>JAJJHY010010948.1:815093-1138886 GCA_021224005.1 Drosophila setifemur
CTCTAATCATGATCTAATTGCACTCGACTTATTGTTTGATTTCCTAATGATTAATCTGATTTGATTTGGTGGACATTTCGAATCGTTTAACGTTTTCTGTATGTGTGACTATCTCTCTATCTCTCTCTTTCTGTCTGTCTCTGTCTCTATCTCTTTCTCGCCTAACACTATCGCTGTCTAACTGTATAATTGTGTATAATCTATGCATCTAAAAACTAACACACCCCAAAAAACCAAAAATCCAAAACCAAAAAAAATTAAATAACTACCAAACCTGTAAAAATCCAAAAACCAAATTAACTCAAAAAAAAAAACCATCATCCTGCCGTGGAACAAATAAATTCTTGTCCAACATCTTCCATCACATGCATATCTATGATATATACGGATCGGGCCGCAGACATGCATAAGGAGAATATGAAAAAGAAGCGCCGCGATCTGGAGCAGGCCAGTTTAGATGCCGCTTCAGATCTGCTAGATACAGATAGCAATGCAACATTCGCAATGGTACTTACCTCTTGATATATCTCTCTCTTTTTGAAAATCTCACCGGGAACTTTACTTAATTATTATATTTTATATCTTTAATTGATGTTTTTTATCTTGAACTTTAACCCGGAATTTATTGGGTTTTTTATAATTTGATCAGGAATGTCAATAACAAACTAATTAATCGGCTACGATTTTTAACCCCAGTGGGATTTTAACGAGGAAAACTCTCAGATTAACGCGTTTCATTTTCACTATTTTCGCGATTTTCACGATTTCCACGATTTTATTTTCTGAATTTATTTATTGCATTTTCGTTGCGGAATAAATGATAGTTGATTGGGAAGTTGAATGCCGAGGGTTATGGGTAATAATTTTAATGTTCCTTATTAACGCCAGAAACAAGCGGGTGGGGAAACTTTATCTGCGCTCATTTTGTTGATCGACGAAAACAAACTAAAATTGGCTGAAGCAAAATTGTTATGATAAAACTATTAAAACAACTATTTCCTTTTATATTTGCCTCTTTTTTATTACCACAACAACAACAACAAAAAATACCGAAAAACAAATGCAAAATTCAACAACTTTTTTCAAACGTGCTCATCCCAACAACTACAACTACAACAACAACAAACATCTCCAACAACTAACCAACAACCAACCACAAATAAACTGAAACTGCAACCCACCAACTCCACCAACCATCACCGTACATCGCTGGCAACCAAAACAAACCACTCGACCGGAATTGAATTGAAAAATTGCAACGAAATTAAATCAAATTACGCACATGCCAATGCCAATGCCACTGCCACTGCCAATGCCAATGCCCCACCAATCCTCATTCCGACCAACCAACCAACAACCAACCAACCAACCAACCGAACCGACTGAACCACCGCACCACTGAACCACCCAACCACCTGCGCCACCCAACCACCTGATCGCCCACCCCATTTGCATCCGACTACAATCGAAACTTTCATGTCAAACGGCGTCGCAATTTACACGCGGTGGCGGCCAACAGAAACCGTTAGTGCGTCATCCCGGCGATCCTCTGGCGTTGGAGAAGCGGCTCCAGTGCGAGGTGCACATGCAGGCCCCGAAGCGCCCCAACTGCTGCAAGACCTGGCTCTCCAAGTTCCCCACAAGGTAAACTAATGGGTCTCTCGAGGCACCGCCTCAGATACCACATCTGGCCCACTGTGAACCACATGTAGATGTCACATTTAGTCCCATTGCGTTTACGTAGTAGTTGATGGATTTACTTTTTGATGTTGTGAACATGTACTATTATTCTACTCTGTATATTCTCTTTCACTAACTCTTGTTGACTTTTTCGCTAACTCACATATGTTAACTCTACTACAGTCATTGAAATCAATCCTGAAATGTGAAAGAACCGAATAACGATTAAATCGAAAACCGAAAACCGAAAAACCGAAATCCAAAGAATACCAAACCCGATATCTGCCGCTTGCTTGCCGTTCGTTGAATTCTGTTTGCTCGCTGTCTTTTGTTGCCAAATAAAATCATAATGACGAGATTTAATTGCTTGCTGAACCGAGTCAAGTATTTGTGGAATCATAATATTGAATTTCAATTTGCGTTTTTAATTGATTTGAACCCCATCGAGTCGGCGCCGCCTCTGGCCGCCGCCGCCGATGTTCTAAAATTTATGCTTTGCTTTTATGTGTGATTTGTTTGTTTTAAATCGAATATTTGGTTGTAGACATTGTGATTGGATTGTCCCTCTACACGCACAGAAAAATTTGCGATTGCTCCAATTGAAAATTTTTGTTAACCAAAAAAAAAAATACAAATACGAATACAACAGATATTATTTTACTTGCAAGTCAAAATTGAAACGATTCCAATACAAAAAAAAAAAAACAAATATAAAATTTATTAATTTTTTTCTGTGTTTGTAATAGTCCCCCCTGACAATCGGTTTTTCCCCTCCCCTTTCGTAGATCTTAATTCCCTAGAGGCCGCACTTTTTGATTTTTCCGCACGTAGTTCGCCCCCTTTTTAAAACAAACAAATTATTTTGCCAAATACTTCCGAAAACTAATTTTTAAAAGTTTTTAAAAACGAATAAAAGAAAAGAATATAAAAAAACAAAAAAAACAAAACCAAGTAATCACAAAAATCAAAAAGCCAATCTTTAGATGATCAATTAATTTGTATTTTCGTACTTGTTTAATATCCAAAGACAATGTTCTAGATCGAAGAGAATCGATGTTATATCGCGGATCACATTCCCGCTGGTCTTCGCCCTGTTCAACCTGGTCTACTGGAGCACATATCTCTTCAGGGAGGAGGAGGATGAGTAAATGCCGCTACCTAATGCCAAATCCAATTACTTTATAGAAGAGTTGGGCTCTGGCGCTGTCGGCCAATAGAATGTACTAACCTATTTCTTTCACTTCTTTTCCATTTCGGTTGACTTCATTTCATGCTTTTGTGTTGCGTATATGGCTTTGTTGGCTTCATTTCGAATTTGATTGATTTCTTGGTTGACCCGTTGATTGAATGATTTGGTTACGACCACTAAAGGACCTTCTAAGGCGCGTCTCTGAACCCAGTGGCTATGTAGAATCCAACACGAAATTAACTAATTATAACGTTAACGTTAACAAGATCGAGATCGAGATCCAGATCGAGATCAAGATCGAGATCGCGATAGAGGGATACTTTACGATATGCTATGCTAATATGCTAATATATGTATGGTTATGTATGGTCTCGGAGCAGTACAGAACAATAGTTAAGTATAGTATCCAGGCGAGGCTTCAAAGCACTTCCACTAAATTATTCGATAGCAAACAAATTGACAAAATTGACGGTGAAATGGTACGAGTATTCGATGATTGACGAGAATTATAGTTGTAATTGTAAGTTAAATTGATCAAGAGTGACTGCATAGTAGTTAAAGTTATAAATAATTATATAATACACTCACACACACTCACACACACACATCGACACTCGTTTGACTTGATTTGTTTTGAGGATGCTCCAAATTGTTATTATATTGACGAATTATTTTAGCTGATAATCGACGATAATCGAGTTTTGTTCCGGACTCTAGATTAGTTCTAAAAATTTGCAATTGATTTGTACTTAAAATGCGTTAAGTTAGTTAAGAGTTAAGCAGTCGTAGACGATTCGACTTTTGTAAATACGAGTATGACATACAATAAGTTTTAAGCGAAACTAGTTTAAATGAATTCTAATTGTAAAAAACGTGTAGATACTTTAAGTTTAGTCGATAAACGAACAACTAACCGAAGCGAGAAACTCTAGGTAAATTCAATTACATTCTGTTCACCATCGAATTAAAAATAAAAATCGAAACACAAATATCGAGGCTTCCTTCAAAGCACACAGAAACCAAAACAGAATTTTATTTTCGCATTATTTGACAAAGAACAAAAATAAAAAAAGAAAACAACTCCTAAATGCTAAATGCAAAAAGCTAAGTTCAACTAACTGGTGGGTATCTGCAAGTTCTTTTTCTTCGTCCTACTTAGATACTTTTTTCATTTCTGTTCACTACTTATCCTTAGTCCTTAGCTTGCTTTTGATTTTAGTGTTGAATCTTTTATCGTAGTTACATAGTTATGATAATCGCGGGGTTATATATATATATAAAGCCCGCCCGATTCTGATTCCTGTTTGATTTGAATTTGAATCCTTAGAATATTCTAATCAATTTACCATTAGTTAATTATGTATTGGGCCACACGGACCCCTTAGTTAGTTAATTTTCTTAATTAGTCTTACAAAAAAATATGAATATACAAACCATAATCCAATTAACAGACAATACAAACTATTTTATCATATGTAGTGCAAGTTCCCAGAGATCGTAACAAACTAACTACACATAAATTATTGAAATCAATATGATAAGCCAAAAATTAGAACCAGATATATAGAGTTCTTTTCATATCCAAATTGATTTTTGGTTATTTAAGTGCCTTTTGTATGTGAAGACGATTTCTCTCCCATTTTCTATATCCTCCAAAAATCTGTCTCCTCCCCTTTCTATTTTAAAACTCCAACTCTTTTTCACACTAAAACCCCGAAGTTCCACTTAGAGAAATGCACCAACCGACACCAAAAGTCATGCAGCTCTAATCTTAGAATAAAGACTCAAGTGAATTCTACATAGCAACAACAGAAACAGAACAGAAAATTAATAATAAAAAGAAAAACAACAACAACAATAACCGCTTAAATCCTTCAGATAAAATTAAAAATAAACCGTTTTCGTAGTTTTCTAATATTTTAATTAACTTGAAAGCTTGTTTCTTCTCATGTTCGTTTCGACTTATTTCTTTTGTTTCGGAGATGCTTTTCGTTTGCTATCATTTATATAATCTAAAGGTAAGAAACTAAACGTAAAAACAAACGAAATCAAAAATCAATTGAAACTTAATCTAATATATAAATATATATAGACTCTAAACACGGCACCATGCATAATAATTGTTGTCATTTAACACAGGCGTCAGAACACAATTGAAAAATGGTTATATAGATACTTTCATGTTGTAAAAGTTGTGCCAAGCAAAGCGAAACCAAAACCAAAAATTAGTCGAAGAATATCGAGGGAGTCGCGGAGTTATGTATAACTATAACTCTAGCTATAGTTGTATTGTATATGAAGCTATTGAACATACAGGGTTTTTAAATGTGAGCATATAGTTGATGAACGAGGAGCAGTTGATCGGGTGAATATGTTAGAATAGAATCCTGCGAGACGAGAATATAAAGCAGCCGCCTACGGGCCTGTTGATTGATATGCATTGATTGACATACTACGAGTAGAGCATAAACAAAAACAAAAACAACAAAAACAAATTGGGAATTCAAAAATATTCACAATTGAAATCAAACAATTGAAAAAGGGTCATACACGAGGGAGGGGCGAAAATTTATTTCGGCATTTAATTTAAGTGGAGAAACATACGTAGGTTGTGTGCTGCTTTTCACTTGCCGGTATTCAATTCGGTCAATTATCATTTTTGCAGGTACATTGTTTAGCAGCGACAGTCCAGTTTCAATGTAAATAGTTTCGGGTATATATGTAAATGTCATTTAATGGTTAGGTTAACGAGGAAATCAACTACGGGAATAACGTAAACGAAATTTGCACGACTTTATAACATAGACGCGTTCCAGAAAAGACTTAATGGTTTTGATTAACAAGCGAAAAGCGTAGAGATTAAATCATTTACAGATGCCAATGGGAGCGAAACCAAAAGGCATGAGAAACATAAAAAAAAACACGGATGTCTAGATCGTAAGTTAACGTATGTGTAGTTGTTAAGAAAACGAGTTGTAAAACGCATTCGAAAGCAGGCTAGTTAAAACACTCACAATACTAAACTAATAAGGCCAGTTCACCATCCACTATCTAAAGTCACTTGAACGATTCACTCACTCACTCACTCACTCACTCAATGTTTACTCTTTGCTAGCGAACAACAAATAAAATCAAAATGAAACCAAATCGAAATCGAAAACGAAAATGATATCGAAAACGAAAACGAACACAGATCTAAACTTTGCACAATTCGACGGGGGCAATCGAGTTCGCGTATTTGCAAGTAAAAATTTAGATAAATCATAACACATATCTTCCAAAATCGGGGGCGACTCACCGCCCATTTCTAACAATCAAGTAACTCGAACTATAATTTCTAGATGCGAATGAGAAATGTAAATACAAGCGAAATCATTTGGAAATTCGAAATTGCAATCGATAGCGAGAGGAGACACAAATCAATAACACAGCAAATCACCTTACTTTATAGAGCTAAGTCAGGACATGCACACTCACATCCCTAAGAAGGAATTAGCCAACTTCACCCACTCACACCCCCAAACCCCACACACACATACACGGATAGTCTTAAGACCAAATCACTTTGGTAACAAACAACGCATGAATTTCGCTGTAGTGCAATCCAATCCGAACGAACTCAATCCAGGAACATACTATAACCCAGACACCCGTAAGATATAACGCCAAACTGACAACCAAAAGAACAACAACAACAACTCACATAGAAGAAAGAGCCTGTAGATCCGGCAAAAAGCCGTCAGAGGGAAATTCAACAGCAAATCAAATGCCTGTAAAAGGGAAAAGGATTAGTAGAATAATTTTACAAAAATAGTTGAAATAATTGTTGTCACCCGAAAGGAAAGAAAACCTTAAATGGAAAATAATGAAAAACATGAGAAAAAACCAAATAATTGTGTAAAACCCCCAGAATAAAGATGTTTGTGAAATGTTTATAAATAAATGAAACAAAACGAAATGAGAGAATACACTGAGGGGAGTCTTTTCAACTGAAAGGGTTAACGTTGCTTAAATAATTTCAAACCATAATATTATTCTCCAAATTAAAAGGAATTCATCGCATTCATTTACATATTTTTATAATAGTAACTTTGTAGCATCAACAGTATTAATTTAAAGTGGAAATTGAGATTAGCTTATATTCTTGACATGAAGATAGTGGCTTTTGTTGGCCATCCGATTTGTTTTTCCATTTGCACTTCGCTTCAGATCATCCACAATGAGGGCGCCCCCGTTCAGTTGTTTGTACTTGGAATCCGTCCTACTGACCACATAATCCACAATATCCTCAGCTGTTAGCTGGCTTCCGTGTTTTTTCACCACGGTTGCGGCTGCCTCGTCCCCGTAGATATCGCTGGGCACTCCAAAGACACACACCTCGGCCACCTCCGGCATCTCGGAGATTAGGCCCTCGATTTCGTTCGGATAGTACATGATGTTCTGGTATTTGAGCATGTCCTTCTGGCGATCCACAATGTAGAGGAAGCTGTCGCTATCCATATATCCGAGATCTCCAGTATGGAACCATCCCTGAGGGTCTCGGGTTTCCCGGGTCACTTTTGGGTTGCCAACGTAGCCCATCCAGTGCTGGCCATTGTTGATGCACAGCTCTCCCACCTCGTTGGGACCCAGGGCCTCGCCCTGGCTGTTGAGCACCTTTAGCTTGATTTGACTGGCCAAGCGACCCACCGAATTGGGCTTTTCATCGAAGTGGAAGTTTGCCGAGGCCAGTGCTCCCAATTCCGTGAATCCGTACATAAAGCGCAGACAATCCCGGCTAAGACGACTCCTTATTTTTTGTTGAACCTCCAGCGATGCGCGGGATCCGCCGTAAACGTAGGCTGTTATGCTGGAGAGATCGCAGGTCTCAAACTCCGGGCAATTTGCTATGATAGCCAAGGCCGAAGGAGGTTGAATGGTCCATGTTGCCTTGTACTCCTTAATGATTCGCAGCACAAAGGCCGGATCAAAGGCATTATCCGCGATGATGCGGGTTGTACTGTACACGCCAGAAGTGACCGTGGTTAGTAGACCAGTTATCCAGTCGAGGGTATTGTGCGAGAACTGAATATCAGCTGTGGTCAGGTGCCTGGAGAAGTAAATAAAAGAGTTATTAGCAAAAATGTAACATGTATTAAATACGCAGAAGACTCACTCATTGCACTTTAGAATATTTCGGCTATTGGCAATGGTAACAGCCTTGGGAGTTCCCGTAGTGCCTGAGGAGCAGAGAATAGCCAGTGTCTGATCGTTTCCCTGTTCCAACTTGGCAGGCTGGAAGTTTTCCTCGATGGGAGTGGTTAGCACGTCATTGATGGTGATGGAATCCGTGGGATGATTCCTCATGGTTATGATCTTCACACCCAGGTGAGAGGTGGCCAGTCGAACCTTTTCAAACTCATCCCCATCGCAGAAGATGATTCGTGGCTTGGTGATGTCAAACAAATTCCTAATAGTTCCTTGGTCGTATGTGATATTTAGGGAGTGAAAGGCGATTCCGTTGAAGAAGCAAGCGTAGGCGACAGCGGGTAGATGGGTGGAGTTCCTTGCAATTATGCCCACCACATCGGATTGGTGTAGTCCTTGGGACCTCATATAGCTGGCCACTCGCATGGAGTTGGCATGCAGCTCCTCCCTGGTCAGAACCGTGTTCTCCGTGGGCGAGATCTGAAAGATTGGTTTTAGATTTTCCTGGGTCACACTCGAAATTTGGCAAGGATCCCACCTGGGCGATGAGCTGCGGATGTCGCCGCATCTCCTGGAAGATGATCTCTCCGATGGACAAACTGGGATCGAAGTAGTGCTTAACCTGCTCTCCGCTCCAGATCTTAAGATCGCCATCGTAGGAACTCGCTGGGTAGTAAGGCATAGTGCTGTAAGCTCTGCTTCTCTTGGCTGATAACTTTGGGATTCAACTGATGGCCATCTGATGCTACCACACTCTTTTATAGGATCGCCAACGGTGGCGGTTATCAAATGAAGATAGCACTTTGGTCGGCTTTTGCTGTAAACAATAAACTCGGGATCTTGGAAAGATAAGGCCTTACTCCTGAGTGAGTGCCTCAATTGGTAAGCAGTTTTTTATCTCAGCTTGATTGTTTTATGTTTGCTTAGAATTAATTAATATACGATGTAAATCGTAATATTAAAGTTGTAGCATATGGTAAATGAAATGCTTCTGGTGAAATTAGAATCTGCACCAAATCTGTTGACGTTGTTTGTGGAAAAATTTGCTCCTGATAAACGTCGTGGGGCAGATTGTTTGGCGGTTTACTTCTTTACCATTAGCTTATCATGTTGGCACACTAACGAGATTTCATTACAAACGGACTTGGCGTTATGTCATATCATTGCTTATTGTTTGCCTAACTGGGCGGGTCTTAACGTATTCAGGCCCCCAAGACGAATAATCAGTTTGAGTGACGCTTTCGTTACATTGCACTTTTGCATCATTGTTCTTGAATACTTATCTTGAGTACCTGAATACTTATCTTAATTTATTGTCATTGCAGATAAAATAAACATTTTTCACAAACCACAATTAATTATATATGATATTTTAAAGGTTCGGAAACAAATTCAAATCCATTTTCGATAAGAAAATGTTTGCATATTTAAGTTGCTCACATATATTTATTATGGGAGTATAAGATAAATTTGGGCGTTTATAGCAAAACAGAATTATGGCTGCACATATTATGGCACCCGATTTCACAACCAGTGGCCATGTAAAGCAAAATGTAGATATGTGTAAATTGTCTGTGTAATTAACAATTTATTTTACATTTTGATAGCATTTGATGATTTTAAAGTTTAAACTTCAAAAAGATTTAGAAGGTAATCGAATTAATTTAAATTAATTTAATTATTTAATTAATTTTACATAAAACCATACATGTGATATTTTATCTATTTGTAAGTAAATTACAATAAAAAGCTCTACTACAATTTGTCTTAACCAGCACATAATGGATTTTGTTGTCTCTTTCATTAGTTTTTTCAATTTGCGCTGATAAAAATGATCATGTCTTGCAGCAAATTTAATCTTATCACCTTCGTGACCTATACAACAATTTTTGTATTAAACTTGCTCTACTTTTTGTCGAGTCATAGTTGTTCTAATGATCATAATATTTAAGAAATACAATAACTTAAATATTTTCCAATTTAATGTATTTAAATTTGCAAATTTTTGTTTATTTTTTATCAGCTATTTAAATCCACACACATTTATCCTAAACTAAACCCAACGAACCCGTAAGTTTGCGTATTGAACAATGTTCAATAAATGTTTTCCATTTCGAATTTTAAAAGCGGTAAAAAAATGTTACCTGATATCGGCCCTGATCTTGATACTCTTTCTATATAAATTCAGCTTCCGAAATTGCCCAATCCACAATGTAGAATGTATGGCGCCACAAGGCAGATCAACTATATCATTTTACACATCGTACTATATTACGCATTCATTTAAATACATCTTTTTATTAACTAATTATTTAATGTTTTGTTAACTAAAACCTTTTACTGTATTAAACGCTGATAGGTGTATTTTTCAGAGATACAAATTCGGAAAGCAAAATAATGAAATAAATATTAAAAAAAAAGTTATATCACAAAATTTACCCAACAATGGACTTAGAAATCGTTTCCATTATTATCAATGAGGAGCAACAAAGAGCCACAATCTTAGAAGAAAGATTTTAAAAAAAATTGCAGTTTTCCATTGCACAACCGGAAAATCATTTGATCGGCCAAACGCTATTTCAACGAGATGTCGTGTCAAGCGAAAGGCTTGGCAATCAAAAGGTGAAATTAAATATCTGGACACTTTATCTGCTAAATTGCTGACTAATTTTGCTTGCGATTTTTATTACAATCAGTATTGATTAAAACTAAACATCGAGAAACTTAGCTTATATTCTTGACATGAAGATAGTGGGCTTTGTTGGCCACCCGATTTGTTTTTCCATTTGCACTTCGCAACAGATCATCCACGATGAGGACTCCCCCGTTCATCTGTTTGTACTTGGAGTCCGTTCTACTGACCACATAATCCACAATATCCTCAGCCGTGAGCTGACTCCCGTGCTTTTTTACCACATTTGCGGCTGCCTCGTCCCCGTAGATATCGCTGGGCACCCCAAAGACACAGACCTCGGCCACCTCCGGCATCTCGGAGATCAGGCTCTCGATCTCGTTGGGATAGTACATGATATTCTGGTATTTGAGCATGTCCTTCTGGCGATCCACAACGAAGAGGAAGCCTTCGTTGTCCATGTATCCTAGATCTCCAGAGTGGAACCATCCCTGAGGGTCTCGTATTTCCTGGGACACTTTTTGGTTACCAAAGTAGCCCTTCCAGTGCTGGCCATTTCTGAGGCACAGCTCTCCCACCTCGTTGGGACCCAGTGTCTCCCCCCGATCGTTGAGCACCTTTAGCTGGGTGCCACTGATCAAGCGACCCACCGAATTGGGCTTCTCATCGAAGTGGAAGTTCGACGAAGCTATGGATCCCAACTCTGTCAATCCGTACATAAAGTGCAGACAATCCCGGCTGAGACGACTCCTTATCCTCTGCTGAATTTCCACCGATGCGCGGGAACCTCCGAACACATAGGTCCTTAGGCTGGAGAGATCGCAGGTCTCGAACTCCGGGCAATTTGCTATGATAGCCAAGGCCGAAGGCGGCTGAATGGTCCATGTTGCCTTGTATTCCTTAATGATTCGCAGGACAAATGCCGGATCGAAGGCATTATCCGCGATGATACGGGTTGTACTATACATGCCAGAAGTGACCGTGGTTATTAAACCAGTTATCCAGTCGAGGGTGTTGTGCGAGAACTGAATATCAGCGGTGGTCAGGTGCCTGAAGGTTCAAGTAAAAGGGTTACTCTCAAAAATATAACAATTAGTTAGATGTCGTACTCATTCGTCTTCACAATATTTCGGCTGTTGGCAATGGTAACAGCCTTGGGAGTTCCCGTGGTGCCTGAGGAGCAGAGAATAGCCATTGATTGATCGTTTCCCTGTTCCAACTTGGCGGGCTGAAAGTTCTCCTCAATGGGAGTGGTTAGCACGTCATTGATGGTGATAGAACCCGATGGGTGATTCCTCATGGTTATGATCTTCACATCCAGGTGAGAGGTGGCCACTCGAACCTTCTCAAACTCATCCCCATCGCAGAAGATGAGACGTGGCTTGGTGATGTCAAACAGATTCCTAATAGTTCCTTGGTCATACGTGATATTTAGGGAGTGAAAGGCGATTCCGTTGAAGAAGCAAGCGTAGGCGACAGCGGGTAGATGGGTGGTGTTCCTTGCAATTATGCCCACCACATCGGATTGGTGTAGTCCTTGGAACCTCATATAGCTGGCCACTCGCATGGAGTTGGCATGCAGTTCCTCCCTGGTCAGCACCGTATTCTCCGTGGGCGAGATCTGAAATATTGGTTTAATATTTTCCTGGTTTATATATACGAAATTCGGCAAGGAACGCACCTGGGCGATGAGCTGCGGATGTCGCCGCATCTCCTCAAAGATGACCTCTCCGACGGACAAATTTTTATCGAAGAAGGGCTCCACATGGTCTCCGCTCCAGATCCTGAGATCGGCATCGTAGGAGTTTGCTGGGTAGTAAGGCATAATGCTGTAAGCTCTGGTTGTCTTTGCTGATAGCTTTGGGTTTCAACTGATGGCCATTTGCTGCCACCATTCTCTTTTATAGATACGCCAACGTTTCGGGTTATCAAATGAAGATAGCATTTCGGAGGCAAAGTTGTTTGGCTGTAAACGATATACACGGGTTCAGGGAAAGATAAGGCCTTACACCTGGGACGGGTCGGCGAGATTATGAAGTGTGTCTCGTGAGTGGCTCAATGGGGTAGCAGTGTTTTATCTTAACTTGATTTTCGGTATTGTTCTATGTTTGCTGAAAATTAATTAATAGAAGGTGTAAACCGGTCTGTCAAAGTGGTTGCATTTTGCAAATGAGCTATTTCTGGTGAAATAAAATGATTTCCCCGGGAGTAGACTGGGGTCGGGTCAGCGGGATTAGGAAGTGTATCGCTGGAGGTGCTAAATGGCTTAGCTGATTTTTATAGTAACTTGATTTTTGGTATCACTTATAATTTGTTAAGATTTAATTAATATACGATCTTTTGAAGTTGTTGCTAACGCTTGCGCATATTTTGTAAACGAGCCCTTTCTGGTGAAATAAGAAATCAGTGCCCGGAATGAGCGACCTGGGTCGGATCAGATAATATCAGAGATAATGAAGTGTATTTTGGGATTGGATCAATCGGTTAGCTGTATTTATACCCTTGAATATGATTTTCTAGTCGATCTAGCCATGTCTGTCTGTCCGTCTGTCTGTTTTTACGCAAAGTAGTCTTTCAATTTTAAAGCTATCGAGATAAAACTTTACACCTACTCTTCTAACAGTTGCAGGTAGTATAAAAGTCGGATCTTCCGGAATCGGAACATAGAAACGATAGGAGAAAATGGGTCATTGACCATAACCCTGGTGTTTATTAATATAATTTATTCCTATTTGGACAATATACTTCATATACACCAAAGCCAAGTTAAATGTTTTCTTGTTTTATCTTAACTGAATTTTTGGTACCGTTTACAATTTATTTAGAATTAAATAATTTTCGATATAAATAATAATATTAAAATGTTTGCATAAGGCGCTGGCACATATTTTGTAAATGAGCTCTTTCTGGTGAAATTAGAAATCAGTACCAAATCTGTTAGCGTTGTTTGTGGAAAAGTTTGTTCCTGATAAAAGTCGTGGGGCAGATTGTTTGTCGTCCAACTTCATCACCAGGAGCTTATCAAACTCATTACAAACGTGCATGGCATTCTGTTATATCATTACTGATTTTTTGGCCATCTGCACGGCGCTCAGGCCCCCAAGATTTGTTTGAGTGATATTATATTTATACGTTACGCTGCAATTTTGGAGAGCCTCGTAATTCTAGTAGATTCCATCAGCAAAGATCAGTTGTACGAGTATCATTGAGTACTTGAACACTTATCTTGAGTACCTGAATACTTATTGTAATTTATTAACATTCGAGATATCAATCACAGATATAAATAAACACAATAATACATAAATAATTATCTTATTTTAAGTTTTAGCAATAAAATCTTATTTTTTCGATAAGAAAATGATTGCAATTGTTTGTTTTAATATTTTGTTTTTTTATTTAATAGAAAACAACTAAATTTAAAATGCATACATTTACACAATACATACTTTAGATATTAATTTATTTGTGCGTTTATAGGACAACAGAATTATGGCTGAATTTATTATGGCAGCCGTTTTCACAACCAGTGGCTACGTAATGTAAAATGTAGATATGTGTATATTTCCATACAACTAGTTTGTCCAATCCTCAATGTAGAATGAATATCAAGTAGATAATTTTACATTTCGCATTTAATTATTAAAGAAAATTTTAATAATTATGACCATTCAAATTAATTAATGAAAATTAAAACCTTTTTTGCTGAATTCAATTATTTATGAACAAATAACCCTGTAAATGTTAATAAGTGTATTTTCCAAACATAAAAAGCAAATAACACTTTGACCTTTTTTGCAGACTGAAATACATTTATGAAAAAAAGTCCTGTTAATGTTGATAAGTGTATTTTCCAGGGATCAACAGAAAAATAAAGACAAAAATATTTAAAATGTGTGTCAAAAAATAACCATCTAAATATATAAACAACAATGGCAACGACTTACAATTATTTGTAGAAGTAATATGATACCTAAAACTAATTATTCTAGTTACCAACCCTTAGAAATTGTTTAAATTTGTATGAAATGAGGAAATGGTTGGTGATAGCGGCATTATCTTAGAAGAAACATAATAAAATAATAAATAACCGTTTTCCATTGCACAACCTGAATATCATTTGATCCGCTAAACGCTATTTCAACGAGATGTCGTGTCAAGCGAACGGCTTGGCAATCAATAGGTGAAATTAAATATCCGGACACTTTAACTGCTAAATTGCCGACTAATTTTGCCCAATTCGCTGACCTTTAAATAGGAAAGTCAGCCGGCCAGCGTGTTGCAGTTGCAAACCGCGCGTGCATCACCATGTTGGACCTGAACGGCAGTCCCGCGACCAGCTACGACCCGGAACAGAAGATCTGGAGTGGCGCCAGCGAGCAGAGTCTCTACAACGAGGAGCTGACCGTGGGTCAGATCATTTTCCGGCAGCTGCAGCACCAGCCCCAAAGGTTATTCCAGGTTTCGCACTCGGATTACACGCGGCTAACGCGATCGCAGATGCTCCAGAACGCAGCCAAAGTGGGCTGTTACCTGCGGGATCACGGTTTCAAGAAGGAGACGGACATGGTGGGCCTTATGGCCCGCAACTCCACCCACGTGGCAGCTCTTGCCTATGGCTGCCTCTTCAATGGCACCCCCTTCCATGCCGTCAATCCCAATCTGGAGCAGAAGACCATTGCCAATCTCTACACGATCACCAAGCCCCGCATCCTTTGCTGTGACGTGGCGGACTACGAGAAGATCAAGGATATAGCCGCCTCCCTGGGTGCGCTCGTACTCACCGTGAACGGAAAGGTGGACGGGGTCAAGAGTGTCGTCGATCTTCTACAGAGTCCCCTGCCCGAGGACTATGAGCCTGCTCAGTTCAAGAGGGGCGTCGATCGCACCATGGCCATTTTGTGCTCCTCGGGCACCACCGGAACCCCCAAGGCGGTGACCCTCTCCAACAGTCGCAAGCTGTTCGAGACTCACAGGTATTTCATTTTATTATCTTAATAGTGGACCAAAAAAAATCTATTTAGTCCACCTTCACACAAAAAATATTAAAATCAAAAATTAATATTCGGATTCTAGGTCAAAAATGCATTAAGTCAACTTGCAATTTTAAAAACTACGCACATAAAATTGTGTTGCAAACAATAATTATAAATTAAAATGCTTTCATGGTAGCCTAAGCAGAAAGTATCATTATTTAAAACAGATCCTTAAATGACATACCTAATACCACTCATTGTCCTTTGTTTGTTGTCCTTTTTTAATGGAAATTTATTAAACATTCATATTAGTGATTCAATAATGATGTCTAAAAAAATAACCATCATAATTAACAAAAATATATATGATATATAAATAGTAATTAATTATTTAATTAATCATTTTCCCTATTCCCCACCCTTAGTTACCTCGGCCCCGATGATGTCCAGTTTGCGCCCAGCACCTTGGACTGGCTGACAGGACTAATTACCCTGGTCACTGCCGGGGTCTATGGCACGGTTCGCCTGGTATCCAGCGAGATGTTCAGCACCGCGCATTTCCTGGAGCTCTGCGAGCAGCACGAGATCAGCTGGGCCATCATGGCCAACTCGCATGTGGCCATGTTGGCCAATTGCCAGCACACCAGGGCCCAGAGGCTGCGCAGCCTGAGGCACCTGCTCTTCGCAGGGGGTCACTGCCTGGTGGCCACTCTCAAGAAGATGCAGTCCTTCCTGCACGGCAAGGGAATCTTGAGGAATGCCTACGGTCTCACCGAAGTGGGTACTTTGGTCTCCTACAACTACGACACCCAGTTGAAGCCCACTTCAGTGGGTCACCTGATGGCCAATATCCGGGTGAAGATTGTGAACTCCTCGGGCCAGATGCAGGGACCCAAGGGATTGGGTGAGGTGCTCTGCCACAACGGGCAACCCTGGAGCGGGTACTTCGGGAATGCCAAAGCCACGGCCGAGATGCGGGACTCGGAGGGATGGTACCACACCGGGGATATTGGGTACTTTGACGAGGACCACTACCTGCACATCGTGGAGCGGCAGAAGGACATGCTCAAGTACCTGGGCATGATGTACTATCCGCACGAGGTGGAGGAGGTGATAGCTCAGATGCCCGATGTAGCCGAGGTTTGCGTCTTTGGCATCTGGCGGGAGACGGAGGGCGATGCTGCCGCCGCATCCGTGGTCATCCGATCCGGTAGCCAGTTGAGTCCCAGTCACGTGGAGAAGTTCGTTCGGGAAAATGTCACGGTGCAGTTTAAGCACCTCCATGGTGGAGCCAAGATCGTCCCTCAGCTGGCGAAGAGCGCCAATGGAAAGGTCAATCGACATGCTGTCAAGGCAGCCTACTTGAAAGATGCCTCCTTGTAGTGTTTCCGTTGCCAAGCAATCCCATAAAAATATCTTCCATTACTGAGCAAATGCATTGTTTTAATCTTGTAATTCGCATTATCATGATTAGATGGCAATCTAATTAGAGTTACTACAATTACCAAGCAAGTGCTTTATTTTAATCTGGTGGTTTGCACTATCTCATGATTAGGCACTAAATGCAACAATGCAGCTATTCCACAAAATACAATATAGTCATGTAAAAATTATATCAGCAATTAAATTAAAATGGATAAATATTATTTTTTGGTTCTGTTATTATTACATATTAAAGAACTTACATTTAAAAGTTTTAATCGTATTAATAAGCCATGTCTTAACTATTTTACTGCCTAGACTTGACTTTACAAGTTCAGAGATAAGGAAAATTTTTTTTATTTACTAACAGGCAAACCTTTCGAAAATTAAACAAAATACTTGAAAGAAATACACTCTGATAGGGAGAGATAAAACTGGATCGCAAACATTCCATTATAACCCTTTTACATTAGATAGTAAATATATTACGTAACAGAAAATGCAATTTTCCAGTTAATGTTAGGAATCAAACTCTGAGATGCAAATAAAACTTCCGGGGAATTCTCTCTTTTCGGGGCAAAATCTCGAGTCTCGTTTTCCGACTTTAACTCTAGGCAAACAAGCGACCCATCGATATTTGTATATTGACATGCGATCCATTGCAAACAGCGCTCGGGTTGTAATGCTCTCAATCCGAGATCCAGAATCTGCCGAGTCATGCCCAACCAGACATATACCCCCCGCAAATTACTGCAGCAGAGGGCAGGGGGCAATCTTTTGTTGTAGAGAGTGCTCCATTGAGCCGGACTGACTTAATCGCATGTCGGTGTAATGAGTGCAACAAAAGCTATATTAGATACTTTGCTATTGTGTGAGGCACTCGGCTCTATAAAAGTGCAACCGTAGATGCATTTCACAGCCAGTCGAGAGTTACATTTGAAGAGCACCAGATTACAGCCCCGGAATGCCGTACAGCCCTGAAATTTCCTACGATGCCGATCTCAAGATCTGGAGCGCAGGTCCGGTGGTGCACTACTTCGATCCGCATCTGTCCATCGGACAGATTATCTTCCACGAGATGAGGAGGCATCCGCAGCTCATTGCTCAGGTGGGAAGGTTATTCAAATACAGTTTTTGAAACAGGATAATGTAAGTCTGATCCCTCAGATCTCACCCACGGAGAAGACGGTGCTGACCAGGGGGGAACTTCTTACTAACTCCATGCGAGTGGCCACTTTCATTAGATCACAGGGCTTACTTCAGTCCGATGTGGTTGGGATTATAGCTAGGAACACCACCCACATATCCGCCGTGGCCTATGCCTGCTTCTTCAATGGAATCGCCTTCCACTCTCTGAACACTTCCTACAATGGGAGCACTATTGAGAAGCTATTCAAGATCACCCATCCTCGCCTCATCTTCTGCGATGGGGATGAGTACGAAAAGGTTCGATCTGCCACCTCCAACCTGGGGGTAAAGATCATTACAATGCGGAAACACCCTTCGGGTTCTATCACCATCGATAAAGTTCTAACTACTCCCATCGAGGAGAACTTTCAGCCCGCAAAATTGGAGCAGGGAAACGATCAGACACTGGCCATTCTCTGCTCATCGGGCACCACTGGAACTCCGAAGGCAGTAACCATCTCGAATAGCCGACAGATTCTGACTGCCAGCCAGTAAGTACGGAATATGTCCTGCTCTTCATGATCTTAATTAGATTTTAATTCACCAGTTTCTTGACCACCGAGGATGTTCAGTTCACCCAGAGCAGTCTCGACTGGATAACTGGTCTCAAGACCACCGTCACCTCTGGGATGTTCAGCACGAAACGCATCATCTCAGATACCGTCTTCGATCCTACCTACTTCATGCAACTCGTCGAGAAGTACAAGATTACGTGGATAATCCAATCTCCTGCCAACATGTCCATGATGGTGAACAGTCCGACCTTTGAATCGGCCGATCTATCCAGCCTGCGATGTTACCTGTTCGGAGGTGGCCGAGCATCGGTGGAGACCCAGCATCTCATCAGGAGTCGCCTCAGCCGGGACTGCCTACACTTTGGTTACGGATTCACGGAACTTGGGGGCATGGCCTCGATCAATTTTCATTTTGATGAGAAACCCAACTCCGTGGGTCGCTTGGTCAGTGGCGTCAAACTCAAGATTATAAGTGAGCTGGGCGAGCCCTTGGGACCGGATGAGGTGGGGGAGGTGTGCATCAACAATGGCCAGTACTGGGCCGGTTACTACAAAAATCCAGAGGAGACGCACTTGGTGAGGGACGCTAAGCTGTGGTTCCATACCGGGGATCTCGGCTACGTCGACGACGACGGATTCCTGTACATCGTGGAGCGCAAGAAGGATATGCTGAAGTATCAGAACATCATGTACTACCCTAACGAGATCGAGAGCGTCATCTCTAAGATGCCGGATGTGGTCGAGGTCTGCGCCTTTGGGGTCTGGCATGAGATCAATGGAGATGAGGCAGCCGCAGCGGTTGTGAAAAGAAAGGGTAGCACCCTCACCGCCCAGGATGTGGTGGATTATGTGGCCAAACACGTCGGGGCCAAGTACAAGGAACTCCATGGAGGAGCCATAATTGTGGAGGATCTGCAGCGCAGTCCCAATGGCAAAACGAATCGCATGGCCAACAAGGCGCATTTCCTGGAGGTCAAGAACTCCAACTAAATAGGGAATCCTCGAAATTATAAATCAGTTTCATCTATGGAGACTTGGGAAACCGCTTTCTCCATTTGGCTTACTTCCTATTGGTCGTGCGTGCAGAGAAGGGATTTTGAAGCACATGGAGGAAGAGAAATTGGGAACTTGCTGACTTCTCTTCCCTGGTATATTAAATCAAAGTAGCTTTCCATTTAGTTACTTAGTTCAAGTTTCAGTTACAACTAATTACAACAAATTGATGGCTCAAAGTTATTAGCTTTGTATGGTGTTTTAGATAGTACTAGGCGAACAAATTGATCCAAAAGGTGACCATAAATTATTCCACTTATTTAAAAACAAGTAAAACCATTACAGTCAAGTTCCCGACTGTTAAAAACACTGTAATCATTTTGGTATAAGCTAATAAATAAATAATGAAAAATTAAATAGAAACAAAAAAGATCTGGGGATTGAGTCAGGCTATGACCCAGAAATCTTCACCATTACACCACCAATTTAATTTTTACGGAAATAGCTAATACAGTAGAAATATTTATATGTATATGATGGTAGTGCGTTCTCAGCGGCACTCTCTAGAAAAGTCCACTTGAACAACACAACAAATAATAACAAATAATATAGAACAAAATTAATAATTTACATAATTAAAAAAAGGAAATAAAAAAATAATATACAAGGTGCCGCGAGGCGTCAAACTCCCGACCGCAAGCAAAATAGACATTTATTTGAGCAAATACTCCACTCTTCATCGTGATCTGCGTACAGTGGAGGAGCAGATTGGACGGCACACTAGCAGATACAGTGATAAGCTGTCTGGACACCGCAGAATGTTCGCTAGCAAGTAACTCCAGGTTTTTAAGGCGCCAGGTTTTAAGGCGATTAAGGAGATTAGGCTTAATATAATATAGCATTATATAATGTTTCCGTTCTTATAAGGCATATTTTTTATGTCTGGCGTTTAGCCTGAGGCTTGGTTTTTATTTATTACTAATATTATATTGTGTTGTTATGGTATATTTTTTATTACTAATATTATATTGTGTTGTTATGATATATTTTTTTGCAAGGCTTATACAAGGCTTATAAATAAAAACAAGAAAGGAAGGGTAGCTTCGGGGCCTGAACCTTAAAATACCCTTGCAGACTAGTTGGCTTCAAACTTTTCTTTAGTTTGGATGGCAGTTATAGGATATAGTGGTCCGAATTTTGGTTATTCATTTTCTAAATTGGTATTAATGTATATGAAGTAAATTGTCCAAGAATTAATTAATTATATTAATAAACACCAGTAACCCAGTAACCAGTAACCAGTGGTCAGTGACCCATTTTCTCCCATCGTTCCTATGGCAGCTATGAGATATAATACTCCGATTTTATTGAGATTTTCAAGATAGGTTACCATAGTTATTTAAGAGTGATTTGTAAAGAATCAATTTTCTCCAATTTGATTTGATTAAAATGGGTTTAGAAACTATTTCCAGTTCGTTGATAAAAAAAAATCACCTACACACTCAGCCACTTAAGTCGTTAACTGCCCAGACTTGAAGCACTCAAAAAGATCAGAGATAAGCAAACATTTTTTAGTAACTATTTATAACTAATAAAAAATGGCCCCTCAAGAGGGAATAGTAAATATCTGCCGAATTATTATGCCTCCCCAGACATTTGTCCCCCGCCAATTACTGGGGTAGCCGGTCTTTTGTTATGGAGATTGCTTTATTGAGCCCGACTGACATAATCACAAGTGCGACTACAATCGCATGTCGGTGTAATGAGTGTAACCTATCTTATCTCGGAGAGTTTGCGAATGTGTGGAGCACTCGGCCCTATAAATATAGAACCGAGTCGCAATTCCCAGCCAGTCGAGAGTTAAATTTGAAGAGTGCTGGATCCACCAGCTGGATTGGAAAACCCGGAATGCCGTACAGCCCAGTAAATTCCTACGATGCCGATCTCAAGATCTGGAGCGGAGATCAGGTGGTGCACTACTTTGATCCGCAGCTGTCCATCGGACAGATCATCTTCCAGGAGATGCGGAGGCATCCGCAGCTCATTGCTCAGGTGGGAGAGTTATTCAAATTCACGTTTATCACAGGATAATGTAAATCTGATCTCTTAGATCTCGCCCACGGAGAATACGGTGCTGACCAGGAAGGAACTCCATACTAACTCCATGCGAGTGGCCAGCTTTATGAGATCACAGGGCTTACTTCAGTCCGATGTGGTTGGGATTATAGCTAGGAACACCACCCACATATCCGCAGTGGCCTATGCCTGCTTCTTCAATGGAATTGCCTTCCACTCTCTGAACATTTCCTACGAACGGAGCACTATTGAGAAGCTATTCAAGATCACCCATCCACGTCTCATCTTCTGCGATGGGGATGAGTACGAAAAGGTTCGATTGGCCACCTCTGACATGGGTGTGAAAATCATTACCATGCGGAAACACCCTTCCGGTTCTATCACCATCGATAAAGTTCTAACCACTCCCATCGAGGAGAACTTTCAGCCCGCTGAGTTGGAACAGAGAAATGACCAGACACTGGCCATTCTCTGTTCCTCGGGCACCACTGGAACTCCCAAGGCAGTAACTATCACGAATAGCAGACAGATTCTGACTGCGAGCCAGTAAGTACGGAGCATGCCCTGCTCTTTATGATCTTAATGAGATTTTTCCGTTTCACCAGTTTCTTGACCACCGAGGATGTTCAGTTCACCCAGAGCAGTCTTGACTGGATAACTGGTCTGAAGACCACCATCACCTCTGGAGTGTTCAGCACGAAACGCATCATCACAGACACTGTCTTCGATCCCGCCACCTTTATGCATCTCGTCAAGGAATACAAGGTTACGTGGATAATCCAGGCACCTGCCCACATGGCCATGATGGTGAATAGCCCGGCATTCAAAACGTCCGATCTTTCCAGCCTCCGGTCGTACCAGTTCGGAGGATCCCGGGCTTCGGTGGAAACCCAGCATCTCATCAGGAGTCGCCTCAGCCGGGACTGTCTGAACTTCGGTTACGGGTTCACGGAACTTGGGGCCATTTGCTCGGTTAATTTTCATTTCGATGAGAAACCCAACTCGGTGGGTCGCCTGGTCAGTGGCATTAAACTCAAGATAATAAGTGAGCAGGGAGAGTCCTTGGGTCCCCATGAGGTGGGGGAGATCTGCATCAACAATGGCCAGTACTGGGCCGGGTACTACAGTAATCCAGAGGAGACTCACTTGGTGAGGGACGCTAAGTTGTGGTTCCACTCCGGAGATCTCGGCTACGTCGACGACGACGGCTTCCTGTACATCGTGGAGCGCAAGAAGGATATGCTAAAGTATCAGAACATCATGTACTACCCCAACGAGATCGAGAGCGTCATCTCCGAGATGCCGGATGTGGTCGAGGTCTGCGTCTTCGGGATCTGGCACGAGATCAATGGAGATGAGGCAGCCGCAGCGGTTGTGAAAAGGAAGGGTAGCACAATCACCGCCCAGAATGTGGTGGATTATGTGACCAAGCATGTCGAGGCCAAGTACAAACAACTCCATGGAGGAGCCATCATTGTGGATGATCTGAAGCTCAGTCCCAATGGAAAAACTAATCGATTGGCCAACAAGGCGCATTTCCTGGAGGTCAAGAACTCCAACTAAATGGGGAAATCGCCTATGTTTAGGTAATCACAATGCATTTATGTCAATTACCTATTGAGAAGGAAGTAACTGTTAAAGTGTGTTTTGTTAGGTTTATGTTTTGTCGTTATATCTTTATACTACCATAGATGTATCTTAAATTTCATAATAAAATTAGCTCAATAAAAAAAATATAGAAGGTAAGAAAATGTGTTTCTGTAATAATATTATATGGGGAATCTTCGACCTTTTTTAATTAATCAGTTTTAGCTAATGAATAACATACTTTTAATTTAGGTAGGTCAACTCAATGTATTTTTAATCAATTACCGATTTAGAAGGAAGTATCTGAAGAAAGTATATTTTGTTTACTATTTAGTATATTAATAAACACAGAGTTTTCTATAGATTTTACGATTAATCTAACTTAATAAGTAAATTATTTCAATGTAATAACCCTTTTTTGTAGGATATCCCTCATTCCCTACTATGATTTTTAGGATAAACAGATTCAACTTTGTTGGGGTTATAATAGATGTGGGTCATCGTAGGGGCATTCACCCAGTTAACCTTCACACTTATCTTTCCATCATTCGCTCAATTTGAAGTAAACTTTCGAGTATCTAGAACCATTTTTGACTCGGCTTATCTCTGGGATCGCTTATCTGTGAGCTTTTTGAGCTTCGCCGGGCAATCGGTGACGTAGTTAACCGCTTGGAAGGCATTTGGAATAGGTTGGGCGATAAGAACCTACCTGGACGGAGAATGGCCAGAGCTTGGAGAGCGGGTGACAGTTGCTGAAGAACCGTAGCTGGAACCGGACCGGAGAGACTCCCGTTGAGACCCCGACTCCCGCCCTTATCAGTCGCCACAATGGAACGCCCGAGCACGAACTTCGATAAATACACCAAAATTTGGAGTGGACCAAGGCCGGCGAATTTCTTCGATGCGGATTGCTCGATTGGTAAAATTCTGTTTGCCTTCATGAGGAACCATCCTTCCAGCTTGTGCCAGGTGGGGATTAACCTTTATAATAATTTAGCTGAATATAAATGAGTGCTTCCCTTGCAGATTTCGGATACCGAGGGCACTGCTTTGACCAATGGCGAAGCCATCACCTTTGCCATTCGCATAGCCCAGCACCTGAAGGCCCTGGACCTGAAGCAGGATGATGTGGTGGGCATTGCTGGCACCAACACCACCTACCTGATGCCGGTCGTGCTGGGATGTCTCCTCAACGGCACTCCCTTCCATGCAGTGAGTCCCTGGCACGACGAGGAGACCATGAAGCATCTATTCTCCATCACCCGGCCGAGGGTAATCTTCTGCGATGGCTTCGTCTACCAACGATTGAGCATCATCGCCAGGATACTCAAGGCGCAGGTGTACACACTGAAGGACCATCGACTGGGCATGCCCCGGGTGGAGGATCTGCTGGAGCCCACAAAAGCCGAGTTGTACTATGTGTAGGAGCATTCTTCAGATTTTGTTGCATTTGTTTTTAATACTTGTTTTTTATTTTCATCCCAGACCCTCACCTCTCCTCCTGGGCGGCGATCAAACAGTGGCAATTCTCAGTACTTCCGGAACCACAGGATTGCCCAAAGCCGTCTGCATTACCAACTCCGCTTGTCTCTTTGATTTTGGGTAAGTTGGAATGAATTTCATGGAGTTTCTTTAGGAGAAAATAATTTTGGAAATATTTTAGAAGCAGTATCACAGTTGTGCCCGTAATTATTGTTAAGCGATTTTGTCCACGAATTTATGGCTCGTATATTTTATTGCTATTTCATACACATATGGTATGGTAGATAGGGCATTCATAAGCCCTGATAAAATGATAATTGATAAAATCGCTTTTAAAATGCTTTTGCATTACTCTAACAGATTGTTTACCATTTTGTATTTAAATGCAACAAATCGTATTAAGTATTAAACTTTAGTTCATATAAAAATTGTAATTTATGAATTCAGAAAAGGCTGAAGGTAGTTTTAAAGTATTCTCCACAGAAATAAAAATCCAATGCAATTTATAAGTACTTAAAAGTGCATTCCCTTCTACGAATGCTTCGCTAAGCATTCAACTAATCCTCGATCCCTTCCAGCTTTGTGACCGGGCAAGATGTGCTGCTGTCCTTCAGCACCATCGACTGGTCGGCGGGCATGTTCAATATGCTGTTCAGCTGCTGCCACGGCTCGACGCGGATCATCACGGACCGGGCCTACACGCCGGAGTATATGCTGCAGCTGGTGGAGAAGTACAAGGTAACCCTGCTCACGGTCATACCCCAGCAGGTGGCATCCCTGCTGAAGGCCCCCACCCTCGGCAAGCAGCGATTGGCCACCATCCGATTTGTGAGCGTGGGCGGTGGATCCTGCTATGTGGCCAATCTGCTGAAGCTGCAGGATTTCCTTATCACTGGACAGATATCCTACGGGTATGCCCTCACCGAATGTGGTGGCGTGGCGGCCAATATGGGCGTGGCCAAGCCCTCGTCGGTGGGCAGGATTGTGCCGGGGGTGCGAGTGAAGATACTGGACGATGCTGGAAGGAGTCTCGGACATGGCGAGTCGGGAGAAATCCTAGTGCACAACGGGAAGCAGTGGAACGGGTACTATGGCAACCCCAACGAGTCCAAGAGAATGCAGGACTACCAGGGCTGGTTCCATACCGGCGACATGGGTTACTTCGACAACGAGAACTTCCTGCATATTGTGGAGCGCAAGGGGGACCTACTGCGCTTCCATGGGGCCCAGTACTGTCCCCACGAGCTGGAGCAGGTAATCGCCGAGCTGCCGGACGTGATCGAGGCCTGTGTCTTTGGCCTGTGGAACGAGGTGGACGGCGATCCGGCGGCAGCAGCAGTTGTGAAGATCCCCGGCAGTCGCCTCACCGAAATGGACATCGTGGAGTATGTGGCCAAGCGGCTGGTGGTCACCCACAAGCAGCTCCATTGCGGCGTATTCTTCCTGCCGGAGCTGCCCAAGACCGGAAGTGGCAAAGTCCTCCGACAGCAGGCACGCGATCAGGCATTGGGCAAGAAATGGGCCGACTACGGCAACGGGCACTAATCTTTTGATAGACTTAATTCTGTTAGGCTTAGAGGCAATTATTATTATGACCGGCGGGCGACTGGTGACTCATCCATCCCCTCGGTGGTGTTCAAGTACTGTCGAAAAAATGAAATATAAACCCAAACATAAGCAGACAAAATTGAGTATTCTCGATGGGCTCCACATTTGGCCGGGGCCATTGCTTGCTATCATCGGCTTATCTCCAGATAATTGCCTGCCAGGTGCGATAGGTGCGTACCTGTACCCGTACTCGGTGCTTACTTATTGATCGCCGGTCAGGGGCGGCATGGCGTTCGAGGTAGCGCCTCCATTAAAGGTCAGCATTCCTTGGCAAATATCGATAAGAACTCCATGTGTAAAGACAAGTTATACAAGATCTCCAATTGCGATTGCAATAGCAAACAGAAGTTGAGATACAAATTAATTAAAGTTGCAAGTTGCAAGCTATAGAGATATGACTTTAAAGTTACGGGCAAAAATTTAAAGTTACAGCCAATAAAAAAATAATATAAACGGGGCAACCTCAAAAATTCCGTTAAAACGGCTTCAGATACTTTGTTAGTTTTAATAAAATTTACTAAAATTGCTTGTTTCAAAAAGGAATATCCAAAATGAAATACATACAAGAACTTTAATAAACAGAAGTCGAGATGTATTTAAACGCAAAAATTGCAAGATATAAAGAAATGACATTACATTAAAAAAAAATGCAATCTTAAATTGAATATTTGATAGTTTCAAAGTAAAGTATAAAGTAAACTTGCTTAGCATTCTTAAAAATTAATATAAATGGAAACACATTGAACTTGCTTGTTCCAAAAAAGGTAATTAAAATTAAATACAGTTTAAAATAAATATGCCCATAAATAAAATAAATTGCACAAAAATATTTCATTTAAATATTGCACTAGTTAAAACGTTGTATTCGAAAATATGTGAAAAAAATCGAATATTAAACTTAAATAAATATTCACTCCTAAATGATGCTAAAAGCGATCAGGGAAACTTTAAAACTGTTTAAACGGTTTAAAAAAACTTTTTTAACATTAAAATTAAATACAGTATTAATTTAATATGAATATATAAATAAAGTCAATTAACTAATTCCGATTGGACTAAAATATTACATTCAAATATTACGATTAATTACATATTTGACGCTGTGAATTTGCTCTGGAAGTTCAATCACTGTATTCGAATATATGTAAAACTAAATCTAATAATAAACTAAATTAATTGTCATTTTATTCTAACAAAAAGGCTACCTAAAGTGATCATTTAATGCAATAATCCCTTCCTTGTCATTGCCCCGAGATCTTTTAAGCACCATCACTTTGCACCAAAGGAGATTAGAGGATCACCTGAAGAGTGGCAAGCAGCTGAAGTTATCGAGCAGCCCTCGCGAGTACTTCGAGATGCGCATTTCATATGGAAAACCCTTTGGTGATGGGCGCCTAAAATAACATATTATTATGTGATTGACAGCCAAGCAAAGTTGCACTTTGTACGTGATCTTGTCAGCATTGCAATTGGATACGGGACACTTTGCCCCCTCAAGATGCGTTGCCCCCGATCCCAAAAACTCTCACATATTGATTGACATGCCTCCCCGGGTGAGTCACGATCGATGCTTGGGTGCACTCCCGAAATAAACTGCAACAATTAAGAGCCACTTAGGGACGGGGAATTAATTTGGCTGTCCTAAGTTGGGATCAGCGATAATGATCGCACAAGCGGATTGACAGACTGAAGGAGCATCTTCATTGTTTTCAATGTCAAGTTCAAGAAATCCGATCCCTCCTGCACATTTTCGGGGGCATTATGTGTGATGTGTGTTTGCGATCGGAGATGGAGACCGGCAGACCGGCTTGATCGCATAAACCTGCTCCGAAATGCCAGAAATGCAGGAAGTGCCAGGCGTGGCCAATTGGGATGCAGTGGGGCAGCTTTTCAAAGCCGCCTGGCGCCCATCCGATCCGACTCAATCCGATTCGATCCAAGCCATGGAGACAAGGCAACTGGCGGTTCTAATTGTCATGCAAATACCAATTATGATTTGTCAGTAAGGCCGCTAATAGTAAAGTGTGGTGCGGCGGTGTAATTAAGTGCCTACGCTCTTTATGGTTTCTGATCGCAGATCGGGAATCGCAGATCGCAGCTCGCAGATCGCAGATCGGAGATCACCAATCCGCGATCTAATCTCCGCACTGATTAATTCATTAGCAACTGTCGACCAGTTTGTCAGTTACATGGCAATGACTGCTGTGCTGCTTGCAGCCATTTCTGCGATTAATTGGCGTTATTAATCGTGTAGAAAATGTTGAAATTGTCTGCGCTTATTTATAATGCTAAGAACTAATTTATGTCTGGAGCGATTGTTTAATTACGTTTACCATTTGCATATGTCACAGCAACTGTCTAATGCCCAGAGGTTCCCCTTCACCCTCATCATTCCCCCACCGATTGAAAGCGGATCCAATCCAGCTGCTCAGCCACCCCAAAGCCATGCCCAACCCAAATCCTATTAAGACATCTAATGCAACCTCTCATTATTGGAGAGTGCATCGAAGGGCATCATGCTCGAGTAAATCTCAAGGAATTATCGATTGTGCATCAAGGGATCGAGTGAGAAATACCCATTACTTTTTATTTGCCAGAAATAACTGAGTAAAAGAATTCTTCAACCTAAAAAATATAGCTACATATAAGTTCCCATATTGTAAACCATAAGTTCGTATTTTTATATGATTTTTATTATCATTATTTATTATTTTATGACTTCTAAAATTGTACTTTATAATCGGCTAAACATTCTTTCAAATTGTATAACAATTCATATTAAACATCACAAAATATATTAAATTTAAATGAATTTCAAATTGCAATGGCTTTTAATTTTGCAAATATTTGTATTGATTACTCAATCAGTAATATATTTTATAGTTGCTCACTATTTAGTTGGTAAACCCATATAGATCCTGCATAATTAGTTTTAAGATCCTCGCAATAATCAAACCCATTGATACCCTTTTTGAGAATAAGGGCATAACAACTTTGACACATTGCCTTCGACATGGGGAGCTGAGAGCAGAATTTATGGCGCTTAAATTGCAGTCATGCGCATGAGCGGCAACGACTAACAAGATCAGTCTCAGCCCCCCCTTTGGATCGATAGAGTTCGCCCCCCTCTCTCCACCATCTCCACCACACCTCTGGTAACCCCTTCGCTGATGCGGCTTAGAGCGGATGTTTGGTGTCAAAACACAAGCCGACCGATGATGGGGCCGGGGCGGAGGCCGAGGCCTTTTCCCTGGAATTCTACACCGGACCAGGGTCTTGGTCTTGGTCTCGGGTCCTTGCCCGTAATTTATGTAAGAGCTGTGTTCGCCAGTGGAAACAAGACGAACAACGCCAGCGATCGATGATCGTAAAAATAGTCCAAGAAAGCAGCCCCCATGTTGTTGTTATGGTTGTTGTTATAGTTGTTGATGTTGCTTTTATCAATTTGTGTTACGTTCGCTCCTAGGCACGAAACAGGCATAGATCATAAAATGGCACCCCCGGCATCCGATGGATCGGATGGAAATGGATTGAGGATTGAGGAAAATTTACATAATTACCGCTGGCGGTGCTTTGGTGAGAGCCGCCCGAACGTGTCAAAATGAAAAGTGTTGCATGATTAGCGAGTAAATTATGCCGCCGAGGCATAAATCTATCCCTGGAGATAATCAAATAAATGCGGCGATTAATAAAAGATGAAGATGCAACCGCGAAGGGCGACGGCGTGGCGTGTCGTGGCGTGGCGGAGTGAGCTAGAGATCAATGCTTTTGCTGATGGCCCGCAACCGGGTTCGGGGTCTAGGTCCGATCGAGATCCAGCTGGACAGGATCGACTGGCGCCCCGAGCGTGCGAATTTCTCGCCGCCCGTTGTGGGAGGTGTGAAGAACGGCCACGATGTTGCATCTGGGCCAGGTTGGCCTCTTCAGGAACGGGCAACATGTTGCCCGGAGTTGGCAACCCGACATGACACATTGTTGTTCGCGTATGAGGATGGTAACTTGGTCAACAAGCGATGATGTTGAGATGCAGCGGCCGGTTGCTGCTGCTGATGATGATGGAGGTGATGGCCGAAGCCTATGGCAAACCGGCTGCCATCTGCACTGGGAAAAACAAGTTGACCACATAAAAAACTCACTAAATTTGGACTAGATTTATTGTATTGATGTATTATAATTTTTATTTTTATCTATCAATATTTATTACATCACAATACATCTGTTCTATATTAATTTTTATCATTTATTAACTTTAAAAGATAAAGTGAATATAACAGGCCAAAGCTACAACAATTGGATGAGCATAACACGCATTTTGTTTTTATTAATTTTTTGCCAATGCACAATATTGAAAACCTTGAAAAAAAAATATTTTGTAATAAAATGGTCTAAGTTTTTATACCCAACAAAGTCAGTAGTTTTATTTACAATTTGTATTCCCATATTCTTTTTTTATCAATATTTTCTAATTATTACATAAAATAATTTGTAATTTCTTTGGTAAATGTGTCATAAAATATTACACATTAGAAAATTATGATTTATTTTATTGGCACATTTCTTGCCAATATGAATGTTGTTCTCTGTGATTTTCAAACTGCAGATCCCAGCGATAGATACGCTTCCTTAACATGTCTTCGCGATTGAGGAGCCGGCGGGGCCAAAAGAGGATGTCGCTGGAGTTGTTAAGAGCAAAGTGTTGTTAGCCGGGCCCGGCTGCAGTTATGTGTTTTTCACTTGTTGGCCAGTTGTTGCGTTTTAGCGGTGGTTTCGTATTACCGTTGCCCAGCCCGGGACCCGGTCAAGGTCTCTCTCCCTGGCTAGATGGTGCCAAGTGTCCCCGAGATCCCCAAGAACCAAGAAGCCAAGAATCGCGATGCCAGCACCCAGCACCCAGAGCCCAGCATCCAGAACCAACTTTCATTGAACAACTGCGACGGGTTTGCATTGCATTGCATATTGCACATTCCGATTCATCGAATCGAATCGGGGCGAGTGGAGTGGTTGCATTTCCTGTCGCATGCGCCACATAAATTAGTTTTCCATGTTCACTTGTCACTTGTATCGCCATTGGCCAGTTGAACCCGTTTGCCCGGCCGTTGCGGGTGTCCATTCCACTTAGAATTCCGCATCCGACCGATTGCCCTTATCACTTGGCCAGCCGTCCAAGTGGCCAGCGTCCCACCACAATTTGCAATCAATTTTGGCAAGAAGCCACCTAATTGCTTTTGCTGCTTATTTATAGGACCGCCTCACGCACCCCTGCCCCTGGCAGATTTCCATATTCAGAGCTCATATCACAGAAAAGGGAAACTCGCTAATGTCGCAGCTAATTCCCAGAGATATACTCGTACCCACCATAAGTAGTTCAAGTTTAAGCTCTGGACTCCAAAGAAACTATCACCTGGCTGCGGTCTAAACACTTTTACTCGCTTATCGGAAAGACCATAAATTAGTTTTCCTGTCAACGAATTCCTTCGTGTTGCCCGCATGGAAATTATGCAAATCCAGAATTAATATATATTTCATAGAGCATTGTTTGGGGCCGAGTTCCTTATCGATGGCAGGCAGAGGCAGGCCGGTGGCTTCGAATTTGGTTTTCTGCCGCCGGATCTTCAGTTGTTTCCGTAGTGTAGCGGTTATCACGTGTGCTTCACACGCACAAGGTCCCCGGTTCGAACCCGGGCGGGAACATGTCGAATTATTTTTTATATTTCATTTTGCATGCAATTCGATTTTATTGATCGCAGTTTTCAATGCCAATTGGCAGGTGGGATTATATCTCCCCTGCCAGTTTTAGGTTTTTCTCTCAGCCACACAAATGATTTTAATGAGCCTGGTTTTATGACCATTTCATCAGGTGTGTTGTATTTATAAACACGCCGACCCTCAGCACGCACAGAGTTTCAACTGTTTAACGACTCAGCATCCAGGCGGGGCTCCAATTTTTACGACTCTAAATTGCTGCAGCCCTTGTCGAGAGCCGCCACCCAAGGCGAAAGGTTGTCTGGAAATAGGACAAATTCCCACTAAAGAAAGTGCTGTTATTGTTGAAATGTGTTGTTGCACCGGTGGTATTTTATGTGTTGCGATGACAGACAGTGCATATTTACATTGAACTTGACAACGAAACCAGGGGAATGAAAATATCTAGGTCGAAGTTTGTTCGCCTTTATTTTTCGGTTTTTTTAATTTGCTTTTCCGATTCCTTGGTTGTCCTAGCACAGGACATGCTGGTTGCGTTTAGGACGCATTACTCATATAGGTTTCCGTAGTGTAGTGGTTATCACGTGTGCTTCACACGCACAAGGTCCCCGGTTCGAACCCGGGCGGAAACAGAAACGATAATTTTTTTCCTTTTTAAATTAATTATGTATGTCTTCAATTTTAATTATATTTTAAAGCATTCTTTTAATTCAAAATATATTTTTATGCTTATTAACTTTGATATAATACAAAATTACATAAAAAATTATTTTATATATTTGAACCTTTAAAATACCAAAAAGCTCATGCTCCAAGCTTTTGCTCTTTGATATTTAAAGCTTCTTTCCACACACATAAAGGGCTATTCTGCTTGCACTGGGTAGCATACAATTTGAAAAGCATTCAGGTAGGAACTATGACTTAACCATTTCAACAGGGGATGTAGCTCAGATGGTAGAGCGCTCGCTTAGCATGTGAGAGGTACGGGGATCGATACCCCGCATCTCCAAGATGAGTTTTTTATTTTTTTGCAAGAATTTTCCAGCCATAATTAGTTTTTTTTTGCTCGGAAAACATTTGCATAAATCACTTACCCATAGTCTGGCAGCTTGATGGACATGCTCTCCCATCGCCGGCGACATTTGCGTCCAATTATTTAGTAAATAGAATATCATGCCGGTTACAACTCCATTTCACACGCTTTTCCAACCGACTGGCCAAACCGGCTCGTTATGCAATCAATCGAGTTGTGACTTTGGCTCTTTAGCCCGTCTCCATTTCCATTTGTCCATTTTCACTTCCCGGCAGTGCAGACATCGCAGCTAATCCAATTAAGCGTATTCATCATATTCACGCAATGCAGGCCATGAACTAGAAATGCAGCCAAACCAGACTCTGGCAGAGGGTGGCAACTGAGCACTGGGAGAACCGGGATCATAGTGGAGAACGGGTCTGGCGAAGATTCTGACATTTCCGTCATGTCCGGATGATTGAAATCTGTTTAATTGAATTTAACTTTGGAATGCGTCCGCCTATCTGCACTTTCCATATCTCTTCTCTTACCCTTGCAAGAGGGTATTCTAATTTTGACAAGAAGTTTGCAACCGAGTGAAGGATCAGCATCACCAGCCCAGTCCCTCTAGATAATTGCTTGATTTTTGTCCTTAATATAACTAATTCCCTTCTTGCTTTTATATCGAACCAGGTGGTAACTCAACTTGACAGATAGTTCCGTGCAAGCTATGATTTATTTCTCTGGTATTTTGAAGCGAATAAAGACATCCTTGATTTATCTGTCATTGCCATTTTCATTAAGATCTGCTTGAGAACCGCCTTCAATTTTTAGTTATATATGAGCCGTTGCAGTGAGCAGGTCATTTTAGGACTCATTTTCTTAATTATTTATTAACTTGGGTTTTTTTTTACAATTTACCTCTTTGCTGGATGGCTTTTATAATTTTGCTGTATGTGTATTTTATTTTTATTGTGCGAAGGATCGAATAAATTATTATTTTTTTAACTAATCCACATGGCCATCACCTCCAATTGTGTTTTTAGACTTATTTATTAACTTGGGTTTTTTTTACAATTTACCTCTTTGCTGGATGCCTTTTATAATTTTGCTGTATGTGTATTTTATTTTTATTGTGCGAAGGATCGAATAAATTATTTTTTTTTTAACTAATCCACATGGCCATCACCTCCAATTGTGTTGCTAGACTTAATCTATATTATCTGTATCTGTCTCTGCTAGAACTGTTATTTTATTAAATTGTGCATTTTATATTTTTATTTTGTTTTTAATTTTATTCCCATCTTAATGAAGTGGAATTATCAATGGTCAATGGTCGGATCGGGTGTACTCATCATACGTCACGTAGACCCCGTTGTCTTAAAAAATTAATTTGCAAGCCGCCAAAATTTAAATGTTATTTTGTGCAAATATCAGCAAAAATAGTGCGAAGGATCGAATAAATTATTTTTTTTTAACTAATCCACATGGCCATCACCTCCAATTGTGTTGTTAGACTTATTTATTCACTTGGGTTTTTTTTTACAATTTACCTCTTTTCTGGATGGCTTTTATAATTTTATAATGCTAGAACTGTTATTTTATTAAATTGTGCATTTTATATTTTTATTTTGTTTTTAATTTTATTCCCATCGTCTTAATGAAGTGGAATTATCAATGGTCAATGGTCGGATCGGGTGTACTCATCATACGTCACGTAGACCCCGTTGTCGTAAAAAATTAATTTGCAAGCCGCCAAAATTTAAATGTTATTTTGTGCAAATATCAGCAAAAATAGTCTAGTCTAGTCGAAATCGATGAGTCGAAATTTGCCAGTCAAATGGGAACTGGTTTCTGAATTTTAAAGTTATCAAAATAAATAAGTTCTTGAGAGATGAGAAAGCCAACTAACTTTTAAATTAAAATATAATGGCTACCATTTAAAAAAAATTTGTTTAATAAAAATAAAACGCAAGCAAGTTTCTTTACAAATTTAATTTAGTTTATTGAGTCTACAATTTTATAAGAAACACATTTAATTATTATTTATGAAATATACTACTTCAAGTATACTAACACGAAGATTAACGCCAATTTATTTGTATTTATATTATATCTGGGACCTAGTGACCGATAATTTGGCTGCTTTATGAATAAAGTTTAAAGTTTATATATATAAAATATATATATTGTTAAAAAAAATCCCATTTAATGTGACTTTCTACATAAGAATTCGTTTTTTTTTTAATGTATTTATAATATCGTAACCTTTTAGCTTAGTCGTATACTCGCATTCGTATTCGTATTCGAAGATTATGAGCATGCGAACATTTCGAATTGTATATGGGCGCAGGTAAAAGCTGGAAAAGCCGCGCAATGAATGCAATCTAAGTTGTTTGGGGGCATATTCCAAATGAAAATTATGGGGGCAATTAATTTGATGACGGCGAAACCGAAACGCACACCAAAGTGAGCGCCATTCGCGCTTTAGGAATATTTTAATCAGCCGGCAATTAACGCCCACCGACAACAGGTGGTAAGGGGTAAGGCAAGGGGCGTGGCAGCCGCAATCATCGCCAGAGCAGCAGCTGATAATGAGAGAATCCTCAAGGCCCGGAAGTGCGCGTGGAGAGAGATGACTACGTCACCATTGTCTATTTAGCTGACGACAGCTTTGCCATCGGGAGCGGGTCGCCCGCCGATCGTTCCACATTATGCTGGTTGCCAAGAGAACTCGGTCTCGGATTCGGGTTCGGTTTTGGTTTCGGGTTCGGATTCGGACTCGGATTCGGATTCTCCGGCTTTCGGCGGAGTCTCCTCTTCACGTATGATTGGTTTCGGGTGGGCGCTCCGTTCTTTTATTTGGCATTTTTCTTTTTTTTTTCGGCTGCTGTGGGGGCTGACTACTGGGCTGGCCTCGTGTTTCGCCTATTCATGCGAAAAATGAATGAACGCGAATGTGGGAACATGAGGCCAGACACCCAGCCAGCCAGTCAGCCAGCTAGTCAGCTAGTCAGCTAGCCGGCGATCGCGAGCAGCAATTTCGCCATTTCAAGGCCTACGTGACTTGTCTCACACACGGGAATCGGAACAATTTGAACTGGGGACTGGGACTGGGCACTGGGACTGGGGAATGGAACTGGGACCTGTGCTACTGACTAAGGCGGATCGGAACTGTGGGTGCAGAGTCTTCCCCCCCTGTAATCCGAGAGTACTTGTTCTATTACTCTACAGGCCATCTTCCTTAACTTAAAAGTCATAATAAAATGTTAATAAAACGTTTCCTAATCTAAAGAAATTAATTTTGTTACTTAACTTTCCTTAATCTAAATACCCAAACATAAACTATCTTTATATATTTTTTTTACAATTTAATATTATTCAAAAAACTTTATTTTTGATTGTGTTAAATGGAATGCTTGTGAAAAAGATACTTTTATTTATTAAGCGTACTTTAAATACATATCAAGTTTTTAAATTAAATAAAACTACAGAGTAAATTCGACCGTATTTTAATAAACCTATTATTCTATAACATATTCAATAATATTTAATGGAGCCTCATAAATTCGACAGTCTTTAAATAAACCTATTATTCTGTAACATTTCAAATAATATTTAATGAAAACTCCTGAAGTAAACTAGAGACCTTTAAATGTGGCAACATAAAATACTAGTTTAAATGGGGTCTTTTTTAAAGAATAAATCTTTATTTTATGCATTTAAATTATAGACCCTCTACTGTACTTGTTCAATCGCCGCTCTCAGATCTCTGATGTCCGATCTCCGATCTCTCTCGCCTTAGAAGCAGCCACATGATCTCTGCGTTCTGGGCACGTGCTGGGATCGGCGGAGGAAGAAGGTCTTTGACTGCAGTCAGCTGATATCAAAATATTACGCGAGAGGTGCGAGACGGTGTGGAAAATCGGGTGTTATCTGATCACCTGTTCTCCGGGGCAATCAAAGTGTGCCATAATGGTGACAGTGAGTTAATCAGCATAATGAAATATTCCCAGATCGAATAACAAAGAATAACAAGAAGGTGTTGAATCGGTTCTTTTAGCATATTTCCATTTTTATTTACATCTGCTTTTGCTTATTTCCTCACTTGTGTTCTAGTTTCAGTCTTAAATGATAAATACGAGAATTATTATAGGCTATTTTGTAGTTGTAAGGGTATATAACTCTTATGCGTAAGGATCAGGAACTTTAGCTTTGTTGCGTGGATCGTTGGTCCAGTGTGATCCGGCGATCGATCGACGGTTCTCTTCAGAGGATTATTCGTGTCTGGAGCGAAACCAACGCGATCAGCAAATACAGGCTGTAAAGGTCACAGAAAATTTTAGAGGGAGCTTCGGGGTGCGGAGTTATATTGAGAGGATATATCTGAATTGCATTCCAAGAAACCATGCCAAAAATTAAATGAGTCAATGTGAAATTTGTATAATTTGATTTTTTTTATCTATTTTAAAGAAAACATGCAAAATGCTAAAGGTACTTGATTTCCATGCTTGAACTCCCATTGCATACTCTTCTTACCATGTTGACTAAAACACTTTCACACTCTGTTGATATTAAGTATTTTTAATTTTATTTTTTAGTTTAGTTGTTCTTGCTCTTTCGATCATGCTCTTTTCGTGGATAATTTACGCACTTATCTGGAAAATGTTTGTTTAATGCATTAAATTATAACAAAGTTTTGTTAGTCTAGGGCCTAGCGACTTAATCCTAGTTTATAAATAAATATTCTCAAATAAATAAATAACTCAATCATACAGGCTACAAACTATAATTTCACGCTTATCTCTCGTTGATCAAATAAATTAAGATTACAAATTTCTTCCATAGGTATATATAGTATGTATATGTAAATTAAAATACAATTTTGCGATTTGTGAGTTTTTCGTTCAAATTATTTGTAGTTTCTAAAATCCGTAATTGTTCTCGCTTCATTGATTCGTTTGCGGGTCGAATCTTAAAGATCGCCTCGGTTTTTCGCTTGGAAAAGATTGATTTTAAAAATGGATTTACAGAGCTTAGGCTACGCACTGAGAGGCAGCGAGGTTCGACAATACAGAGACGAAAAATGTATCTTACGACTAAACCGTGTATCTATGTACAAATGGATTCTCTCGGCATATTCGAATTTTCATCGCTTACAGCATTGGTTTTCGGGGGAAAGCGTTTTGCAAGTTTTCGTCTGGTTTTTTGTTAAAGTTTTCGGTGTGGTCGTGTTTTTGAGTATTTTTCATCGTCAGTCGAACGTGAAAGTTCCGCCACAGAGACTCAAGTATTTCAATAGACTCTTAGATCATTCGTGTTGCGTAAGGTTATGGCTTTGATTTTACATAGGTATATCTATCTATCTGATTTGATGGGCGTGCAGTTTATCATACAGTTCGATGGTGACTTTATTCCAATGGATCGGTTCTTATTAAATACTCGAGACTCCGTCGTAATACATTCGATATTCATCGTCGTTTAGCGGGGATGGATTTGAGTTCGCTCATCGTCGGGGTGACAACAGTCCGCTGCATCGAAAACACTTTATTGAACCACAGATTTTGGATGGTATATCAAATATGTACACTCTGACAGATGGATGATATATATATATGGGTTTGATCTGGTGCTGGATGTGCTGTGTTGGTGTCTGATCGTGTGTGTTGGATGTGTGTTGTTGTGGAAACTTGCAATTACAATATCTTTGCATACTCAAGCCGAACTTTGTACAGCGATTCGGTTGCTTCTCCTTTTCTTTCTCAATTTCATAGAATTTATCTGAGTGTATCACACTTTGTACATTTTGATTTTATTTGCCAAACCAAAAGTAAATACAATCGAACTTTTTCTTTTTTTAGTTAAACAGCTTTTTATTATAAACAAAAAAAAGTTCGACTGTATTTTCATATTTCCCAAAATAAATGTAAAATAATTTAACAAATAAAAATAATTTAAATAAAATTTCAAAACCAAATAATAATAAACCAAAAAGTACAAATGTGATAAGTTATTTTTATATTATAGAAAATTCCAGTCAATGTGATAAGTAAATGCCAAAAGTAAATAAAATTGTTCGATTAAATTTAGAAAAATATTGAACTACCAAACCGTTAAATTAATAAATAGTAGTTATTGCCAATTGGAAACAAGTTAATTGCATAATTTTAGAAAAGTATCTACTTAGTTTCTTGATTGTGAGAAATGGAGAGTTAGCTTAGATTTAAATTGTTGCTTAGGGTGAAACTCACAAATCGTAGTAGAGCGAATCGTCGCCAGCTGCTCCGCTGCGTCCTTGGGCCTCGGAGGTGGCATCCTCGTAGCTGGCATCCTCCAGGGACTCCGGCTCCTCGTCGTGGTCCGCATCCTCCACCTGATCCCGATCCTGCTCCAGCTCCTGCTCCTCGCTGCTGCTCATGCGCACATTGCGCTCCACACGATCGCTGGTCTCACTCAGGGCCAGGGCGGGCAGGGGCGAGCTGCTCTCCCAGTGGCTACCTGGGGGCGTGGCCAGACTGGTGGCCATGGTGGTGGTGGTGCTGGTCAGCTCCATTTTTCGGTGCTTCTTCTTGGAACCCTTCGCCTGATGCTGGGCGGGATTCCCCGTCTGTGGCTGCTGCTGCTGTTGCTGCTGCTGCTTTTTGCTATTATTCTGCCGCTTGTTTCCCGACTTGGCTGGCTTCCTCTTACCACCCAACTGCTTGGAACGCTGCTGCTGGATGGCTTTCGCAGGTGCTCCTCCAGGATCGCCTCCCTGATTTTTCTTGGGCCCATTCTTCTTGCCACAGTTCGGAGGCGGACCGCCCTCGAGGGCCGCCTTCTCCCTCAGCTCCTTGCACTTCTGAGCCTTGGGCCCCAGCTTCCGGAGCGAACCCGGACCCGGACCCGTTCCCGCTCCCAATCCCGCTCCCCCGCGCTTCTGGCAATTGTGGAGCTCCTCCTGCTCGTGGGGCTTGCACTTGCGCTTCTTGTTCTTGTTGGCCCTTTTGTGACTGGGATTGCTGGAGTTGCTGGAGTTACTGGAGTTACTAGTGCTAGTGCTACTGCTAATGCTACTGCTAATATGGCCGCTCTCGCTTTGACTACTGTTACTAATACTAATCAGGCTGCTGGCACTGACCGCAGGCACAGGAACGTTGCTGCTACTATTACTACTACTACTCCCACAAGTCGGAGGCGCCTTGAAGTTGGCCACATCGATCAGCTCGATCAGGGGCTTGCCCGTATCACAGAGTTGGCGCACGCCGTGCTTGACGCGATTCGCCCCGAAGTTCTTGGCGATCAGCTGCTCGACCCGCTCCTGCGGCACCGTCTCCGTGATCGCATTGGTGTAGGTGCTCAGCTTGCCCATGGAGCGGCTGGCCGGGATCTGAGTGCGCCGCGGCTCACCATGGCGATTGAGGGCCAGATAGTAGACGCGCCGCGCGTTCGAGTTGTAGGTGGAGGAGTACGTGTTGTAGTTCTGCAGGCCCATGTTCTCATTGAAGACGCAGTCGTCGGTGAAGTCTTTCTGCAACAATCGATGGGCTGGGGTTAAATTATTTGGCAACACAACAAGGGGGATTAATTCTATATCATATATATTAAGGCTAACAAATTGTAGGGTAGAATTTTTAAGATAATACAATTTGGAGTATTCTTGGATCTTAGTAGTGCCGAAGGAAGGAACAACTATTTTTACTATTAAGAATAATTATTTAGCAAAATAACAAAGTAGATAAAATAAATAAATTGTTTATGTAATAGATTCTAGTACTTTTTATCTTAGAAATTCAAAAATAATAAAATATGCTGGCAACACAATAAATGTGATTAAATAAATGTGATAGAAGAATTAAGGTTCAGGAATTAAATATTTTATAAAATATATAGAATATATCCTTAGGCATAGGAAATAATTTCAATGAGATATAAAAACCCCTAAAAATCTAAATTAATTTCACAACAAAGTTTATTTTATATGTATTATTTTGTGTGAGTAAAAATTGAAGTTCAGAAATCAAAGTAGATAAATATATCTTTAGGCATTGACAAAGATTTTGATAAGATTAGAGGAAAAAGTCTTGGAGAAGGCAGTAGTCCAGTAGTCATGTCCAGTAAATGGAAAGCAGTTTGAATCCTTTTTGAAAACAAATGAAGGGCTACATCAAAGGGTTGTTCCTTTACTCTGCCTCCTCCGGGGATTCTTGCCCCTGACTTCTTCAGAAACGTAACACCGAATAATGAACCGCATTCCCCCCAGTGAAAAATAAACCTTCTTTGAATTGCCTGTCGAGGGGCGGCGTCTGTTTCTTTTGTCTATCGCCAGAGGAATCCGATGGATAAATGCGCTCATTATCACAGGATGTGCTCCTATCGGTGTTGGCCATCGATATATAGGGCCCCCGGACTCGGCCATAAACATTTCTACTTTATGAACACCTCATGACAGCCCAGCACAAAAGCCGGCCGAAAGACTGGAGAAATTGTTGGCCTAGGTAAGGTCCAAGAAATGTAAATCGAGAGCGGGGATCAGGGAAAGGATTCCCATTCGGTGGGAAGTTGGAGAGCCTCACCTTGGCCTTTTGGATGTGCCGACTCCCAGACATCTGCAGATCAAATTCAATTAACAACATTGAATTAATTCGCTTGTCAGGCAATTAAAATTGTTTCGTAAATAAACCCAGGCACCAGGGCGATGATTCCCTGCCTGTTTGTTTGATTGTTTCCCCCGGGGAAATGTCGCCGATTAAATTTAGAAATTAATCAGCCAAAAGGCGAACCGAAACCGAAATGAGCCGTCAAATGGGTGAGGGCCAACCCAGGCCAGGCCAGGCCAGAAGGCGGGTGAAAAATGTTAACGCCGCGTCCGGAGGTCGGGACAAATTTTTTGACATATGCGACAACAATGTGGTCGGTGTTCCATTCCCTTCCCCGATCTCCTCCCGATACTCCGTCTCCGACTCTTTCATGATTCTTATGTATTTCCAGGCATTTTGGTTTATTTTTAGCCTTTAATGGCTTGCAAGTGACAATTTGCAGACACCAAAGGGAAATGAAGTTGTACTTAGATAAGGGAAGAGCAAATGCCGAGGTGGAGGGCACCTCCTGGTGATACCCAGAACCATTAGCTCGTCTATCGGAGCTTATCGAGTGGCGCCAGGTGGGCAAGGGGAAAGGGTAAAGGTAAAAGGTGGAAAGGGTCAACCTGTTGCTGGGTCCGGGACTCCGGGGAACACCTACAAACGGAACCACTTAGGGAACGCACACAAATTCGAAGCCCTGCATGACCACTTATCGCCCCCGAACAGGACAATAACAATAACAATAACAATGATAATGATGCAACATATTCATTGGTCCGGTCATCCCCCCAGGTCGGATTTAATTGACCAACCAAACCCAACTCCCCGGGCGGTCCAAAAACCAAATTCCCTCTCAAATTATGCAAATTAATAAGCAAAACCGTAATGTGAACATTTATGGCAACGACATTTTAATTGGACACGACGCTGACTCACAAGGCAGAGGCAGTGCCTCTCGGATTGGAATTTATGAATTGGCAAACATTTCGGGGATTCTTTTTTTTTTGTTTGGTCAATTAGCCGGGCGACAATCACCTGCCTCGGTGGTCACAAGATCGGACGGAAATATTCGAAATATGTACTATGGTGAAAATGTCATAAGCGCAGTCACAAGGCAAAAGGCGGCAAAAATAGAAGCGGACGGAAATAGTAAACCCACCAGTAAATCAGAGTCCATTAGAGAAAACTCACAATTCTCGGATCTAGAGTATATACATATACTTCTTAGATCTTCGAAAGGAGCACCGGACGCGTTGGTCGCCAAAATAAACAATATAACCGCCCACTTGACCAACTTAGAGATATGTTTGCTATGTTATAGGCCAGTCTCCTCACTGCAGAATGCGGCGCCATCAAAGGGTCCGCCTACAAGCTTGCAGCTGGTGAAGCGCATCAATCAACACCGGCCCGGCCGGCACAAGTATCTCTATCTGTAGCTGTAGTTGTAGTTGTATCTGCAAGATACTCGCACTCGCTAGCTGACAGAATTGGCACACTCGCTGCTATTTTGGATGCGAAAAGGTCAAAGTGCTCGGCGGCGACGGCGACAGCGGAAAGAAATGAAAATGAAAATAAAAAAGTTGAGAAAATGAAATAAATTCAACTACAAAACTAATGTCGGACGGACCAATGAAGCGCAGCGGATGGCGCCAGCCCAAAAAAAGGCATCCGACGGATACGAAATCGAGGATCGAAACGCAGCGGGGTAAAGTGTCACATTAATCGCGTAAGGAATGGAAGGAGCCCAGGCAGGCCAAGGACATACGACCGACATCAGTTGGCACTTGACGACCTGGCCGAGCAAAAGGACACATTCCTAAGGGGAAAGGACTATCTTTTGTTGCTGTTACTGTTGTTGTTGTAGCTGCTGCTGGCGATCGTGTTGTGTTGCTTTGTTTTTGTTCACATTTAATTTTTTATTTATTGCCCGGCCGCTCTTCGGGCGCTCTTTCATTTATTTGAGTGTCCCTTTGGGTTTTTTTTTCGGTTTACCTCAATCTTTTAACAAGCCTTTTGTTTGTTTTTGTTTGAGTCGGAGGGGTGCCAACAATGGGATAGATGCACAGTCCGCTCCAGATACGATATATAGTTATCCGAAAGCGGTAAATTGAAATGCGAAATCGATTTCGCGGTGCAGGGATTGGGGTTTACTTTATTAACAATAAACTATCTTTTTAACAGAAGTTTTTTTTAAGTTTTATAATTCAACAATTTCATTACAAATTTTAAACTTTTCGAAATAATTGAAACAGAATAATATTTAAAAAAATATAAAATTGATTAAAGACTCGAACCTCTCTTTCGCTCACTTAAACCACATAGTGATAACCTCACTTAAACATGTTATTTAAATATAGGAACTATTTTTTGTTATTCTTAATAGATACTTAATACATATGCATAAGCTGAATATATTTATATTTAATTAACATTTTATATAAATATTTAATACATATGCGGAATACATTGTTAAGTGCTTTTATTGAAAGAAATTCAATTCAATTCACATTCTATTCGGATAAAAAATGAATCTGGACTAAATTTATATATAAGATTCTTGATTGTTCCAATACTTGAATCCTACTTACCGAGCCATAGGCAGCACCGCACGCGTCCATGCACAGATACAGACAGGTGGCCACACTCTGGAGCTTGATGCGACCCACATCCACGGTGGAGCGCTGGAGAATCGCTGCAAATTGAACGGAGAGCGGAGAAAGCACATTAATTAATTATCAATCACTGAAGGGGAGACCTGATTATGGTCTGACCCACAATCTGGGCCCAGGTGTCAGGATGTCAGAGAGCCGCCAAGGCGGAGGCCTGTCAAAAAAGTAGTTAATTACATATCCGACACCTGGAGAGCCGTCAAGTCAGCAAAAAAAAACAAAGTTAAAGAAGTTAACTTCTCTCATAAATAAACGAATATTACAGCATTCAGAAAGGGGAGTCCATGCCATGTTGGGAACCACTAAATCATAGATTCCATTGCCGGGCAAATTTGTCAACTGTACCTAATCGAAGATGCCTTAAGTGGGATTATGGCGGATACAATTTATGACGATCGTGGTGCGGGGTTAATTGAAATTGCCGCCTTGCACTTGAGAATATAAATACCGAATTCAAGTTCAGCATCGTTTAAGGTCAAACCACTTGTGTGGTCCAATGCACACACACTCTTTCCGGCTGGGACGGAGGCTGGGGGCGTGGCAGAGGGGCCCCTTTTGTCAGTTGCAGAGGCCTGGGCAAAGTGTGTCAGCACTTTGTTGTTGGCCGCAGTTCGTTCAATGAACTTTATGCACTTTGTGCGTAATAAACATCAATTTATAAATACGCAGCTTGTTACGGGAGCACAGCAATTGGAATTGAAAATCTTGGCCAGCTGCTGTGGCAAGGAAATTGCTGTTCATAATAAAAATTATTATTAGAGATTAAGGCGGAAGAATGCCAAATGGAAGGGGCAAACACATCTGAGAGAGTCCTGAGTATAGCCACTTGAGTGATGGAAAATAATGTCCATCACGATAGAAGCACGTAATTAAAATCCTAACTACCTCGGAGTTATGGCAGCTGAGAAACTGAAACCCTTGACAAAAAATAGGGATACGGGCACTTCGATGTTATGACATCACTCAGCTGATTATTGTGTAATTATCTCATCTCCCAGAAACTGTGCCAGCGGATAAACAGATGCAGAAATATCATAAAATATTGCTGTCAATAGGTTGGGAATTTGTGGCCCACATGCTTATCCCGTATATGCAACTTTAATTGCAACTGCAACTGCAACTTCGGTTGCAGCTTCTCAGCTAAACCAAACAAAGGCGATGCGTTTTTTATTTACAATTACAATCAATCTAGCCACCTCCACCTCCTTTGGGAATACGGAAATTGTTAAGTTTCAGCGAAAAGGAAAAAAACAAAAATAGTTCAACACACGAGGAGGATGAGGCAGTGTTCCCACTCCATCCAATCTGTTCCCGTTCTCGTTCCCTTTTCCCGGTTCCGTTCCCGATCCCGTTTACCTACTAGATTTACAATTTCCCTCTCACAGAAATTTCCTAGTGACATGAGTAATTGTAACATTTTTTTGAAGTGTGGATTGTTTGGCAATTGCCTTTGGGCTTTTTTATCTTCCGCTTCTTCATTCAACTCTTCTGTAAATACTAAAATTAAACAAGGAGATGAACTATATTCGGAAAGCAGAACTATTAATACGGTTGCAGGTAAGGAACGGCTTTCTTTAATTATTTCTGTAATATTTTTAGAAGATTTTTCATCATACTTGCCCTATTTTAAAAAAAAACCTTTATAAATAATTAATACTCAGATCCATTTGTTTTCTCTAACAATAAAAAAGTTAATTAAGAGATTCAAGGTATACTCTTAGAAATTTAAAAAAGTAAATCCCATAATATAAACCCATAACCTGATAATAACTAAAATACCTTCTGGAAGGCAATTCAACCAGAAAAAAAACTAAACAAATGACATGCTAAGCGCGTCAGTTCATTTGTTAAAATCGAAGAGTGGGTGGGGAGGTGGAAATGTATGTAGGGTGGGGAGTGGAGTGGAGTGAAAGGGGGCGGGGCAAATGGAGGGGGCTGCGGACTCAGTGACAGCCTTTCACTTTGAATGCCATGTGGTGTTGCATTTCACTCGCGTCGTATTTGCCCTGGTGGCACTTTTTTTTTCTCCGAGGCTCATTTAAAAAACGATTTGTTTTGCTCGAGTTAACAAAAGTAATTTTTCTTATTTTTTATCTTTTCGTTTCGATACAATCATATGTACATACATATGCATGTGTGTGTGTGTGCGTCAACTTTTAGCGTATTAAATTGTTAAAAAGAATAATTTGTATTTATTCTTGTGGGAAAGTTCCTGTGGCAACAGCTCGCTCTATCTCCCTCTCTGTCTCCCAACATGTGTGCTAAATTTAGCTCAGAGAACAACAACAGCGCATAAAGAACACTAACGGGCTGATAGGCGCGCAAGCTCTCTCAATATGTCATGGAACTTTGACGGCTAGCATAACATGTGGCGCCGTGGCTTAGTTGGTTAAAGCGCCTGTCTAGTAAACAGGAGATCGTGAGTTCGAATCTCGCCGGGGCCTATGCTTCTGTGGAAGCATTTCATTTTTTATTTTTTTTATTGTTATGTATTTTATTTAACAAATTTTTTTGTATTGAAAGAAAAATATAAAGGAAAAATATAAATTCAAAAAGAAAACTATTTGAATGTTCCATTAAAACAATTTTATTTGGCTGCTATTTAAATTATATGTGCAAATATTAGTTTGGCTATATTATAAATATCAATAAGCAGAAAGTAATCTAATTTATTTTAAACTGTGTTGAAATTGGTTTTTAATTTTCATTTAAAGCCTGCGTTGATAGAAAAATAGGTTTTTACACTTTAGCCCATTGAAGAGCGTGATATTAATGGTCATAGTCAATTTATTCGATTTGCTCAGCCCATTATTATGTGCGTTATTACAGACGCCGCAATAACAATACGGAATACGGAATACGGCTGAGGTGTGAAATAAGTACATAATGATAATCAAACGATCGTTTATTGATCCATCAACGGGCCGTGTGGAAGTTCAGTCGAGCATGGAGCAGCGTTGTTGCAGTTCATTGAACCAAAGTGGGAAATCCAAAGTTCGAACTCCGAAATAAAACTGAAATCGGAATTCCTGGCACGCTCTGAGCTGCTTTAAATTACCCACAAATTAAGCACGTAGTGAGTCAAAAATGGTGAGAGAGAGGAGGTATCAAAAAGTCTCCAGGAGAACAACAATAATAAAATCGCATCCAATGGATGTCACGCTCTGACAATAATTAAAATGTCACAAAATATGCCTGTCAAAACGGAGGTTTTCGGTTTTCAGTTTTCGGAAGGTGCCCGATTGAGTTATGTTGGGATTGGTTCTTTTTGGCCTTATCCCTCGATCGGCCGATGGGATCTTTCGATAACCGCCCGTATGCAAATGAGGCCTTAATTTTCACCGAGACGACAGCATTGGTAATGTCGAAATTTATGTGCAGACCTTCAATAAAACTTGAAGTTGACAAAAACAAAAAAATGAAATAGTCGGGGATATTTAAATAAATCCATACATCCATATACGATATGTATGGAATTGCCTTTTATTATATTTTTAATTATGCTTACAAAAAAAAAGTGTGACGTTTTGGCGTGACATTTTATGAAAATTTACGATCACTTTTGTGGTTATTTAACATAATGTGGTATGCCAGCCATCAATGGTCGTAAAAAATATCTCTGGGAATATCTGGCCGAGGCATTATCCGCTTTGTTTGGACTCGGAATTCCCCACCCCCCAATCCCAACTTCTCCACTACTGTGGCACGCCGTCTTTTGTGGCCTTTTGTTGCTCAGCTCGGCTAATTTATGATCGTGGGCAGCGTATTTTGACAATTTGATTTGAATTGGAGGCGAGCATATCAATCAATGGGGACTCGGCTTCATTGCCTAGATATCCATATACATATCCGATCCAGATGACAATGAAGAGTTAACAGTCGGCTGTCTATTAAAGCCCAATTAGTGGCACATTATTGAGTTGTCGTTTGGCCGGCCATAAATCTTTGCCATGAGGCGGAATGCCTGCACTTCTTGTTTGGATAAACGGCGATAAATCAAACCGTGGGCGGTATGATAAGCCGATCTATTTAGCATTTGCAGGTGATTGCTTTTTATTTGGTATGGGGGGGAAACCAAAAGCTACTTATAGCAGCAGTCTTATGATGATTGTTTTTTGTTGTTTTTTTTGTTGGGAAAGCAGGGCCAGTTCTCACCCTGGATCTGCGGCATTTCATGCTTGGCTGGAGAAATTGCAATCGGTATCTATTCCGGTACTCCGGCATCTCATATTAGCACCCATCCACAAACAATCGTTTGAGTGCCAAATTCAATTCACAGTTGGCTAAACCTCGCACCCTTCCTACCTTTTCTTTGTGTCTTTTTTGGTTGTGGGCAATTGAAATGCATTTTTGGTTACGTGGAGGGGAGTGGTAGGATATCCTGCAACCGAAAACCTTATTGGCCAATTTCCGATAAAAGCAAATGCGCAAAAATATAAATTACAATCTTCGTGACAGTCGAACGAAAGAAATCCCTGCAGGGGTTGTTTACCCAAAAACGCCCACCAAAAATCCATGCCTGCTGCTTGCGGCAAATCATAATGCGAAATGCTGCAATCAGTATCTCCAGGATGGCGAATCATAATGGGAAATTTGCCAATATCTCCTGGATGCGATCTATGCCTATTGATGGGATTTGTCACGACCACTTTGGACTCGCATTTGGTTTCTTCCCGGACATTCCACACGTGTGGATATTCTGGCTTTCTCCCCGGGATAAATTAGATTTATCAACGCTACCGTTTTCAGCCTTCAAGGGGGGGGATGGATATCGGAAAGCTACATCTGGGTCCAATTCATTAATGAAAAATGAATACGGCCTTTGAGAATGCCTTCATTTGATTAAATTAGTCTAATAACGTGTAAAGTATGGGCAGCACCCCATCGAAATGCATTGTCTAATCGAGTGGTTTTTGGCCCACCAGAGGAGAACGCCACAATAAAAGCCGATTAGGTAAAAGTTTTTCCAGTGAAAGTTTATCGATCGCATTTGAATTCCATCGCGTTCTTACTAGCTAGAGGAAAAACAAGAAACACAAATATGTAAAAATAATGTGAGCGGAAAAAAGTTGTAAAATGTTCAGAGGAACACATGTAAGAAATGTCCAGAAATTTTCGGTTTGAAAAATATCTTGAGGAAGATGTTAACTTAAAAAAACTGTAAAATGTTTTGCATCAATAAAAATACATAATTAAAATGAATGCCGCCACGCCCCCTCTCCGCCGCCTCTCCTTTGGGTGCGTGACCAGTGACAGGCCAATTTCGGAGGCGCCCGCAGAGATCTCTCGGAGAATTCTCCATCCCCATCTCGTAGTGGACAGACGCACTTCCCTCCCGCCCCGGAATCCCAGGTCCAGGTTTTGTTTTTCCGCATTTTCTCGCTGGATGTTGGATGTTGTGGCCGCGGCTTTTTCTTGTCCACTAAACAACCAGTTGGAGTGGAAATGAAATATGTAGATGAGTCTTTAATTAATTTGAGACACGACAAGACAAGTGGCGTCGTCTGTGGCTGCGTCTGCGACATCGGTGTCTGTCCCTGCCTCCTGCCGCTCCACCTACCCCTTCCTCCCTCCCAACGCTCCTCCATTTTTAGGCCAAGAATCGACATAACCAAAAGACCGGAACGGCGTCCAGTCTGGAGTTGGTTTGTGTATGGATTGTGGAGTTGGAGTCGAAGTTGGAGGAGGTACCTGCTCTGAGGCAGGTGTTGAGTCATTTGGTTGACTGGCCATTAGAGTCCCCATTGATCATTGATCATCGATCCAGTGCCGACACGAGTGCCGATCGAAGCTCTGACTTTGATCATTGGCCAGTGAGCGATCAAGGTTCGGAGAGTTTGTTTAGCTGATTAACCATTGGCCAACGTTCGATGTTGGGATCTCAATCAAATGAATTTCGACCCCAATCAAATGTGTTGGAATTTTTGAACATACGCATTTTTTGTTCCTTCCCTGATTGATAATCAAGAGAACTACACATATTGATTAGCCAAACTAATCAAAAATTGTGAGAGGATTTTTTACGAACTTGCATTTATATAAATATTTATTTGTATGTTAATACCATTTCAGAAATACCAGACATATCAAATATTAATATAGAAATAGAATATTTATTTAAATTTGTTAATAGATTTTAAATATTTAATACAGATAGTTGATCAAAAAGATTAGTTATATAATATGGGAACTAAAAGTAAGAAGTATTATTTTTGTTCTGTTAATAATGTTTATTAATAAGTCACCAAATTGTAATCTATACAAAAATAAAGACAAAACGATCAAATTCTTATTATATATTAAAATTAATTTCATTAATTTAATTTTTACTTTTTTCAGCAATCATTTACCCCACACATTGCTGATTTATAAAATGGTTCACTTTCAGCAACTGCAAAAGCCTCTTTCGGAGCATCTCCCCGCTCAAATTCCCCCCTTTCCCATTTCATGGTCACTCTTTGCGATCCCCAAGCCATCTATCTATCTGCATTGCCTTAGATCTCTGACCTCTGTGCCAAATATTTGCATTTGGCATTAAGTCGATCATAAATTTTAGACCCGAGCACTAAAGCCCCTTTCGCTCGATTGCGATTCTGTGTCACATTGTCGCCGTTGCCAAGAGATAAGGCCGGTGTTATCACGTTGCGTCTGGTCTTTAAGTGGGCGTGTCTCCGCCCCTGAGCCCTCATCCGTGGGTAAAATTACAAGCGTCCCTCATTGTACTCGCACTCCTTATTTGCATGCAGCATCTGTTATTTGAATTCCCAGAATAATCCTAACCCATTTCCGACTATCTGGTTTTGTGGCAATGCAAACTATCACAAATCAATTAGCCGGGACAGGAAAAGATCATACATTTTTTCGCAATCCTTGCTTTGCTGATTTATGCAATATAACAAATGGAAATTACCAATTATTTGACAATACAGACAGAAAAGCGATCTACTGATTTCAAGGAAGTCGTATGAAAATTAAAAGCGGAATTTGGAAATAATTGGTACCAAAAAAAGGTTATTTTTCAGTAGGTAAAAATATAAACACAACAATGGAATTAAAAAATAAATTCTTTTTACTATAAATAATACATTAACAGTTATTTTCTCTAATAAAAAAACCTTCTTACTACTGAAACACTTTATGTTCATACAAGTATATATAAATCGCCCCTACAATTTTATGTGGTGTTTTTTTTTCTAGTGCAGCGAGTGCAGGCAGAAAAAATCAAACTTAAACTGTTATAAGACGCATATATATTATTTAGCTGGCGTTGGCTGTCAAAGCCGCAGTTGTCAAATTGTTAACCGTTGGCCAAGTTGCTAAGTTGCCAACTTGCCAGGCCTCAGCTTCAGGCTGTCAGCCTTCCAGACGTTCCAGCGTCTGGTTAGACGGCATTTTTTGCATTACAACCATGGCGAAAAACAGAAGTCCATAAAACATTTTTAGCATGTGCAGACTGGCGGCTTTTAAAATTATTCAATGCGACCGGGGCGACAGATGCGGGCTGATGATCTGGTCGTGTCAATGGTTTGAGGTTTCGCATTTTATGGCCCCAGTCTGTGGATGATGGCTCATCGAACACCAGGGGCATACAAAAAGAGAATAGAGATTATTCCGAATAAGCTCCGCCACAAATGCTAATAGCTCCCCAAAGCAAAAAAAAAAGTTCCTTACCCAGCCGTGACCAAATAAATTAAACCACAGTCAAAGTTCAAAGAGTTTGGGGTCCCCTTTGAAATGGCGACAATTCGTTCGCTGACACACATATTATGCAGTTCCCCAAAAACTATATGTAAACGGAAATCTGTCTCTCTAAACTGGAGCGAAACGAATCCCACAGCCCAAAACCCACAGCCAAACTGTCGCCTCACAACTTGGGAGGATGGAAATGGTATCGGGAAATGGGAAATGGGCCTGGGAGTTTGTATTTTTAGCTGTCGCCAGCCCTCCAGACATTTGACATGAGAAATAACATTTCAATTAGTTGATCGAATGCTCGATTTGAGTTGAATTGCCTTTGGGGAGCAGACTAGATACTCGTACCATCCGATGCCATCGCAGCCCCTAAAAGGGAGTCGCGTTTTGTGTGTGGATAGCTAATGCCTCCTCAAATGCTGATGCCCGGACACATTTGCAACTGATCCAGATAGCACGTGTGCGAATGTGTGTACGCTGCTATCGCCAAGTGTTATGCCAAATGGTAGTATCTATCAGATACTCGTACAACACGCGCCGTACCTAGCACCCAATGTAAATGCATCTGCAGCTGTATTCGTGCGGGGCGTAAATAGTGCAGAGCGCGCTTAGTTGCGTTTGCAATTAATTCACAGTAAACAGCAAATGTTGCAAATAAATTAGCAGCGACAAAAAGTATCTGCAAGTGAAAACAACCGCCCCAGCAACACCAGCAACACCAACACCACCGACGACAAAATCGACTCTGAGCCGCATAAAATGCAATTGGAGCCGCATACGACAGAGCCACTTTGCTTATCGCCTGCTAACATCGTCTTTGGCTGACAGTGTTTTTCGTTTCATTTGCGATTCGATTCGGTATCTCAAATACCTCTTAATCGAAAGGGTAAGCGGAAATTTTCAACATATCAGGAGGTATCAAAATGAAACTTTGTGCAAATGTATAATATTATAATAAATGTATAATAATTGCAAGTTTCTTGCAATATTGGGATTTAAATGATGATATTAGAAAATTAAAAATATATGTAAAATATAGTAGAATCGTAGAACTTCACAAAAATTCAATTGACTTAAAAATTTTTAAAGTTCAATAATTTTCGGAAATTTCTACAATATTTATATTTAATAAAGAAAAACATTTTCTGACTCTCAGAATTGTTATCTGGAAGGATTTATTGTATTCTATCAGAAGCAAATTAAAAGTCAAAATATATATATTTATTTTGCAGCTCCTAAATTATTAAACAAATATTTTACGGAAATTCAAAATTTCCATTAGAGAGTACAAATATTTCGGTGATTCAGAGCTGGGCTAAAAAGCCATCGGAAAACGTCATAATTATCGGGGGTTAGCTGAATGGGCCGCAAGTGAGCACTCGGCGCAGATACTGATACATATACAGGGCGCACCGATACAGATACAGATACTGATACAGATACAGATACACTTAATACTACGTTTGTTTGCCCGGCACAATGCAAAATATATTGACTTAGGTCAGTGGCTCATTGAACGCAAATGCAAATTGTTGTTGCTGTTGCTACCGCTCGGTAATTCGCACTTCACACCCTGACGTGCATGAGTCTAGATGAATGTGTGCGTACGCCTGTGTATCTGCAAGATACAAGCAGACTGACTGCAAGTAGCTGGCAAAATGTGATAAACAAACCCGACGCCAGACGCCTTGTGAGCAGTTAAAATTAAAGGCAAACAACGGAAAATATTACCTCATCGAGGGATGGCATAAGTTATAGACTAGACCGATATATCAGCCGATCAAGGTTGCCATCGGAATTCAAAAGAAGAAGAACTCTTCAGAATATTGAGTTACCCACCGGCCATCATAGCCCGTATCCAACTATCAAATTACTCCCAGCCAAACTGGAAAACTTAAGTTATTGACCAGTTCTCAGTTAATTTTTATTGGTCGCGTCAATCTTCATGAGAAATGTTCTAAGATTATTCTGGGAATCCAGCCAGTAATGTCCGTTTAAATGCTCATTAATTAGATAATCATAAAGATATTATTGGACATGGAATCTGGCTCATTGAAATCGGAAAACAGCCCATTAAAATTCCGAATATAATAGAGCCATAAGAGATCTGTCAGTGCCTGACAACCAGACATTAAAAGCGCGCCCAGCCAATAAAGATATATATAAATATCTCTGGTTGGTTTTTTTCTCTCCAGAGAGTGAAAGTGACGCTCCAGTTCCAAAACAGAAATCAGCATAAAAATTGTTAACTAAATTGTTATTCAACAAAAACTCATAGCCATAATAAACAACAAACGGTCTACAAGCACAAATTTAGATAAGAGCCTCGCAGAGATATCCGTGAGATACTCGGATAGCATGTTTCGCTTTATTGTCGCCGCCATGCCTCATCCGATCCGATACGATTCAATTCGATTCGGTCCAAAATCGAGGAAATTTCAGCTTTCAGCACTGCCTCTGCCCCCGGCCTCAGTCGATGCCGAGAAAATCTTTACGATGTGCCAGACTATTAAAGATATTTAGATACTTCGGGCGATCTATTCTTAGGCACTGCCTTTGACTCAATTTGGTCCAAAGTGTGTTTGCATTAATTCGACCTCAAAATGCGCCATGAAATTGGATTACACTTCAACATAGTGGCTAAATGCCTGAACGAATAATTGATTGCCCAAGTGTTGGCTGCTGTTCAGCTTCAGATGATCGGTTCGCCGCTTCAATTTGAACAATTATCGGCTCCATTATACTATATAGTGGAGCAAATTGCATTGTCAACCATTGTCAGCTGGACCACCTGCAATGGCTGTTACCAAAGCACGCGACTTCTGGCAGTTGACAGCCATTCCGTCTTTTGTTGGAGGCCCCCGCTTTTAGACCGACATCGGCTAACAAGGTCTGGCGCTATGCCAGCGTCTGTGTCTGTCCAGTGAAACATTTGTCATACCACTTGCCTGCCAGCCCGAGATGCAGATACCTACAATTCAGGTGCAGGCAACAAAAAATCATAAAATACACTGATATTCAATTTTATGCCACAAAATACCAGTAAATTTGTACTATTAAAATTAAACATATTATTACGGGAATTGTTAATTTGCAGCTTCATTCAGTTCTGTTTATTTATTTATTTAAATTTTTTTCCAATTTTTTATAGGATTTTGTGATTCAATTATTACAGAAAAATGTAATTATTATGATGTTAGAAGTTTTACTTTTCGATTATAATTATTTGAAATTAAATACAATTGTTCTGATAATGATAATATGTTATAAAACATTTAATTGCACACTTATACAGCTTGTCGAAGACTACATATATATTAGAATTTTATTTCACTTTTTATTTAGTTATGTAATTCAATTATTATAGTATACAAAAAAGCAATTACTATGATTTTAGAATTCAAACTTTTGAACTATTATTGGCAATTTAAGCCCATAAAAAATACAGAAAAATTGGAATCCTTTTTCAAAATTATTTCTTTAAAATTTTTGTTAATTTATTTAAATTTTTGTACTAAATTTGTTTTCGGTGCTTCGCTGGAACTGCCACAATTCGCAGCTCAACAACTTCTCCCCCGATCACTTATCGATTGACAATTTAATTGTGATTTATGCAAATTGCCAGTCTCGACACCTTTTGGCGAATTTATGTCCGACATAAAATTCGACCACCTTCCACAGATTCTTGCTCGGATCGGTGGCTGCTGCTGCTGCTGCTGACTTTCTTCTTTCTCCTGGGCAGGAGATTTGCTTATTATGTTTGGCCAACTGGGAGCTGTTTATTGACTTGGTCTGCGAAACCAAATAATTGGATGGATTCGGGAACCCACACGAACTCTACCAGCGGAGCCAATTGGCGTGTTTTCATTTCTATTAATATTTTCTTTTGGAACAACGATTGTTGCACCCCATAAAAAAACCCGCACACTGCGGCACGGACAGGCATTAATCAGTTGGGGGAAAAAAAAACGATTCGAAATCCGCAAATCCGCAATCGAAGTAGTTCTGTTTGCTTAGTGCGGTGATTTCTTCGCGGCTTCTGTTTTTGCAGCCGGAACGAAAACAACCAACAAAAATATCTGCAGATGGGAGGCCGAAACATGCGTCAATAACCCCATTCCGGACCGATCAATCGATCGTGGCGATTGAGCAAATCCTTTGCCTGGCCAACCATCGCATCGCATCTCATCTCATCTCGGCAAATGATGAAGATACTTTTCCTGCATTTTTATGAGCCGGCTAAGTGGGCAATAAAAGCGGTTGGTATCTGGAACTGGGTATCTGATAGTGGGCTAGACGCTCTTTGCTTATCTGAGAGCTTGGCAACAAGCATCTAACCACTTTCCTGGCCACTTTGCATGTGTGGCAAGTGCAATTGGCAATAGATACTGGAGATGGTGCTAGTTTATGCGTGCTCTGATTTCACGATGTGTGAATGGGCTCGTTAAATGTTTGGCCAGCTTGAGTGAGAAATTTGCCAGGTTGGCTGCCTTCTGAGCTGGCTAGCTGAGTGAGTATTCCAACTGGTTTGCAGAGGGTTCACTTATTGCAGATGTCTAAGGCTGACAGTTTGATTTATTTATTAGGGTCCGTCATTGAAATTCATAATTAGTAAATGCACGCGAAGAAAAATAAATAACCGGAGCTACTTTTTAACTATATATATTCAATACAACTAAATAATAAAATTTGTGAAAGTAATCACAGTAAATACTATTTTATATTTATATATTTAGTATAAATTCCCTTCCTATTTTGTTTTATTTTATTTAATAAACCAAATAGGAATTCAATTAATATGAAATTGCAGAAAATAATTTGCAGTTAACAGGTTTATAAACTATATCATATTAATCATTCAGTTGATTCCCATTGCATTCCTCTGACTGGTCAGTACAAATTTCAAAACATCTCCAACTTGTACGGATACATCTGCTCCACTGATGCAACATTGTTGCCCAATAAAACTCTTGCGGAGCACCTGTATCTCTCAGTTCGAAGGAAAGCCATTCGAATGAATGTCTGTGCCATAATTTGCGCTAGATTTTGTAGGCCATGCTCCAGACATTTGGATTGTTTGGTGTTTGTTTGCTTGGCGCTGCGAACCATATATACAAATAAAGAACTGAACACTCATTGAGCATTGCATAAATCATAGATTCAACGCGCTGGAGTGCGTGAATAATGCGAGGATTACGGAGCCAATAGAACTACTAAATTACGAGTGGTAGGCCGTTTAAGTAGCGCCCAGATACAGAAAGTATCTACTGGCTACTGTGCGACAATCTGGCTGCTGCTGCTGCTGTCCCACTCGAGTGCATTTTTATGATCGCTCATTAATTTTATGGCTTTTCATTTGTCGGATGCGGAGGCGGAACTGCCCGATAAGAAGGATCCCACACGCGAGAGCAGCTTGTTAGATGGAACCACTCATGATTGATGGCAAAGGCCTGGTTATCGGCTGTGAATTGGAAGCGGAGGCACTTGCTCCAATGACCGCGATCATGCACCGATCACATAACTCGTCTGGTGGGGGAGGGGGCGGTGCCTTTACGCAGGATTTTGCGCCAATTCAGATGGTTGCGAAACCGTTTGCCAAAACACGTCGCACAATCAGCTAATTGGACGACCGACTCCCCGGTGTCGCTTTCATTAGCATGCAAATGCACAGATCGCACCGATATCTTCTGGTCTCCACGGACTCGAACAGAAGTTCCTTAATGGTTGGGACGTGTTTCGGTGCCTGCTCTTTTGTAATTAATGTGATCCGCCGACTGACCTTAACTGTGTGTTGTCAGCCTGATTAAAAAGTGTTGAAAAACAAGTTGTTACTGCTGCCGCCCAACTGCTGGGCCAACGAAACGGAAATCGGCAAAGATACCAGATACTTCGCACTGCATATGGGATATTGGATATTGGAATACTCCAAGGAGGATCCTCAATATCGAAACTGGCTCGCGGGCATTTTGTCATTTTAATGGTGGCTCTGGGATTGGCTTTTCGCTTTTGGCTTTCGATTTTTGAGTCTAATTAAGGCGAACATGTGCCAAGATCAATGTCGGCGGCGCCACGGTGGCGTGTGTATCTGACAGATACTTAAGCGTTTAATGCCGAATAAAACCAATATACTTATGATGGCCCCAGCTACCGAAAATTAATTTATGCCATTCTCATACGAGTACGAGTATATGCCACTCGATGTTGTTTGCCTTAATTGCACTTTGCCGTCTGACAAATTGCACTCGGTTAATGGAATTTTCGTCATTGTTATTGTTATTGTTTTTTTTCAATCCGATCCGCGAATTATGCGCATTTTGCATGCGATTTATGCGAGGCATGCGAAGTCCCCCATGGCATTGAACTCTCAAGGGATATGTCTTCATCTGAATCTTTCCGACTGTTGACAAGTTAACAGCCACCGAAAGCAGTTTCTTTGCCAAAGGGTTTAGGCAATAGACAATATCATTTACCCAGCCACGCCCACAAATTCTCATTGCAAGCACATACGTACACAAAAAAAAATATTCATCAAAATATAAAATGAATAAATCTTTTACAAAATTGTAATATATATAAAACATTCCTTATGGGGGTTACAAATTCAACTTGACTTTATTATTTAATTGTATCTATTCTAGTTAGTAAATGCCATAGTAAATACAGAAGTATTTCATACGACAATTTCTAGAATTGATAAACAAACTCTAAAACTTCTGAAATTCTTCTTCAAAAATAAATGTAAATTAACATATTAATGTTCCCACTATCATAACCAATAATTTTTTATATTAATAAACCCTTTTCTTTCCTGTGCATGCAAATGCCTTTTTGGGTGTGGGCCCGAGGTTGAAGTCGTGAGGGAGTCATAGACCGAGTTGATGGGTTGGGACTGCCTACTAAAGTAATGTCACCGATTTACATGCAAATTGCACAAGGAAGTTCCCGCTAACAAGGCCGTTAGGGCATTAAACTTGGCCCAGGCTGAGTCAGAATATAGATATACTCGTATATATTTTGTGTTACCAGCCAGAATCTCCCATTCGGAGTCGGGCAGTCAAAGTGCAAGTATGTGGCCACCCGACCGACGCCTCCACATTACTCAAGCTCACGCCTGGCCAAACCCGCAAATACAATTCAATCCAAAGGTCCGCCGGGTCGGAGCTGGCTAATGAAGTTGAGGCGGCTAGGATCGCGGCTACAACCTGGCTAAATTTAGAGCCCGGCCAAGGGAGTCTGGGGCTGGAGCTGGGGATGGAGCTGGGGCTGGAGCTTGCCACCTACGATAAATCAAAGTTAATCAGATCTAGTTTCGATTGGGTTTTTATGGCTCGCCACGCTCGCCAGCCGTTCAACCGGCGATTCGATGCCATTTAAATTAGCTGCCGGGTAATTTATCGCATTGTTGCCTCTTTGCAGGTTTCGTTTAGCGCCAGGATGCCGCTAAATCCAGACTCAAAGGCCCTTGGGCTCCTATCTCTCTCCTATATATATATGTATATATATATATATCCCAAGCCTTGTCTCAGTCGGTTGCGCCTGACTGGCAGTCTGTGGTTTAAACTGAATGGGCTACCAACGCTCGTAAGCCAAGTTGATAATTACGCATATTTTGTTGCCTGTTTTGACGCTGCTCTTCTTGGTTTTATTCAATTTTATGCAGTCAGTCGGGAAAGGGTATAGAAAGCTAGTTGGACTGCCATATCAGCAGATAAATCTACTCTTTAATGGCAAGCCAACATTTATAAAAGCCTTAAGAGCTAATAACTAGTTCAGCTTGTTATCCGCACTGCTAAACTTATGGCTAAAGGTTTTCTTTTAATAAACAATTAGTGCAATTAATTGTGAATTGTTTCAAATGGTGCAAAAAAATGTTATAAAATTTCTCAAAAAATATATATATATTTATTACCCAACTATAATGAACAATAAATAAGCTAATTTTTGATTTTTGGATATGATAAATAAATAAAAAAATGAATGATACACACATTTTAGAATACCAATTGGTTTATATATATAAAAATAAATAAAACAAGATTAATACTGATCAATTCGGAGGATTCTAATATAGCGATAAATATTTCAATAAAAACTTCTGTTGTACTTTCAATCACTTTAACACATTCCCAATTTTAACCCATTTAAAGCTTTAACTCCTCCTGTCCCCTCTTTAATGGACCATTAAAGGCATTTCTTGGGCTAATAAATCTATATTTAGCTGGATTGTTATTCTTGACCTCTATCATTGATAGTTTACACTACGCCAGTCGTAGAAAAATAATCCACAAGGGCATGAAAACTTCGGCGCCCCAATAAAATGCCGCCGTCGAAGTTTTTAGATGATTCTCCTGCACTCCATTTAGCATCGGAGCATTGTCTTGGCGTGAGGATTGGCTTTTTAGTAGCTGTTAAATGGCAGGGACGCAGTCGGTGGTCTCTCCTGTATTTAATTTTTTTTTTTTCACTCTCCTTACTTTTTGCCGGGCCGATCTAGTGCTTGGGTTGTTTTTAACACCCAGTCAGAGTCGGGATTCTGGACTGGATCGGGGCAGGCAAATGGGTTTCAATTTACACACTTGTCGCCTGTTCCTTGCCCACATGGAGCACGCACCTCTGCATCTGCAGCGGGGTAGCGGGGAGTATCTGTGCCTGTGAGTGAGCGCGTTCTTGAGAGTTGGGAATCTTGTCATCGCCTGGAATAAGGCGCTTATTTATTTGCAAAAGTTTATATCGCATCGCATCGGATCGGATCGGCTGGTATCGCGTTGCAAAGACGTATCGCAATTATAAATCAGTTTAAGTCGCCCCGGCTGGAGCCCCGTGACATTAAGCAATGAAACCTTTTGAGCTCTGTTTGGCTTTGTCTTTGTCGAGGGGCCTGTCCAGCCCTGTCCGCCTGTCCGTCCACCTGCCCGTCAATCCTGCCCAGATCGCTTTCCACGCTCCGTGTGGCACCTTTGTTTGCACAATTCCGACGATCTTGCGACTGCCGCTGATTGAACGGACAAATGAATGATTGCCTCAGATGGGATCTCGGATCTCAGATCTCGGATCTCGGATCGCTCTCCCATGGATGCATGTACATACATTCGTCTATGTTTGCTAATAACTCAACAGCTAATCAGTGAGCAGCAGACTCGCAGCGTGTAGCCCGCAATTAAGCGAGCAGAAATGTATCTTTCCATCTTTGTATCTGCAACAACAAACATGGATCGCAGCATGCGCTGCATTAGACAGATCAATTATGCTGCCTTCTGGGTGGGGTCCCCGATACGTTTGCCTATCTAATGGAGATGCAGATATAGTACACTATTAAAAATTACAATATTTTAAAATAAAAATTTCATTTCTGAAACTATAAGTTTATGGAAAATAAATTCAGGAGTTCAGGAAATTCAAAGCACTATTTGTACAACTTGTAGTTGATTTTATTTATTAGTCCAGTAGTTATTTTTTACAGTGCATTCTGATCATTTAGTGTGGGAAAGCTTCTCCCCTATGGAATTCAGAATGCAGAAAGAGCTTCAAACCTCTGCAAATAAGCCCCTCCGCATGACCTGCTGAAGTACACATAAATAGACATTCCCCCACAAATTCCAAATTCCTTGCAAATTCCATCAAATGTTGTCAGCTGACTGCGAATTTTTGATAGTTATCGCGAAATGCCAGAGCCAATAACCGATAAGGTTTGCCATATTTATTGGTTTATTTATAGTCGGCAAACCAAAAGTGCCGCCCTCCTAACGCACCGAACTATTAACACAAGTCCGCGCTTTTGGCCCGCTATTAATCAACATAATTGATGACAATTGGCTGGCCAGTTCGCTGGTGCGTTGTGTCGTAACAAAACGCTTATCGGCCATAGCTGAATCTAACACTATTAGTCAATGGATTGCACCAGCTGCCTATCATCAATTTATCTGCAGAATATACCCTCGACTCGTACTTCTCGGATAGAACTGCATTCTTGTCTCCCTGATTTATGAATTTGACCGCCGAACGTACGGGCAAACGAAACGAACCATTTGGGATCCGGGTTGCAAAAGCTCAGTTAATGACCCTGCCATCCCAGCTATATAATATTTTCCTCTCTGCATATATTTTCCAATGCTCCGGCTCCGGCTCCAGCTCCAGATCAATGGCCTTTCAGTAAGTTAGTAGGCAAGAGATTGGCACAGAAATTGAAATCAATTCAAGGCACACGCTCCTAACACACAAAATGCGAGCCTAAACTTTGGCGGTTGAGTGGCTTGATTGGCCCTCCGATTGACGGGGTGACTGAGTGACCTAGTGCAGTTCCAGCAACTCCCAAGATCAATAGCTATTCAATTGAAATCGATCAGGGAAAATCCAGGAGGAGCGGGAAAAATCGCAATGCAAACAAAGACAAAGAGAAATCGCTGGAAAAACTGACTCATGGATTTTTCATATACTTGTATGACGGAAAAGTATATTATTTATACAAAATTTAAAATATAATCAACTTTAGCAAACACTTTCTTTTGAATAACATTATTTAATAAAGTAACAACTTAACTGAAAAATATGAAAATATAAACTTTTCTTTCTCATAACATTACAAAATTCCAGCAAATTAAATTATAAATAAGTTAAAGATAATAAATTAAGGAAATTTCAATACTGATATATCATAGAAATAATAAAGTAATCCACTAGCCCTCTTAACAAATTGTTAACATAATCCAGACTGAAATTTTCCATGAGTAATTTTTCCATAATTTGCATGCCATTTCCATTCCTATGGTTAACTTTCAATAATCCAAATACTTAGCATAATTTTCTTGGAAAAAATCACCAGCCATCTGGAGAGGGCTTTTGCTTTGTTTTTGCTATAGCTAAAGCTATAGCTATTTAGTCTACCGATTAGTGTCAATTTGTGCAGAGCATAACTATAAGTACACAGCGATATGTGCACTTATAGTTATGGCCACTGATGGTTGCTTTCTCGCGCCGTTTTGTGTGGCGGCGTGTTTATTCAATTAGCATTTATTTTTTTCCCCCATTTTTGCTTGACTTGGCTATTTGGCAACCCAGGAGGGGCAAAAGCCAGAGAGAGAAAGGAGGAGGAGGAGGGGGAGGAGTAGGTTTGAGGCGGAGGACTGCTGCAAAGAAGTGGAAGATCTGGCGGCGGAGAAGACAACGATGACATGGACATAATTGCAGGCTATTTATCATGGCCACTTGAACTGAACCGCTGACAACTCAATGAGCAAACTACGCAATCGCAGAGCTCGAATTAACACACCTAGGCCACGTAGCAGATGCCATTGGAACACCTGCCCCGCTGGGCCAAGTTCAAGCCCCCATATCCAGTCCAGTTCGTTCCCATTCCCGTTCCCGATCCCTATCCCGATCCTGATCCCCACCCCATCCTCATCCGCATTCGAGTCTGCATCCGCAGACATTTAAATGCAGACAAAGTAATTGCAGAGCGCTGGCTGATTAAAATGGATTTATAAATTATGCAGCGGCGCGATTAAAATCGCCTCGCCAGTCGCGTCGGCGGCGCTAACAAAGCGGTGTGCCCGGCCAGCCTTCGCTCCAGCCTTTGGGGCTGCATCCAGAGGATACCTCGGTGCTTGCTCCTTACGTGCCCGCAGTTTGCCTAATAGAAAGATTTATCACCCCGCCGGCGACTTGCAGGCCAAGCGCCCGATTTCCAGCTCAGCGATAAAAACCGCCTTCAACTCGCTAGCGCGACTCCGACCGCGTTACGATTTCAATTTTCATTTCATTTCATTTGCACGGCGCGGCGCGTCAATTCGCCAGCCCTAGGGCATTATTTATAGTGTGTGTATTGAGCAAGTGTGGACGTCTCTCTGCCCGGATTCGATCTTCGCTTTTCCTTTTAATTTATGGCATTTAAATTGCAATTTCTTGTCGTAGATTCAAGGAAACGCAAAATGCACACACAAAAATAAAAATTCAAAGTATCCCAAAATTAATTGTATATAGTGTTCTTGAAGCGTAAAAAATATAAATTAAAAATTGTAATGTACTTATGAATCCCATTTAAAATGACTTCATTATTGTTTACAAAAATATATTGGTAACAAATAATACATATTTCATAAAAAACATTATTATGGAAAATATAGTGTAAACAAAAGCCAATTTAATATTCAATATTCCTTGATTTGAAAATAATATTTTACAATATTTATTTTTATAACGCAAAAACTCCATCTTCATCTTCATAAACTCTTCGCTGACTGCGATTTTCACACCTCGAAATTGTAACGCTTTTTGGGATCCCCAAGTGTTCTTCCTATTAGCATCTTCGGAGTGGCCTGGAATGGACAGAATTGAATTGGATAGCCCACATGTTTTTGTATTTCCACTTTTCCTTGATTTGTGGTCAACACGAAATCACTTTTCATGGGAAACGAATTCTGTTGAATGGGCGAAGTAACGGGTATGCGAATTGTACATAGATATATATCGCAGATTCCCCGCTGACTTGATAGATTATGTGGAGCACATGGCTGTGCCAGGTGCGAAACAGTTTTATTTTATTTGTATACTCGTTTACTAAATGAAATGATCTTGATTTATGGCCTTATCATTAATAAGTAGTATAATGAGCAATATGTATAATTGCAAAAATTATTTGAAAACAAGTAACTGGCTATTTGAGAAATTTACGATTTCGAGTTGATTGAAAAGTTCTGTTTTTTTATTTAAACGTTATTTAAGTAATTACTATCTACATTTCAATAAATAACCAGTTAAATCAGCAACTTGTGATGTGTACATTTTATTGGTTTGGTATAGTTTTAGTTTTTGATTTATTCCACCATAAATCTTGCCTTACAAAGTATTTATCAAAAAACCAAATTACATATCATAAGCAAACCCGTTAACTGGTGTCCATTAAAAAACCATTAAAAATTTCGCAAATTGTTAAAGCGGCAAAGCGGTGTAAAAACTGAGCACACGCGAGGAACTGACAAGGTAAACTATTTGAAAATCACGCCCTGAACTCTGGACTCGATCGCAAAAGAAAGTGTGGTGGGCATCACTTAATTCCCATTGATTTTAGTCTGACGTTGAATTAATGCAATTAACCGAGTGTCTTTGGACACCCGCCCAAATCGAATCAATTAGGTGAGCGACCGCCCAGCTATTGATCTGGCGGGCCAATCCGAGAGCATTTATCTTCATTAGAGAGACCCGCGCGATACAAATCCATCTGCCGATATGTAAATATCGACGGATCGCTGATGTAATGCCGCGAGATAGCCGAGTTAGCTGGGCATGGCCCAGCGTAATTTTCCTTTTGGCCAACTCTGTGTGGCAATGGCGTGGAAAGCCGCCCGTCTCCGCGCTTTTCTCCTGATAAGCAAATCAACAGGTTGAACAGGCGCCACCGGACAACCGGGCAAACTGGTAGTTGGCCCCGCTCGATCTCAATCAAAATAAAATCGTATCCACCGATTCAAAATGAATTGAAAGCGAGTCGGGGAGGGGGAGGAGGGAGGTGGAGATACAAAGACCAAGAGCAGGGAGACAGGCAGGTGAATTGAATCTAATCAAGGCACCGTTAGGCTCGTAAGATCCCAGATCCCAGTTCCCAGATCATTATCTAATCGCAGGCTGTCCGAAGTATTTCAATTCAATTAAAACAAAATTTAACTGATTGATGCTCCACCTTTCGGCACCATTCCGGCGGGATCCCCCAGAGATCAGAGATCAGCTACCTCAATCGACACCCACGGCGCTCGCTTTTAAATGGAGTTAATACTTTAATTGATCATGCCGGAAAGTACATCAATTCCGGTGTTACAACAGCAAGAAGCTGCACGCTCCCTGCGAGCCACCCACAGCAAGATAGAGATACAAAGATACACAGATACAATGCGAGTGCGTAGCACTGATTATGAAAGCCCATCGAAATGCGGGTCGGCGCTGTGGCTCGTGCTAATGTCAAGCGGCGTTGATACCATTCCACTCTTTGGGTGGTGATTAAGTGCACTGGATTTTCCTGGGTTTTCCCTGGATTTTCGGTGAGCAGCAGTGGAGCCACTTAACAGAGCAGTCCGCATCACCATGGAACTCTTTTTTTGTTCTGATTGCTGGGATTACCACCCCCCTTCTCAAAAGTTTTTTTTCTTCAATTATCTGAAAAGGGGATCATTGCCATAATTCTTTTTGGGGTTGGGGAAATTCCACACTTTAAAGTGACTTGGCGATTTCCCAGGAATTGAACTTATTTTCAGAATTTTCAGCTATTCCAAGCAACTATTTAAGTGAATTTAATGAGAAAACTCAGTAAAACAAAAAGGTATTTTTAGAAAGAGTTTATAACATTTCATATTGATATTGAAATTATTCATAATTTTTCAAAATCTTTCATGAAACTTTAATTTCGTTTACCTATTTAAACATTATATATTTATTTTAAATATTTCAGAGTTTTAAAGTAATTATTGGAGTGATTTTAATGGGAAAGTGAAAGTAACCTAAATAGGGATATCCAGAGAGAATTTAAAATAATTGGGTAGTTTGTTTTTTTTCATAATTTTTCGAAATCTTTCATATAACTTTAAATTCTTTCACCTATAAAACCAAATTGTTTAATTTATCTAAGAATAAGGCATAAATTATTTATACTAATACATTTCATATATATCTGTTGATAGTTTGATTGATCTATTGATTGTTTTTATTATACAAATTTAATAACAATTAAATTAACTATATTTAATAAATTCTGAATTTAATTGTAATTTGTAATGTGAATATCCCCGAGGTCCCCAAAAAATCACTACAATTCCAACCATGTTGAGTGATTAGTCGTTTGGTTAGTTCCCAGGCTACCGAAAAATATATTAGCATCTGTATCTGATCGGCCGAGTTTAAGTGGGTGCGCTGCTAATTTGGCACACGGCAACAATTCAAGTCAGCGAGTCCAGCCAAGACACTTCCCATAGATCATGCACAAATATGTGTCCCCTGGTCCCCTAGAGTCTCCGAAATCACGTGGGAGTCGGACTCGGACTGTCACGGGCTGTCAGAGATGTTGCAAAGGTAATTAGCATGGCACCCCAACCCCCAACCCCACAACACGAACTCCACTGACATTTGTCAACAGTCTGTCAAAATAAAATGCAACAAAGGCCGCGCTTGGCAACGGTCGTAAATTTTAATGCATTGGCTTTTGAGCAATTTTTATTATGGCCGATATGCGATATCACTGGAGTGGAGTCAATTAGGCGGCCACGATTCCGGTGGGCGAGAAATCGCACAAAGGCCAACCGTATTACTTACAGTGTAGAACGCTAATGGCGCTGGCCTTTGCCAGCCTCCGAATTATCATTCATAAATGCACGAACTGCCGCTTATAAATGGGTCAATCAGTCTGCTGCCAAATGAAGTAATCGAGACGAGATGAGAGCAGAGGAAGAAAGCTGTTGCTGTTGCAGTTGCAGTTGCAACAACTTACCCAGAACAAGACCAGAAAATGTAAAAAAACTGTTGGACAAGTTAACAAGTTGTTTGCCCCGGGGCAGGGAGCACTTTCAATTGTCAGGGGGTCCAGCAAATTGAACGCTTAACCCATTGTCTTACAGAGATGCCCATTGGCAACATGTCGTTTAAAATGTTTTATGTTTTATATAGTTTGAAATATATAAGTTAGGTCTTCACATGAAATTATTAATAGGGATAGCTTGCATCATTAAATAATGTATAGAATTCCACTTCATAAATCTTATGAGCTTTTAGATTGTTTAAGATTATAAATTACTATGTTTATTAGTTGCTTGCCACATTTTGATAAATTTAATATGTTTAAATTAATGACAATAATTAAACCATTTTTTAAGTTGTTTAAATATGCATTTTTAGAGATATATGTTTTTCTCAGTAGAGATTTTTATATTCTCAAAATATTACATACACTTAATAATAAGTGAACAACTCAAGTTAATACCAAATTAAATAAATGGGGTTGATTACCCACTTTGAAACTATAAAATCACTTATTAAATGGTTAATAATTAGTTAATAATTCGATTACATTGTAAATTCTTTTCAGGGGTTAAAAATAATGTCGCTACTCTTTGGTCCTCGTGGTGGGTGGTCATTTTCCCTTTTTTGAAAGCTCGTCGACTGCAGTTAGTGGGTCAGTGGAGCCAGTCTCATTATGCAACTGCCAGTGCTCTTGGTTGGCCCATCAAAGTGGCTATAAAATCAAGGAGATCGCCCAGTTTATAGGCACTTCAATTACTCGAGGAACTGGCCACTGGGAGAGCCATTCATCCGAGAGATCGCCTACTCAGAAGCAGATCTTCCGTCTTGGCCACTTTGCTGTTTGCCGGCTGTAAATAATGCGGTCCTCCGTTGGCTGTTTGGCAAATTAGCGAGCTCGTTAAACGAGCTCCATGCCTAGTGGCCGGGATCTATTGACCAAAAAATGCCATTGAAAACAAACAGATTGCTTGGAGCACTAAGAGCCCATAAAGCTTCTTCCTAGCACTTTTAGTGGCGCTCATAAAATTGACCTGCCACGGAAGCGTTTTTTTCTGGCTGTCTGGGGAAAGTGTTTGATCTCCGAGGAAAGTGTTCTCATAAAGAGCCCTGATCCGAAGATGATCAGCGGGCAATCAAATGGGATAATTAATACCCAGCCAATGAGTGGGGCGTAATGTGAGTTTTGAAAATGGATGAAATGCGAAGATACTCGTATGTTCCACCAATGCGGAAGCACTTTGGTAAGGAATTCCGCAGAGAATGTTTTGTCATGTTGCATGGAGAACTCCAGATAGGCTGCGGCTCAATCAGCCTGCTATTCAGGGAGTCTCACTTCCTCATTGCCCTGGATAATCCAGCGGGCAGTCATAGATACTAATTGAAACTCATTGTTCACTTTTGACGCCCATCAATTGCTGATGCCCTCGCTTTTGCTGGCCAGCCCAAACAATTGACACTTTTCCAATTGCACCTTCGCACACATGGCCGTCGGCAGGGGGGGGTGGAGGGCTGAAGGGGGGTTAAAGGGGGGACCATGGTTGATGCCAGGGGATACCCGCACACCTTGCACCCAGGCCGCCGGCGTCAATTAGTTTAAATAAAGCGTGTATACACAGGGAACGGGCTTCGAGTCAATGGCCCAGGCCCAGCGGCACACTTAAAAAAAAAAACATTAATTTTAAATAACTTAAAGGAATTTCGGATAAAAAATATAGTTTTAACAAAAATCATTTTAAAATCAGATAATAACAAAGAATACGCATGAATTGTTAATCTTAAATTTAGTTAATTTATAACTAATTACGAAAAAATTCATATTTTTCTTTATAATTTGTTTAATCAAGAACTCAAACTCAATTAACTAGATTAATATTCAAATACGATTTCTGTATATTTTAAAATATTTTTTTAAAAATATTTTCTTAAGTGCAGACCCGCTCCCAGACACACGCTACCCCTTTCCATCCCCCCCTCAACCCCGCCCATGGTCATTAGAATTTTGTATACACTGCACAACATCAGCACGCACTGGGAGTTGCTGCGTGTGTCATCACCTCAATTGGGTTCACTTCCTACTTGCAAGGCGGAGCTGGCTCTGAACGGTGATCACGAAATGTATCTGCAAGATACAAGCGGCAAGCCATTAGTCGCCTTCGGTTTGAGGCGTCGCTTTTCACTTTTCCAACGGAAGTTATTTTCGAGTTGAAGTATTTTCAAGGAACGAATATAGTATATAGTACCCAGCCCGAATCCCCCACACGAATCCCATGGATCGCGTCTCGTTTTATCTACGCAAATTGCACACGCACTTAACCCGCTTCCAGAAGCTCAAAGAGCTAATATAGAGCGGGATCCGAGGGATACGAGGCAAGCGGGTCTTTCAATTCACTCCCCCCGGAGAAACCCCTCTCGTTTTTTATGGCCGACCATAGGCGTGCATATTAAGGAGCCCAGGGGAGTATCGGTTGGGGCGGGGGAGGAGGGAAACACACGCTCTTTGCATGCAAATATGTATTCAGCACCCCGAAAATTGTTGTGCCGGGTAGATTAGTGCGGCAATTTGTCGATTGCCTCTGTAAACTTGAGCTATTAAGTGTGAACATATTTGAGGAGGAGGTGGCTCCAATACCGACTCCTATCCAATCCAATCCAATCCCATTCGAAATGATCCCAAGGAGAGTCGGCTTTCGTTTAAACCGGATTCATAATGGTCCGAATGGGTCTGTTGTAAATTGAAATTTTGTTATTTTGTGCGCGTGTTCAGTGCTTGTGGTTGCAGTTTTTTTTTCTCTTGCCGTGAAACGATCATTAATATGTCATTTACAAGTCAGCAAATTGTCGCTAATAAATTGAATTCGACTTGTACAGAAATCATTTTCTTGGACAACTTCAAGCTTTTCTTTCATCAATATGCAGATTGAGTTTAATGATTTGGAACAATTATTTAGGGGACTCAATAATAAAAGTGCAAAAATATTTATAAATAATTTGAATATATTTTATTCGTTGTTCATAGAAAAACTTTAGATATTCAAATTTGTTTATAATTCCATTTGGTATTAGAGTTTAACTTAATAATTTTTTAATATTATTTAACACTTATTTCTGTTGTTACATATTTTGAGTAAACCTCTTTTACTTTGTTTAAGTACCAGCAAAGATATTTATCTTAGCTTGGCTACGAAAAGTTGAAAATCATTCATACATATGTAGATACATATGGTTAAGTGATGCAATGAACTCTAGATTGCCTGTTACCTATCCATCAAATTCGCTTTCAATCATAATCAGTCAGCACCCGAAGTGAAAGATCGGAGAACTTTCGCTTTTCTCAGGCCAAATGTTTGGCTCGAGTAAACAAAAAAGTTTCTCACCTGACTTTTGAAGTAGTTTAGGAAGAAGTGGTGGAAAAATCTCAGGTATCTAGTGCTTCTTGTAAATTCTGGGAAGCCAAACCTTTTTTTTTTAGTTTGTTATCAACTTCTATCGTTCCGTTCGCTTTTCCTTTTCTTGAGATTTACGATAGCCCCGGCAATTGGCAATTAGAGTGCAATTAATTTATAATCCCCCGGGGGCACTGCCATGCAGAGACCTACTTCGGTGACACACTTTGGGCCAAACTTTTATGGCCCGATTCCGAAGATAACGCACTTAAAAAGCCCTCGATATGATATTTACGATTGCCATCGCTGGCTCAACAATTTTTTTTCTGGCGCCCGATCGGAGTTCTGAGGAATTTTTAATGGGAATATACATAGCTAATGGTAATGTGAATTTTTTGGTGTTGGGCAATAAGTCGAATTATATCTGCACTATCGGTGAGCAATTTTCGGTTCGAATTAATCACTTCATTCGCACGAAATCCGGTTGGCTAAAAAGGCCTCGAGTTACCGAAGAAAATCGTGTAAAAAATGCATTTGCATCGCCAACGCAAAGTGCATTAATAAATTGATCCAGTTTCGGGTTTTCCCCTTTTTTTTTTTGTTTAATTTTATTTGCAACTTGTAGGTGGCCGTGTTTTGACTGTTGCCACTTGTTTCGTTGGCTCTCTGAAGTTGACCGCTTTTTCGGTTACTTTCGATATATGCATATGTGTATGTGTATATATGGGTGCTTGTCCGATTTCATGCTAACCCAAATTTTTCTTATTCCGCAAAACGCGTGTCTGGGCCCACAGATTTACGACTCAAATGACCATGAACGTGTCGGTATGGACTGTAAGCTGTCTATATAGACGAGTACGTATCTGCTCAAATTATCGCTTTGTTATGCCAACTGAAAATTAAATGAACCAAAACCGAGAGAAAAGAAAACTCCAAATGAGTCAGAAAAATTATATAAAAACATTTAATTGAGTTGATTGGATTTTTTGTAAAGGAGAGAATTAAAATTAACATTTATGTCAACTCAAGTAATAGATCTAAAAAAGGGAATAGAATATTTTGCTTACAATTTTTCTATATTTAATTAATGATTTAAATGATCAAAACCTTCGGTAAACTAAACATTATCTAAACAATATTGTTAATAAAGAAAGCATTCTTTATAACAATAATACTTGATTGCTTTCATTTTGGATGTGCAACAATTAAAGCTCCCGCATAAATTCAAGTGAAAATTATATTACTCATACGCCCCATTTTCCAAACAGCCTTCACTTTTAATTCATTGCCAAAAATATTGTAATGTGAACCACCGAAAATGGTGGCCCGTTGCGAGTGGTTTCTGTGCCACTGGGCACCGCTTGGGTTTCTGCTGGTTGGACTGGACTGAACTGGACTGGACTGAATCCCAGCCTGGGTGAAAATGAATTGCTCGTAAAAATGATTGTAAAACAACGCCAATAACCACGGCAGCACGAGAACTGCGTGCATTAATGTCATTAATCACTGTAATTTATATAGCGGGTCCAAGTTCATAAACCATCGACGGCGACCGCTTACAAAATGCCTCCGGTTTGATAAATTCACGCACAATTTAACAATCTTGTCAATAAGGCGGAGAGGTTGCCAATCGCGGGGAGTTTTGACCAATTGCTCTGCCCTAGACCTATTTATGTAACCAATAGGTAACCGAAAAAAATAAAAACCAAAAGCAAGCAGTTCATTGCCACCTGGCTAAAAATAAAGAAGACAGCGGCTGCCGGAAAAGCATTTGCAGAGGAAGAGCAGCACCACCAGAACCACCTAACCCACGCCAACTTGCTGGCAAATCCGTTTGACATATTGCGTCGTCCGCTGGCTAGAACACTATTCCCTCGCCTAGATGGTACATAATCTTATCTAAAACAAAACACTTTCGTGGTATTTCCACCGTCCCCATGTAGCCAGTCGCATAAATCAGGCACCACAGTCGCTGCCTCCTGATGCCCTGACTGATGATGAGCCACATTGCTGACAATAGGTTGTCAAGTGTTGTCTTCCCATCGCCACCCACACACACATACACACGCACACACCACACTCTCTCAAATGTCCACCAAAAATATTACCTCCAAAAAGATGCTCCTCAAACCAACAGTTCGAAAACTATTTCGGGAACCCATTCGCACAGCAATTTAAATCGTTATACATTTTAATATTAAAATCATTAAAATGTTATCTATTATTTAATATAAATTTTATCTACAAAAAAATTAAATATTTAATAACAATTATACTTAAAATAGGCCTAAAATCTTGCAATATTTCGCAATCATCAAATGTATATTTTTATTTCATACCAAGTTTTCAAATTTTCTTAAAATAAGATCTGATTTCATAACTAATTTAATAGTATTATTAATAGTATTATAACATAATACTTCAAAGGCTTTTATAATTATAAATGCTACACATACAGTAGAGTATACAAATTTTAATAATACATTTATAGAGCATTCCCAAATCACCTTAGTTTTCCCCAAACATTTACCTTCCATTTGCTCTAAAACTTTGTCCATGCTGAAAATTCGAACAATAAATTTGTTTGCCGCCGCCGTCTGGGCAAGAAAAGTGAGATCAAGCAGCAATCCCCCAGAAGATCTGTCCGTATCCGTGACGTAGCAGCGGGAAAATGTTTGTGTAAAATTAATTTATCGTATTATGTGCGGAAAGTGATATAATAGAGCGGCCATTGGGCATACTTAGGAATTAACTGTGTGGAAATCTCATTTCGTTATTCTTTTCAAGTCCGATGACTGCTTCGCATTTATTTATCATGCCTTTGAGATTTAATTTGGCAAGATTTACAAACTTTGGAGGAGAATGGTTCTTTGATTCCAAAATGAGTCCAACCTAATCGAGTTCACTTTCCCAAAATCAAACGCAACAAAAGTCCCCTTTGTTGACACACAAAATCCAATGCAGGCGCATTAAATATTTGAGAAAGATTTTCGGGCAGCTCCAGAATGACTACTCTTTGATTAGGCACAAGCATAAATAAATAATAACATAGAAGATCTAGTATTTAAAAAGACAATTAACATGCCCGACCCGCAGTGGCGAGTGACAGTGAAAGTAGTAGCATCAGCAGTCGGATGGATCGATGCAATATCTTGGCCAAACTGTCGGAGCAACTTCATCAACTTCAGTGGCGCGCGAAAGACGGGCCGTAAATTAAGTTATCAAAAGATGCTGTCGGAAGCTTTTAGCATCTACCCATGGAACCCGAAACCGAGTCCCAGTCCCAGTCCGAACCCAAAACCAAACCCGAACCGACTCAACTTCACTCAACTTCACACCTCGCATCGCACCACGCACTAAATCAGTCGCATAATTGCCGTCTGCCCGCCGGGCCAAGTACTCTTCATATATCATCTCGAAAATATGCACGCCCCCCAGTGGAAAAAGGTTTTCCAGACCGGGTTCGGGATCAGGTTGGGGTTCATGTTCACTTTGCGGATCTGGCGATCTGCTCCTGGCCACAGCGACACCGTTAGTCGCTGCCGCAATTTGTGGCCACTACTGGAACTCACTTTTGGAGGTCAACTGGTTGATGAGCCTCGCGAGCTGCGACTTGGGACTTGGAACTTGGGACTGAAGATGCAAGCTGACGGAGTGGAAAATTCATGAAATTTGGCAATTTTCATTTTGTTTGGACAGTTTCATTTTAAAGCAGTTGTCAAAGTCTGTTAGCGATTTATTTTTTTACGATTTGTAAGCGTTTTTCCAGCTGTCGTTTGATTGAAGGCAGACAAATTAAATATTTTTTGTAATTATTAGCAAAGCATTTCCTTAAAAAATATATATGGTAAAAATTATGGTATTTAATATTTTCAATTATTTTTCTAAATAACCATACTCGTGTTTCTCTTGGTATTGATTAATTTTTTCTAGAAATACCTTATAACATTGAGCCAAAAATCTTTAGTTTCATAATTTTCCCTAATTAATTTCAGAAAATTCAAGAAAATAGATTAACATTTTTGATGCATCATTCTGCTAAGGATTATTACTCTTTTGTTATTTTGCACTTTCATCATTTTTAAGACATTTTGTAATCATAATCTCGATTATTCTACCATATAAAATGCAAAGCATGTTTATTGTCTTTTGGCTTTGCCATTCCAACAGAAGTTAGCCACAATTCCGGGAGATTGTACCCTAAGCGTGATTTTGGGTGCACTTTGGACAATTTACAGTCCATAAAAGACTCACTCACTCACGCACTCACTAATAAACACAAATTGCTTTGTTGGTTGCCACTGATTTGGCTTGTGAAAGTCTTTGGTCCCCGGGGTTAGAGGGCCCAAAGGGAGGGGACCAGTGCAAAGTACTTACTCCCTGAGAGAGAAAACCTCCCAGCATTTCCACTTGTTGCGTGACCATAAAAATCTTTTTCGACACCCACAAAACGCACTCCACTCCATCCGTCCGAGGAGGGCCTTATAAAAATAAAAGCTCCTCTATACGGCAATTTCAATCTTATCGCACTCCACTCGCATTATCGCCGCCTGATCGAGTCCAAAATCAAATTAACACCTGGAGCAGTCAGCGTGAGACACTGTAAGGCCGTGTTAAGTACAACTGCTGGCGGTGAATTAAAAAATTTGTACCCCGATCGAAACGAAATCCCGATGATATCTATCTTCAGCTCATGATGTCTCAATGGCGATGCGCTCGCCCGATAAGCCGCGGCGCGTTTAAAACCGCACGCAAACCGGACCAAAGTTGTACAACAAGTTTTTTTTCGGTTGCTCGTTGTTTTTGAGGCAGTTATCAGTGCTGCAATTTGCTGCCAGCAACCGTAAAAGGAAGTCAATGAAATTGAAGCTGTAAATTAAATTAATACCCATCCCGCCCAATCCCCAAAGTTATGCAAATGTCCAGGATGGGCATAAAATCTTTAAAAAAATGCTTTAAAAAAAAGCATTTTTAATTAAGAAATAAATAACTAATATTAATGCTATTAGTTTTTATACCCTTGCAGAGGGTATTATAATTTTGACCAGAAGTTTGTAACGCAGTGAAGGAGACATTTCTGACCCTATAAAGTATATATATTCTTGATCAGCATCACCAGCCGAGTCGATCTAGCCATGTCCGTCTGTCCGTCTGTCTGTCCGTCTGTCGGTTGCTATGTAAACTAGTCCCTCAGTTTTAAAGCTATCAGGCTGAAACTTTGCACCGACCCTTTAATCTGTTGCAGCTAGTATATAAGTCGGAACGGCCGGAATCGAAACACTAGATCACGTAGCTGCCATAGGAACGATTGGGAAAAACAGCCATAAATTCGCCATTCTTAAAGGTTTTTTATTTATTTCTCGGTAAACTCTATTTAATAGCAATTTTAACATATCCTAAAAGTTTCATTAAAATCGGACTACTATATCCTATAGCTGCCATAGGAACTATGGGAAAAAATGGGTCATTGAGCATAACTCTGGTTTTTTTCAAGACAATTAATTCATTTTTGATAAAAACAGTTTTCATAGACAGTAAAGCCTTTTTAGAAATTTAAAAACCCAAAAATCGGATTACTATATCCTATAGCTGACATACAAACGATTGAACGGTTTAAAAGCAACTAGCCTGCAAGGGTATTCTAAGCTTCGGGTACCGAAGCTAGCCTTCCTTTCTTGTTTTTTAACGTTTTTAAATTTATCTTAGAAATTACGTGAAATATTCACTTATATTCATATATATATTCATATTCTGAGTTATTAAAACCATTAACATTTTTAGAATTTTAGAACTATGTCCTCATTTATGGAAATATTACTTGTCATCTCTTTGATTTAAAAAATATATATATATTATAGCCATAAAACTCCCTTGTCGTAAAGAGCATGGCTGTTAATTGTCGGGAGATTTAAATTTTTTTAAGTGCATAATCATGATGATCATAGCCAGACTGACCTGACTCATTTCCCAGAGGGAGCCCGGCTAATCAGGCCGAGCGGTTAATTAAATAAAGATTTATGCCCTTAGCCCACTGAAGAATTTATATGCCAAATAATACAATTCTCTGGGCCGCAGCATTGCCAAATCAAGTGTCTAACTTAATGATGCTTAACATAAACAGGCGGGCCACGGAAAGAACTCTTCTCCTCCCTCCGTCGATTTATTTGGCAGCTCTCAGTGCGTGTTACGCAGCTGCACGGCGTTTTATGAGAACTTTCAACTTGTGGGCGCTCTACCTCTACCAGCTACCAGCCCGAACTCATACAGATTCAGATACGGATACAGATACAAATACAGATGCATAGATATATGCAGAGTGGGCGTGTATTATTTCTGATATTCTAAATATTTCATACGGCCGTACGCATTAGTTTATTTGGTTGTTTATGCTGTCCAAGTGGAACGCGAGGTGGAAAAACCAAACAAGAAAACCCCCAACAAATTTGAACATAAAACATATTCAAAATAAACCCAAAATATATGTGAGTAATGAGGGGGTGGGCGTCTGGGTGGCATTCACTTTGAAGTTCATCGCGGGCGGTGGAGGAGAAAAAATATCTATATATATATAGTCCACAATTGATCCTCAATTGGTTATAATTAATCACCCTTGAATATCGAAAAAATTTAAAGTGTGTTCGATCCTTGAAAAAATATTTTCAACAAATAAATTATATTTCTATTATTAAAAATATCTGTTTAATTTATATCAATTCTCTTTAAAAAAAAATCTAGGAAAAAAACAATTAAAAATTCGAAACAATACAAAAAACAAGAAAGGAAGGCTAGCTTCGGTACCCGAAGCTTAGAATACCCTTGCAGACCAGTTGCCTTTAAATTGTTCGATCGATTGTATGGCAGCTATAGGATATAGTGGTCCGATTTTTATGAAACTTTGAGGATATGTTAAAATTGCTATTAAATAGAGTTTACCAAGAAATAAATAAAAAACCTTTAAGAATGGCGATTTTTTACCAATCGTTCCTATGGCAGCTATGTGATCTAGTGTTCCGATTCCGGCCGTTCCGACTTATATACTACCTGCAACAGATTGAAGGGTTGGTGCAAAGTTTCAGTCCGATAGCCTTAAAACTGAGGGACTAGTTTACATAGCAACCGACAGACGGACAGACGGACAGACAGACAGACAGACAGACAGACAGACAGACAGACAGACAGACGGACAGACGGACATGGCTAGATCGACTCGGCTGATGCTGATCAAGAATATATATACTTTATAGGGTCGGAAATGTCTCCTTCACTGCGTTACAAACTTCTGGTCAAAATTATAATACCCTCTGCAAGGGTATAATAATATTATTTTACCCACGATATTTATTCCTAATTTATTTGTTGATTTTGGAAAGATATTATAGTATTCCTTTTAAGCTTATTTTTTCTCTATCTAAATTTTTTAATTTGAATTTTAGGATAAATTAAAATTGGTACAATATACTTTTTAATTTGATTGATATTTATATATTTATTTGATATATATTTTAATATAATTTGACTTACTGAATTCGCTGTTCTCGTCCTGGGTGCCGTTGACAGTTCCATCCCGCATCAGCTGGAGGATGCGGTTCTTGATGTACAGCTGGATCTTGCGCGACGTCCAGGCCAGATGGGACTGGGAGACGGTGGAGCGCTCGTTGCGGTCCAGATTGCTGATGGGTGCGTTACTGTTACTGTTACTGCTACTGCTATTTATTTGTAGATTACTTCTAGGGTTGCTCAGTCTTTTCGATTTCGAACCAATGAAATTATTTCCAGCCACGTGCTGTTGCTGCAGTTGCTGCTGTTGTTGGTGATGAATTTGCTGTGGATGCTTCTGCTTTGGCTGCTGGTGCTGGTGCTGGTGACGAATGCTGCGTTCGGTACGCGACAGGACGGCCAGGTGAGCGCTCGCCACCGAGGAGATGACGAAGCCGAAGGGCTCCTCCAGCTGATCGGGTGCGGATGTGGATGCGAAGGCGGTGGCGGAGGCGGATGTGGATGCGGCTATGGCAGTTGATTGCGTGCTTAAGCTCTGATTAAATTCAGCATTAATACTTTGATTTGCGGGTGGATATACACTACTATGTTCACTCACTACGCTCGGCACTAAACTACTACGACTATGATCACTTTGTAGATAACTATTACTAAGCAGATTGCTATTGTTCGCATCGGATACATCCGTTTGGTTGCCCGCGAGGGTGGGCATCGCGAATACCAATCCCGGCCAGGCGATAATGAACGAGAGGAGGGCGCCCAGCAGGGCCAGGGCCCTCCAGTCCAGGCGCAGGTTTCTTCGCATCAAAGATCACCACCTCGAGCTGCACAAGGGTTTCGAATCTTAACTCTTTTTGTTGTGTCCAACGGGCAGCTGCAGTTCCTGCTTTTCCCGCTCTGTTGTTGTTTATAGTTTGTTTGTCTGTTCACTGGGCGCAGGCCACGCCCTCGAATATCGTTGAAACATATGAACGCCCCGTTTAAGAAATCTTTTACTTTCGTTTTGTTTCGTTCGAGTTTTGCTTTTTTTTCTTGCTCCGACTGTAAAGAGTCTCTCTGTCTGGGCCCGGTTGAATATTTTTTGTTTTGCCACTTTCCTGGGAGGAAATTAGGTTATCATATCGTAGACTTGCTTAACACTTTTCAATTTGAACTGTTGTGGATCTTCATCTTCGTCTTCCCCGCTGATACTGCATCTTATCAACGTCGATGACTGCCGTGTCATGTCAGATTCCGACTCGATATAGCTGGGATTCATTGGATGAAGCAATCTTAGGAAATGATTGGCTGTTGCCTAATTCGGTTGTTTTTCATATCTGTAAGGAGAGCGGATATATGATTAATTTTTACTTGACCATAAATGTTAGCTAGCTTAACAGATAAACTAACAGATAATATACATCATTTCAGGTATATTATGACCTGCCATTCAAATCAAAAAGTACACAATTTATGGCACTCGGGAATTGGCTTTGAAAATTCCATTGCGAACATTTGCAGAGCAGATTTGGATTAAGCCAAATGGTACATAAATTCATCACCTTAGCGTTTTTAACGCAATTTTTGACATTTTAATTAGTGTTCGGCTATATATATACATATATAGCGAAGGCAGCGCCCAAGTGGCACAGTTTATTTTCAGCCAACGGACTATCAACGGACCAAAGATACAATTGTATCTATGGGGGCGACAAGTGATCGGCGAGAAGTTACATAAAGTCCGCCCAAAGGGAGCAGTTACGCAAAGGAAAACTCGGTGAAAACATCGAAAATGACTTTCAGAGAGCGGCAGCGAGAGGGAAAACTCCGCGGACAGGCAAATTGTTTAAAAATAAATTGCGGCAACAAAAACAATTCGCGCAGAAAACTGTGTCGAATTTGAAAATAATCACGCACTAACTGCGGCTGCAGCGGCAGGGAGAGTATCCGTATCTATGAGATACACAGGGCAACGGGGCGGCTGAGTGACGTTGCCGCTGCACTTAGACGCGACTGCCGCCTTTTTGGCACGTGTTCAGCAGGCCTACGCAGGCATTTTTTATGCAACATTTAAGTGCACCCCGTTTTAATTACCATAAACACGAGAACAGGAACAACAAATCCAATTGGAGACAAACAGAGACAACTCATACCACACGACTTCTGTCCCATCAAAATGTTAATTGCTTTCGCGTCCTTCTGTCGGACTGCCACCGAAGTTATGCAACGAGTGCCCCCAAGACGTTGACTTTGAGATAAAGATACGGCCATCAGATGCCTCCAAACGGTTATGATTACTCACGATCGTAAAAATCGGAATTTGCATGCCAGCTGAGCTGAGCTATAAAAAATAACGAATCACTGAAATCCAATATTAAAATGTGTAAAACAAAAACCAGCAGAATTATAAAAATTTTCATCACCATGCATTGCGTATGCCAGGAGATCGAGAAATATATATATATATATAGGTATTCAAAGTGTGTGCGCCCAAACCTTTGGCTCTCTTTGGCAACTTTTATGCCTTTCACCCAAATACAAGAGTGAACAACAAAAAAAAAACAAAATATATATGTGCCACAGCGGGCAAAATGTGTGCCAAGCCAGGCGTTGTTTATGCCGGCTGAGTTTTGTTTTTCGTTTCTTCAGTGGTAGAATTTATGTTAAATTCTGTAAGGGCAACAAAAGTTCCAGCCGCAGCGACCACATCCACACGAGCGGATAGCGAATAGCGGAAAAAAGATACAAACTCCCGAAAGGGAAGCGCGTCTTGACACATGCCCAAAGAAATAAAAATAGCGACGTTTACAACAACAACAAAACAAACCAAATATGTAGATGAAATATAAAAATCACACCTTTGGGTGGTAGGTAAAGCCTGAACAAAAAAAAAACTCAAATGTATCTTAGTTTTATGATTGGAGACCATCGGCCTATCTGTCATTCAAAAAGCCTCCACAATTCCACAAATTATGATGAGCATAAAAAGATAATGAAATCTTTTGTTATTTTCCCCCTGTGCGTTTAATTCCCCATAAGGCCTATAATAAGGAAATATATATAATCGAAGCCAAACTTAATTACAGTGATTGCCCGGTAAAATAACTCCTCTCAAAACCAAAATTGACTGCAAAAAAAAAAGCGAAAGTTTAATAGTCAGTGAACTCACAAAATAAAGAACTCTTTCCGTTCACTTAACACTTGTGAATCGAGTAGATACGGATCCGTTATAAAACTCGAAATTCACTTAACCCATTTTTATGTGGCGAACTTCGGTGGCAGTCATCTAATCAAATTAATGTCCAAATCACAAAAACCTGCCACATATAAAGCCCAAAGAATTCAAATAAATGAATGGCCAAAGATGCGAGGCGGCATCTTTGGTCAGCGAATGAATTTATTTTATAATAAAATTATCTTGAATGCTGTACAATGGCTATGAATGAGATAATGTTGAAACAAAAATAAATGAATGAAAATGGAAGCCATTAAGTAAAGGAAAATTGTATAAATTTATATATAGAATATCAAACTGTAAATAGATTAATGCCATGAGAAGAGTTTAGAAAAATCAAAACGATTTTAGCTGCTTACAAAAAAAATATAAGAAATATATATCCATCCCATTGTGCGGTTGCCAAGACTATATCTCGTTCGTCACATTCAACAATATCGTCTTAGGGGCTTGACAACAAGTCACCAACAAGTCGAAGAGCAAACTGCCCAAGAAAAATATTTAATATTAGTGTCTCTCCCATTTGTTTCGGGAAGCCTGCTCGAAAATTGCCAATGAAATCTAAGCCAGGCCTAGTCATTGAACTGCCATGCCAGACGCTCAACAAAATGATTAGCAAATTTCGTTATTCGTTGTGTTTTGTTTTGGTTTAGCTTTTTTTTCCCCCAAAGAGTGAGAAATTTATGCGTTTCAAATGCGTTTGACATTTGCGCTGGCCGCTGCTTTAATGGCGGCGCTGACAGATGGGTCTAAGGCATTTGGAAAGTATCTGGCGGATCGCCTGGACGGCGATAAATCTAAGCCGAGCAGCGCAACTTAATTAGTTCATGTCAGACGCTTGGCTACCTCGCCAAAAACCACAAAAAAGGGGAAACGCTCTCCGGACATTTATTACACGCTGAAATGTTGGACATATGTAAATTTTATTAGATTTCCAGGGGTCTATTTATTGTTTTTTGCTAATATGCAAATGATTCACGCAGTTTGCCTGCTCAGAAATGAGAAATTAATTTATTATAACAGGTGAATAAAAATTTTGAATAGGCTAATAAATTTAATATGCTTTGACATTTGCATAAACTTTATATTTTTATAAGTAAAAAAAAAAAAACGAATGTAAACCTGTTCAAGCTTTTAAAAATGAAGGTTCCTGTTTTTGAAACATTTTATTTGTTTTCTTTTGTTATTTTGCTACTTGATTATATTAAATGGGTATAGGTTTGTTTTTTTTTTAGATAAATGTATTGTTTTCCAGAAGCTGAACTAATTCATGATATTTATTGCCCGATTCCATTACCAAGAAAACAATTTACCCAAGCCGCAGCTCATTTTTCTAGAGGTTTGTGGTTATTAGACGGAGTAAACCACGAAATCCCAGACTCTAACTTACATATTCAAGTTATTCATGTCTTGTGGTTATGGTTTTTGCCCAACTTTAGTTTGGGTAATAAAATAAATTAGGCCCAAGAATAAATAAACAAATTTGTGTTGTAACCATTTACCACAAATGCGTTTTCCCTCCCCTTCTCATATGTATGAAAAAAAAAAAATTTCAATGCCAAACCGAACGCGAAAAGAATTTAACAAATATATATATGGGCGCAACAATGAGATTCTAGTTCAAGAAAAGATACATTATTATTTATTCCCACTGTTTAGTGTCTGACGTTCATTGTCTTGTTGACACTTGTCACAAGATTGAACGAGAATAAATATACTTGTTTTCATACGTACATTTGTATATTATGGAATGCTTAGCAAAAGATTGATGTGCGGTGGCATTCGCCGTCAACTGGCTTAAAGATGAATATGTATCTGAATGCAAACAAGGAGATGCATTTGTCGTTGATCTGCTTCTCTTCGATCTCAATCCCCTTCGGTTGAGCCGCCCCTGCCCCTGCCGTAGCTCTTGATCAACTCACGTGTTTACAAAACAATTAATTTTCCTAAGAAAAACAAGAAATGCAACGAGCATGGGGGGACCGAGCAAATGAAAATGGAAATGAAAATGAAAAAGATACCGAAACATAACTCAGGCAACCAGCCAAATGCACTAATCGATGTGCACTTCATTTGTATGGAAACAGCACATAAGATACTTGAATGCATCACTGTTAGATACTTGCAAACAATCTTCGGGGAAAGCACGCCGCTGGCAGGCCCCGAAGGAAGAAAAAAAAAATCAAATAACCTGAGCGCACAAAGGCGGCAGCGCTTTTGTGTAATCGATTTGAACCGGAAGCAATTGGGTTGCCGCATCTCAGAAGCAGCAGAAGCAGCGGCGGAGAAATCCTCTCAAGATGCAGCTATTTTAAATATTTAGTGCACGAGACAGGCGAGGGCAAACCCACAGATACGCGCACACCGAAGCCGATTCAATCACATGCCCAATGCTAACAACAAAGCAAATATCGGTCGCTAGATATATTGACAAAAAGTAGAGTGCAAAGCCACCAACAAACAAGATAATAATATGCATATCTGCTGAAATTTAAAAATATTTATGCGAACGTAAATATTACCCCCTTTTTTTAATCACAAATGTTCCAACTAATTGCACGCAGCGATTATGTCGAAATAAAGTGTCTAGAGCCATTAAAAACTATTTTTAATAATATTTGCAAACTGTAATGGGAGTCTCTGAATTATGATTTAATTTTTTTAGCAATAAATTGCTAAGCTACCCCACAAATATGCACACATCGCACGGGGAAGCATCTTAAAAATGCTTAGCCATTTCCACACCCATGTATATCTCTCTTTAAAATATATCCGATGCCTTAACTCGCACATTCACACACTGGCCGACTCATCTCCCACACATTTTCGCACATTTATTGTAGTCTAATTAAAAGTCACGCACTTTACGTGCGAAAATTAAAAGGAAAAACGTCGCTTAAAAATAAAATCAACAAAACCGACGACGAAAATCAAAGACAACGCGTCGTATTAGTAATGTGACAAACAGACAGCCAACCACAACAAGAACAACAAGAGCAACAATTGCGTCTAGGATATTTTTAAAATGCGTCAAACAACCAAAAAAAAAAACAAACACTAAAAATCAGCAGCCAAAAAAAACGAACGAACCAACAACAAACCTGAGAAAAATACGCGACGATTTTCTCGTTTTCATTTCGGTTTTTTTGTAGACGGTTTTTTTTTTGTTTTTAACTGAGGGGTGTACCTAAAGTTGTTGCCATGTGCGATCGTGTGTGTGTGCCTCCAAATGTATGCCGCACATTATGTGGTCTAGTGTTCACGCTTCATTAAAACAAACACTGCATTTTTACAGAGTTTCCCGCATTTTTCCTTTCTTCACTCCCCAGTAGGGTTATTTTATTTCACCTTTTCGCGGTTATTGGCGACATTTTTCTTTCATTCCGAGTATTATGCGCCACTTTTGGCCAAAAGGAAAAAAGCAACCGCCAAACTATTTACGCACGACTGTAAACCATTTTTGTTGCTTTTTTTGTTTTTCGCATGCGATAAGCTTTATCTAAGAATTATGATCGCTGTATTTTAAACTTTGCCTCCGCCAACACCCATCAATCAAGCACAATTTGTAAATGTGTCCGCAGAACCAAACGAATTGTTACCCAACAAAACACGCGTTTCACAACTAAACTTGATAATTGGCTGGCTTTTTGACATCTCATGTCGGACGACAAACACTAGGATCTGGTGTGTTCCGGGATTCACAATTGAATGAATACAAAGTTCCAAAGAGAGCTGCTTTTTACTACCAACTATTTAATTTCCATTTCAATTCACTATATTTATTTAATCATCTTCGCTTTTTATGGGTCAACTAAATTTATGGCTTCATTTTACTGTTCGCTTTTCACTTAGTAAATTATCTTGGCCAAAAACAATTTCCGGGAGGGGGTACTAAATATTGAATCAATCATAATTTTTTGCCCTTGGGATTTCCAAGTTTTTTAGTTAATGAAATTGTTTCGTGGGAATTAAATTGGGAATTGGGGAATAAAATTCGTATCACGGAATCAATGAAAATTTATAGAAACTAAAACCATTCTAGATTGTTATATAATACAAAACTGCTCCAATAAAATAAAGTTAAAAATCAAACTAGTTGCAAAATCCAAAATTTATCAAATTCCCATGAGGAAAAAAATATTGCAACAATTTTCAACCAGCGCAAAAGGCATCTGAAAAATGCTTTTAAAAATGTCCCAGAGATTTTGAACAAGTTAATAGGTTCTATAAATAATGTGATTAATTTGCGTTAAGCACTCTGTATTGCCATTAATTATGAAGGATATCGCCTACAGCACTCTACCGTTCATTCAGCTTTATTCATTATCTCGCGCTCCCCATATTTTGCAGCGTTTTGTCGGCTGTCCAAACTATGATCCGCCATGTGATTAGCAGTTGTTGAACCCGACGCACACACATGCACACATGCGTACCATTTGACGCAACCATTCACGCAAATCGACGCACACAGATACACGGGCGAGAACAACAACAACTACTCAGCTTAGATAATAGCGCACAATGTTAGATAATAGTCGACGCCGCCAATTTATAGGACAAAAAAACTGCACGAGCAAGGCAGACAAAAACAACGAAAAACAGAAGAAAAAAAGAAAGAAATTATAGGGAAAAAGTTTGCGAAATGAGATTAAAAGCGCCTGCGTACGTTTGCAAATACGCGATACGCACAATTCACAGATACACCGACACAGATACATCTGCAGCAGCGATAAAAATTCGCGAATGTAGATGCTTTTGCGCGAAACTATAAATAATCTAAAAGTGTGCGTGAAATAATTTATATAAAATTTCGCGTTTATAGAGTAGGTTCTCCTAAGGTCGTTTGCTTTCACCGGTTTGCAATAAAATGATTTCGCCGTTGTTGTTTGTTTCACTTATTGCTTATTTGGGCCAGATTAAGGCGGAAAAGTACGTGGAAAAGCTAGGTAGTAAATTAATTTTAATTTGCCTATAGCTAAATGCATTCAGATTACGCTGTCAGTGATATTCTTTATAGGTGCTGAAATATAATCGAGTCTATATTTAATTCAACTTGATTAGCATTGCACTAATAAGTTTTTTTGTATTTTGCATAGATTCTATTGCTTGCTGTTTGTTTGTTTGAGATACATTAATATCGTATTTGCACAATTCATTATTTAATGGCTTTTCCTGTTTGCTCAGGGGAGATTTAAATACACTAATTACTCGGCCCGCTGCCAAGTGGAAAATATTTTTGAATTTATTTAAAAAGAAGCCAAAACTTAGACGCAACTCAAAGCAGAAACATATTTTAATATACAATTTTTTTAGACTTTTTAAAGACTAAAGTGCAAGGAATTGATTTTTATTTTATTTCCAAATATTTGGCCAATCGAAACATATATAAATCTTATAATATATAAATATATTTCGCTTTTGGTTCGACACAAACGTTTATTAATTATTGGATTAGGAACACCGACACTGAAGACTAAATACCCGCTGACGTTTGTGAAAAATATTTGGCAATATTTTAACAAAGATATTTCCAAAAACAACAAGCTTACTACAAAATTAAGTTATGTAAGGGCATTTCGAGAGAATATTTACGCACCTTGTTTTTATGTTTATTTTTTTGTTGTTTCAGTATTACGATTATATTTTAAGTTGAGAGACTTGCACTTCGCGCACTTTATTAATTTGCATTAACTTTTAACAACAATTCCAAATTTCCTTCGATATTCTTATCCTTTTCTTTTGTTGAGAAAACACAGCACTAACCATATATTGGATATATTTTCTGTAACGACATTTTTCGGCCCGATTTCGAAAGTAAACTTTATTGGTTTCAAATTTTCCATCAGACGATTTTATTGTTGGGTTCACAGTATAATATATATGTACAACCGGAACATTGCCTTTTCAAATTGTAACGACATTATTCTCGATTTCGAAACGAATATCCAACCGATGGTTTCTGAATTGTTTGGTTCACAATATTATTTAACAACCGAAAGGAGCACCGAATGCGCGGGCGGACACGATCGCGATCGGTTAGTATCGGTAGTATCTGCAGATATTGCGGATGATGGTTCGAAAGATTTCGAAAATGCCGCGGATGCGAATGCGGATGGCGGATGGCGGATAGCGGATGAGCGGACTTCGAGTGCTACTGCGACTGCGGACGCTCCGCTCTCTGTGTGTGCTTCCAAAGCGTGTCAGTCAGTGACTGAAAAAATCGGCTCGGTAATTCTAGCGCCGCGATACGATGCGATGCGGTACGCTGCTTCGGGTCCGCTCGCCGGCCGCCCGACCCAGAGCGAGAGAGAGAGAAAGGGAGAGAGAGTGGGGCCGGGCAGGAGAGCGGGATGGAGTGAGAGAGAGAGAGCGAGAGAGAGTGAGAGTGAGAGCGAGAGCGAGAGTAGTGGGTGGACGAAAACGAAGACCGTCGATGTTCGGTTGCAGTTCGCTTTGGACTCCAGGGCGAATCAGGTTAAAGATTGGTCCTCAGAAGTTGCCTTCAAGCCTCGCTCGACTCAAGCTGGGATTTTGAGATTCTTCTGATTGAACTCTGATGAAATCAGGCAATAAACTATCGATATTTTGGATATGCTAATTATGTGACTCAGTGGGTGAGAAGTGGTAATAGAATAATATATACTTCGACCATAACTTAAATATATTGTTTAATTTTTTTAATTTTATATGAAATTAATTAAGTAATTAAAAAAATATATGTTTTATTTTTTTTTTTTGCATCTAAAAGAAGCCCACCGTACTTAAATTAAATTATATTTGCATTGAATCAAATTTATTTTTTAAATTTTTATAAGTATTTACATTATGAAATGCATACACAACTCTTTTAAGCTATAATATTTTTAAAAATATATATTTTAACAAATTTACATGATAATTATTTATAATTTAATATGTCGAAACAATTGAAGTAAAATAAAATGATTTGTAATTGTATTTTGCACTTAGAAAAGGCTATAATTTCAGACGATTCAAGGTTTTAAACTGCAAAGAAATTATTCTTTTATATACTTATTTTGTAACTTATAAGTATGAAATAAAATTGCTCTAGTTGTCAGGCTATAATTACAAAAAGATCTTATAATATACAAAAAAATTAAAGCTTTTCTTTGTTAAATTAGTTGCATATGTGTGTATTTTTAACAGAGTTCAAAAATGTATTAAAAGTAAATTGTTCGCCTTCAGCTGAATCCAATTAAAATTGCTTCTCTTAATAATACAAAAAAAGACATCACACTGAAAAGTAATGTTTTAATAAGTACTTGCTGGCATTCTTAGTTTAAATATTAGTTGGACCACCAATTCTCTATGTTCGAGTTCCCTGCCCCACTGATGGATCCGCGTCACGTGCCAGATATTCGACTGTCAGCAGTGTGAGCGCTGCGATTGCAGTCGCTAGTGTGTGATTTTGTATCTTTTGTATTTGTGCGGATTGTTTTTGGTGGCTGGGTGGCGTTTGTGCCTTTTGGCGCGTAGACAGTTCCAGTGATTTTCGTATTTCGCCAGCGACCGTTGATTTGCGCAAATGCCAATTAACCAACGGTCCCAAAGTGCACCAAAGCGTTAATACAAAGCTCCAAACGCCCTGCATTTCGCAGGTTGGGGACATCGTCTATGGATGAATCAGTCTTTATATACTTGTTTTGAGGGGGTCTGTTTGGCTGTTTATCAAATCGATCGGTTCGATGGCAGCGATTAGGTCTAGACTTTGCCCAGCTCATTTGCCTATCAATGCAATGAGGTGACGATAAATCTATCTGGCACAAAATCTATTTGCGGCTGCCTGGTTGGCTAAAATTAATGTTGACTAAAATTGGTCAAGACTTTTTGGCAACTAAAAAAGGTTGCCCACGTCACATGAAAGTTAAATAAGCGCTGTGCTTAAAGCTAATTATGATTTTCGTTGAATATAGTATAATTTATCTTATCAGCTGCGGTGGCGCTTATAAAAATAATCACATGGTGCAAAATATATATGCATGTATCTGTGTAAATTGAACTTGAAAGTAGCAATGTCAGATGAGGAATTGCAGAACAATTTTGGGGAAGTCGTCAACGTCATTTCTGCGTAATTTTGTGTGCGTCGGTGAGCTTAAATTGCAGGCTAACTAACACTTAGTTTTAAAAGGGGAAACTATTAAAAAAAGTAGTTATACTCTTTTTGAATTCATCTTAAAAATGGTTACTAGCCTTTTGCAAATTATGCATAAAAATTACATATATTTAAATCAATAAAATTTTATTTTTTCTATATAAATTATAAAGAAATCCAATAACAATAATTTGAGCTACCATATTTTATATTTATTTCGAAAACGAGATTTTTTACCAAATAAGTTCTAATAAAACACTATTATTACGATTACGGGGCAATTAAAAAAATGTATGAGCAAAAGTTTAGATTAATATTTTGTATACACCAAACAGCGCTTAGTGTAAGCCTTTTAGTGAAAAATGTACCATTTAAAATTAATTTAGAATGGATGCCCGCAAGTGGTTTTTCCAGCCCACAAATTGCTGGCCCCCCAAAACAATTAACTCAATTAACCGGAATGACATTATGTGCCCAGGCATTTGACGCCTTTGGAGTTAAGGCAGCACATGCCAAATGTCCCTGTCCCTATAAATAACCCAAGACCTGGGTCTAGGCAAACTCCCCCGCCGTTTTCCGGAGAGAGCAACCTTTTGCTGACGATCTGCCCTTTTCGTTTTCCAACATCTTGCCCTGCTGCCCCATTATCCTTCGGAATGCAGGCGAACAATTAAAATGATTAATTAAGCGCAGGAGCAGCGGCAGCAGCAGGACATTTTCGGGCTAATGACTTAATTAACTCCGGGAGCTGAGCGTTCCAGCCTAATGTAGTCGCCTCAACGACATCTGACCCTTTTTCCGCGTAAACCGAATGCATTCCCACAGACAACTTCAAGTCGGAGGCAAGATGTTAGATTAATTAAAAACCGTGGCCGACCGAAAATGTGGCAAGTGATGTCCGTTAAGGTGTTTAAATGGTCTAATAAATGGGCAGCTGCTCTAGAGAGAAACTGATCCTGAGGGACCTGACTTCCAGAGTTTTACACCTTGAGGCGACGTGCGCGCGTTTTTCGAGCGATTAAAAACGCGCCCTCCATTCTCTTCAAGGTTGGCGGCTTTTCCTTATTCACCGATCTCGGACAGGAACGAATATAGATTGCTATCAGAGCGATATTCAATTACAGCATACTCGTATTTACTGTCATGTCCAGTGACACGAACACAACTGCCCAGTGTGGTTGGGAGAGTACTATCTGATTTCTTTTGGGCATTTTTTCGCCGATATAAATTAATAATAGTTGGGACCCAATCAAAAGAGCATTCGATCAATAAAGCGATTTTGGGTGAGGAATTCCGTCACCATGCATTAACAACCATTAAGCTTCCATTAGTTGTAGGAGAGCGATATCGCGCCGCTCGCAATAATTTATGTTAATAAAATTGTAATAGCTGCCTGTCAGCAAATGGCGACGAACAAGCAGCCAGCAGCGGACAGTCGGACACAGACGGACTGACAGAAAGTCAATCCAATTCAAATCGAATCGAATCGGTTCGAATCAATTAAAAACAAATCTCAAACTGATTGTGTCGCCATTGGCTGTCTTTTGTCTTTAGCCAAGTGACCAGCAACAAGTTTGCTGCTGATACGACAACATGTTAACCCCCGGCAAAAATGTTTTATCTAAACCCATTTTATCTATAGGAACATAGGAACATTCAAAGGCACTTTAAACGGATAGAATATTTAATTGCTAAGCTAATTATTTAATAATTATGGAAATCTATAATTATTTGATTTTTGTAATTACATCATTGAGATGTCTATAAATACATGTTTGCAATATATTCCAAAAAATATAAATCAAACCTTTTCATAATCTTTAGTTACATTAAATTATGCATCGAATTAAGGTCAATGCAAATAATATTTAATGTCAAATATTAATCAGGCATTTTAATAATTATTAGTTACAACGTATTTATCTAAAATGTAGATCATCCAGCGGGTTAAGGTCAATGTAAATAGTGTTTTCTGTGAAATGCCGTCGACGCCAACTAGTCGGTTGGGGGTGGGGTTGAGGTTGAATTATGGATCTGTATCTCCTCCGGGATCGGAATCGGAATGGAGATTGTGTCGAGAAATGACCCAGCTGGGTGATCGATTATGCTGGAAGTGACGGCGGCGGTCGCCAATCACAATAATTGATTTGTAAATATTTTGATTTAAATTGCAATGCTAATTATGATGGCAGCCGCTGACGCCATAAATTATGACTGCACATTCCGAGTGGGCCTTGATTCTCCACGCAGATCTATCGGAACAGAAATAAATCAAACATCCCACGGCACACGGAAATATGTATGGTTCATTGCTTCAACGGAAAGTCATTTACAAATAAAACCTAACAAAATTTCATAATCTTCAACTTTTTTCTTGCCAATAATCTATTTTATTTTTCGTTTTTCAAGTCAAGTTTCCGATCAAAGTGCCCCTGGGCAGGCCTTGACAAATTGTACAAAATGTATGTAAAGTTTCGTGCATTCGGTTCACATTTCTCGTCATTTATGTTTTTGTAAAAAACCCATCTTAAATTTCCAGAACAAAATTTTCAGTTATCGTTTAGAGTATTTAGAAATGCCGCTGCTCGAAATGGGGATTATATTTGACAATATCTACCACGGAGTACAACGCTGTTTTGGTTCGGAAAAGTGATTTCATTCACCTAACCCTTGAGGAATCTTCTCTGATATATATTTCCCTATTTAATAGTGCCGTTCCTGCCAAGCAACCAGCTTCGATACCCCGGAGGAAGCGTCGCAGCCTGCGTCGGCGGATGTTGAAGGACCAACGCTGTTCGCGGCTTTTCCGTGGAAGCCGTTTTTCAATCAGCCAGGAATGTGATCGGTCCTTGGCTACCTCTCCAGAGCTAACCTGTTTTTTTAGCCGTAGCTATTTAAGATGTTCTCCTTCGAATATGAATCTACGGTCAGATGAATCCGTTTCCGAGGAGCTGATGAAGCGTCAATGGCTGCAAAAACGTCCGCTGTTGGAGAATGCTCGTCAGGTGATCGAGTTTAAGTGGGCCAACTGCAGGTCCTACTGGTGGCCATCCCTTATATCTGCAAGTGTGCACGTGAGTTGCTATATTCCACTTTTTATTTGGGCATTTAAATATTTAATAATAATAATATTTAATCATTATTGTATTTATTACCAAACATAGTTTCTATCGATTACGATTAACATAACTTAACTAAAATGATTCTCTAAAACTGAAATAAAATTCTAGCGAAGTTAATTTGTATGATATTAGTTTTTTTTAAGCTAATGTCTCCTTATCTTCTAAATATTTTTCAAATTAAGACAAAAATAGCTCTTTAGCCCCGTATTAATATTGTTGTTAAATATAGCCTCAAATACTTAACCAGATATAAAAGTAAAAAATACGTATTCAATATTTTTTATATTAAATTTTTATATATTTAATTCCTTTTTGTAATTTATGTATTTTAATCAGATAAGCTTCGGATCATCTGTCATTAATCACTCGCTTCTGGGAATGTTTGATGAAGAGGAGTCACAGCCCCCGATCCTGGTGCTTGTGTTCGGAATTGCGAAGGTGGTTCAGAAAGTATGTAAACCATTTCGAGTCCTAGAAAAAATATTACCAATATTTACATGCAAAATAGATTTACAAGCGGGCCGACAAGGCCATTTGCAGCTCGGGTCCTGGGCCCATTCACATCACCAGCTCGCCGGCGATGGGGTTAATCGACATTCACGAACTATTCCAGTGTTTAAACAATGCCCTGATTGACTATATCCTCAGCAACTGCGATTCGGTGGTACCCATGGGCCAGTGAACGGAATTGAGTAAACCAGGAAATTCTCTTCACAAGTTATGACAACAAATTGACAATGAACTGCTGAAAAGAAGAAAATTCAATGCAAGGTCTCTACACTCAAAAAAGTTCAGAACATTTTTAACAAAATACAAGCCCTATAAATGGAATAGATAAATATATTACCAAGCATGCAAAACTAAATTATTGAAATTATACATATTTTTGAATATATTTTTCAATATTACCTGGATTGTTTAATTATTTAATTTTACATCTTTTTTTACAACAAATGGATTTTTTAATAATTTAATCCTATTCTTCGGATTATTACATTTATGAGCATAACATTTCTTTCAGTTTTGCAATCAGGGTTTTCAAGAGTTTTCTCCTTGCCATTGCACTTTCAATTTAGTGGACACTTCAAGCTCCAGGGCGTGGCTGGAATCATAAAGAAGCTATCTGTTGTGGGCCCGGCTGATAGATGGAATCACCGGGAAGAACCAGTTACAATTTACGAAGTGCTCTCCACGTTGGTGGCAGGTGCTCCAAACTGTTGGTTTTATGCCACCACTATATACTATAGTTTCCTCGTTGGGTCGGCTTGTGGTTAGCCAGAGATTCATGAGTCAATTGGATGGCGCCTTTGGCCGGCGCAATGAATGTCATCAAGTGGCCCGAATCGGTGAAGAATTATGGGGGCGACACATGCAATGGTCCTCGGATAATCGGATCTGGCCGGGATCGGAATCGGAATCGGGATCGGGATGGGAGTGAGCATATCCACAGCATTCCTTGGCGCGGGTGCTTACCACATGACGATGACAGCCAAATGAATCTCATTTGGCTTGCCAAAATATTTATGCATCGCTCGCATTGACTTTGATTTCCCTGCAGCCGCAATTCAGGCTTTCGGGTCTCGGTTTCTGGCTTTTCGGTCACGCCCAGGGATTTGGCGAGCTTTATTTATGGGTTCCATGAATCAAAAGAAATCTGTCAAACAAGTTTATGACACTTTTTGCGCCGTCTCAATACCTCGCCCTCTTCTACTCTGTTTGCTGTATTTCGGCAAGCCGTTGACATTTTAATTTGGCAGCCATCGATGGCAATTTAATAAATTTGCTGCCTGCTTTTAATTGGGTTCGGCCGCAGGAGAAGTGTCGAACAATTGATGGTATGATCCGATCTGGTACGGGGCCCAAGTGAAGGGCACCTTGAGCATAAATGGCACCCTGAACTAGATAATTAAAATTGGGATAGTTTTGGGGGAGATATTTTAGGCTATTTTTGGGATATCCCGGGGGATGCTACCTTGAAATCACAAATATTTTTGAGAGTATTTGCGGAACTCAGTGAAATAGAGTGCTTAGGTGGCACTAATGAAAATGGCATATATGAAAAAGTTGGAAATTCTGGGAAAAGGTACATAAAAGAAAAGCAAGAATTGAACATAATTAATAAAGCTTTATATATTTCATTCTATAAACTTATTTTTTAAACACAGCATTAGTAAGCCAAAAGATCAAAGTTATACTTAATTAATTTTAAAAATCTATTTCAATCTGAAATATCTAAGGATATAAGGATATTAAAATCCATTTCAAAAAAACAAAAATTGGATTCTCTTTATCGAATATCGAATAGAATTTAAGAGATGGTTACCTCGACTTAATCAATATCCAACCACCTTTCCGGGGAACAATCTTATCTCACTAGATTGAAATTTGGAAAAGCTTCTTGTCTTTGGGCAGCTGGAGGAGATTCTTCTGCTACTTCTCCCACAATCACTCAAACTGTCTCATAAGAATGTCGGAGACACTCAATAGATTGCCTTTCTTCCCGAATCTACATAAATGTGAGCAATTTTTATTGTGCCTGCCAACGAAATCGATATTGATATCGCGGCTATTAACCAAATCAGTGGAACGGCTATCTATTGCCTTGCATTGGAGAAATTTATGGAACTTTGCGGCAATAACAATTAATAAAATTAAAAGAAAGACTCGTTGAGGTCCAAAGTTGGTGGCCGGAGCTCGGGTTACTCCGATTCCCCTTCCCTCGGTGCATTAATATCAGAACTTAATCAAACCAGATACAACAAAAGAGCATCGAGAAGTTCTCTTTCGTTTGAACACTGAGAAATATAATGTTTCGAAATCAAAATAAGCTTTCTTAATTTCTTTAGCTTAAAATTGTTCTGAATCGGTCCTCTTTTGAATTTTAAAATCTGAATTTGTTTATTTTAAAAATAAAATTAAGGGCTATTTTACTTTGGTAAAAATAGTATAATTTGAAGAAAAAATATGTATTTAAATATATAAGCTCACTTTTTTATTAAATTATTAGGCTACCAGGTAAGCTTAGGTATTATTTAAAGAAATTTAAATATTGTTTATATTAAGAAATGCAATTTATTGTATTAGATGTCGATTATTCTGACTCTACTATCATTCGATTTTTCTATATGTAAATACATAAACTTATTTATTTTTTCCAGATTTTGGCTCGTCAAATATAAGCCCAAATAAATAAATAATGAACATTAAAAATATGGCAAAACAAAACATACTTAAAATCAATGTCCCAAGTATACACAATTTTAAATGAATTGATTCACCAATCATTCGCACAGTGTAAATGCCATCTTCGGTTTCCCTCACTCTATTTTGGGGTATTTTTTGTGGGTTAGGAAGCAGCAGGCAACTAGTACATAGCGCCGCTTGTAAAGTTGGCCAAAGCCAAACCGGCAACAGATGGACCGTTAACACAACCCAGAGAGAGAATCGAGTGCGAGAGCCCGAAGATCTAGGCGAAGATCCCAGATCCCAAGTCTAGACTGGTAATCCTGCGGAGATCTTGTCCAGCGATAAACTTGGCTCTCTGTCTGATTAAAACGGCCTAATGTGACAGCCGAGCGACGTCCCTGTTCCTCCTCCTCCCTGCTGGTGTTTTTTTGGTCACCTTAACTGTTGTTTTGAGTGATGCAATTGGAGCGGCAGTAACGGAGGCTTCTATTGGCCAGATGTCCAAGCTCATAGCTGTGTAGCTGGGCAGTCGTCCAGTGTTCCTGGGCCCATTCCTGTTGGGCCCCGGGGCGAGGCATAAATCAACATGTTAGAGCGGTCCCAGAACGTGCTGCACACACAAACCTGCTTGTGCACCACACATCCTTGGCCAAGACAAGACCCCTTGGCACCCTTTATTTTCTTTTGCGGAGGTGATGCATCAGCTCCCAGAACTTCCAGATCCAGATCCCTCCATCCGCTCCGGTCCCGCATGCACCATTGAGATTTATGTGTGACAGGCAGCGGCTCGCGAACGGATTGTGTGTGGTCCCTTCTATACAAAATCTGAATTTCTGTATTTTGTTTCTCATTATTTGAGAGTGTGCATCGTCGTTTTTCTCATTTTAATTACAACTCAATGAACTTCGAGTGAACTGGCTCAACAGGTGGGCCTGGGCCTGGGCCTGTTCCCCTTTCTCTCACCTGACACAAAGTGTTCTTTAACTGATTGAGCCCAAGCATCAGCATCAAGCATTGACATTGAACTTTTTATTTGATCAGCAAGTGATATCATCTACACACTTGAAGGTTCCAGCGAAATCAATAATCTGATTTCGTATCTTTTCGTCCCCTGGTTATTACTTCTTTTTGTTTTTTTGTTTTGTTTTTGTTTTTTGAATGTCAGCTCGTATATCAATTTCAAGAATACCGTTAAATGATGCGGCAATCCCAAGCCCAAGGAATGTGGCCCGAAACCAACCCAACCCCCTTCAAAATATTATTACCTAATCGCACGGCCTAAAGACCCAACCCAAATCGAGTGGCGTCGAAGGCATCTGTGGTCCAGAGAAAGAAATGTATTTTACATTTTGGAATAATTTAGAAAATTTTTAAATTCTTATAAAGCTTGAATATTTTTAAATTCTAGAGTGTAAAATAAAATATATTTTAGCAGGCTTTGTATTTCTTACAATTTATCTTAAATATTATGAATGATATAACAAATTTGGTTTTTATTAATTTTTTAAACATTCGTAAATGCCTTTGAAATAAGCCATTGTATTCAACAGAAAACAAATAACAAAAAGAATGAATATACTTTTTAAATTTAGTTCACTACAAATATACATATAGCTTACTTTCGTAAGTTTATTCGTTTTTTAAATCCTAAAGTGTACAACAAAATATATTTAAGTGGACTTTGTATTACTTACTTTTTATAGTAAATGTTATATGTTAATGTTATATATATATTTTTAAACTGTTTACGGATATTGAATACTATTATAATCAAGTGTAAATTGTTGATACATATTTGAACATTTTTTTAACATCTCGTAAATATCTCTAATATAAGGCATTTAGTTCAACTGATAAAAACAGCAAAATAAAAATAAAAGATATATTTCTGAAATATTTTTCCACTGCAAAATCAGTTGCTGCGAAATCACCCGAAATGCCAAACTAATTAACCCGCCAAAGGAAGCATCGCATTAATTATAAATAAAAGAAGAAGCCCCCAGGCCTGGCGCTAAGATTCAACCAAAAATGTTTAAACAACTGGACTGGCAAACGCTAATTGAAACGTCTTTATTGCTACCAAAAGAAAGGTGAAACACACACGCCCAAATATGTTTGTATTCGTTTTCAATATGAAACGACTTTATTACTACCAAAAGAAAACCAAAATATTGTGTATTTATATGGATCGATTTGTGGGCTCTTGGGTTTGCCCTTGGGGCATTTACAAGCCAAGGCCCGGCGAAGGCGTCAACACAAACATTTTTATGGGCCAACGGATCTTTGTTGGGTTGGCTCCGTTCTCGGTTCTCGCATCTCGGATCCCGGATCTTCTTTCGGTTCGGTTCGGTTGGCGCCTGTGGACGGGCACTTCTTTTACAACATTCGCAGGAAATGGTTTGGAAAAAGGCGCTTAAAATCGAAAAGAAATAATTTACGAGCTCATAACTGGGCGAGTAAGCGAAACCATCTGAAGAAGCTGGGCCACAAGGCGAAGGCGACTCTTGGGCGACGGCGACCAAAGATCGAATAATGGAGCAAAGCCCCAAAGTGTCAACTATCCTGGGTTATGAACTTCACCTGAATCGAGATGTGGAGAAAGAGAGGGAACAACAGACCTGAAAGAGACAGACAGCGTCTAGGGTTTCGCGAGACAGCGGAAAATCAAGTGAAATTGATATTTTCCGTTTCGAAACAAAAAAAAACAAAAACAGATGGGAAAACCGAACGAGCAGAGAACATTTCTATTGAATTTTTGGGAGGGGTGTGCAACAGGTTTCGTTAGATCATTTTATCGTCATTCAATGGGGACATTTGGTTTTGGTTTCCCATAAAATATTTCGACATTTTTATTGATTTCTAGTTGCATTTTTGTCATACTTCTTGTTGGCCCGCCAAGCAGCCGAAATGAGTCACTGGCAATCTGGACTTTTGACGGTCAGGTGGTTTATTTGTTTTGGTTTCTGCATAGACCGCGACGCGTCAAAGGCATAATTTTGGCCATGCCCAATAAAAATCGACAATAATTTGCGGCCAAATATGTACTTTTGCGTCAGAGGAGAGAACCGCAGCAGGATTTTCAATTAGTTTCTGGCAATATTTGCTTGGATCTGTGTGGACTTAGGCACGTAGTCCCCTTTCTGAGTGAGTCAAAGTCGTCTTCATTCGATAATTAGAAGATATATGGTCAGTAATGCGGAAATAATTTGGGAAAACCCGTCCAGGTGTGACAAAATATTACTCATCAAGGTTTTAAGGCAACGATTTGGCAATTAAAAACTTCCTTTAAAATTTTGATTTTCTTTGGAATTACGTCTTCAGCATTTAAACTATTTTCTGGAAATGGTTGCCACGGATCTGTGTGGATTAGGGCACGTAGACTTATTAAAATTGGTTGACCTTGTGAGCTTTGCCAATAAATACTAGCAATTTGTAATAAAATCTTGCTTTTCTGGACTTATAAGTGAAATATTAACTTTAGTTTTTGTTACATTAATGTAAATAGTTCTACCAAAATTATTTCGTTATAAGAAAAACATTTTCTTCCTTAAAAAAATGACTATTTTAAGAAGTTTAATTATTTATACCTTCTGTTATTTATTTAAAATCCTTATTTGGAACCAATAACAAATTAGGTATACCAGAAATGGTTATCACACCCATTTAAAATGCCCGCCAATTTTCCCTCCGGCAATATACTAACGATCTGGCAACTCCACGACAACTACGCGGCTAGATAAGATGCTTTACGCTACTTTCACTTACGTGTTCAATAAATTGTTTTGATTTTCTTAAGAAATTTAAGTTATCAAAAATAAAAAAAATAAACCTAAATGCAAATCACTACCTGGTGGGCTCAAAAATAACCTAATTGCCATTATTAAATAAACTTAAAATGTACTCATATATTAAAAACCATAATTTTATTAAATATCGAATCACGGCACTTAATATTTCGAAGCCACTTGACAACCCTTATCCCTTACGTTCCGCGCATCACGTCTTTCCATTTGTCACTAGTTGAGTTTTTTTCGTTGTTACAACTCGGTCAGAATGGCGGGCGCTGTTGCTAGATTATCGGTTAAAAGTGGCTCACTAATCGCCCAGAGGTCAAGTGTGGGCGTGAGCATGACCCCGTCGGTCAGATTCGCGAGTCAGGGCAGAGGACTGGGATTTGGGAGCAGTCACAGATCGCGACGCCTTCTACAAATTGTAGGCGGCAGCGCCGTCTCTTTGGCCGCCCTGGCAGCTCTCATCAAGCTGCGATCCTCCGAAAATCCCGTGATTGCAGTCAGCCTTAAGAGGCGCATGGTAAATTCCCTAAGGAATCCCCCAAAAGTGTTTACTCTACCAGGTGTCTGGTGGGGAAAAGTCAATAATTGATTCCAAAAATGAAAACCTGCGCAGCTATTTTTAGCTTGTGGCATGTCGTGGCCTTACGTTACGTTGTGCGCATTCCACAACGTAAGGCAACGGGAGTGTTTTACCTATCAGCTGTTTTACCTACTTTGTTTTGCTCCGCTCATTCGCTGCATGTTCCGTTTGTTTGTTAATGACTTCTAATCAGTGTGTTTAATTAGCCTCTAAAACTGATTTAATGTTTATCGATTATGTTTGCCTACGTTAACAGTGACTCACAAAAATTCAGCTCAGGGTCATGTAAGTTTTTTTTTTTTTTGTTGCTTTGTGCGTGCCCAAGTTCAATGATACAGCAATAACAACATTGACTATTTTTTTCAACCTGTTGGCATTGTCTCTGGGGCAGTCCCCAAAAAAAAAAAACACCAACAATAGCAGAAATGAGCTGACAACTTGACGTGAGGTGCCTGCCCTGTAAAGGCTGATAAGGCACTTTAATATGCGTGTGATTCAGGGTGTGAAGTTCAAATATTTACATTAAGCGTTTCGGCAATAGCTTATCGGGGCTTCATGGGTGGGGAAGATCAGTCCAGAATTTATAGTGGTGCTGTGCTACACAGGAAACAAGTTTCATTTAATATAAATTGCCTTTTTACATGTTTAAACCATATTAAAGAAATCGAGGCTTATTTTGTTTTGATTCATTTAATGGCATTCCTTTTTATTCTACTATTTGAAAATATCAAATAATTTCAGTTGGATAAAATATTTAGTTATTTAAAAATCAAAATAATCTTATTGGATAACTATGTCCTCGTCAAAATCAAAACGATCTTTAAATTGTATAATTAAAAATCTATATTATGTTTGTTATTATCATTCTGACAATCGTCTGTATCATGTCTTATATATTATGAATCTGAACAAAAAGCAAGCTCCTTAAAAAATTGTTTTTTCAACAATATTAAAGTATTTGTTCATAACCTGGGAAAACCAACATATTTGTGTGGTATTTCACAGATAACTATTTTGAATACAATTTGTTCTGATCTTTGATGTATGATGATTGGCAAAGGAATGACAAAATAAGTAGTTTATTAAATAGATTCAAGCGGATCCACCCAAAGACCTTAAAGATTCCTTAAAACTGGTTTTAGATCTTCCCCAGGGATTTGCATATCTTGCCATCGATGAAATTCATAAACTCCCATGGAATTAATTCCAACGCCAATGCCACACACCTTGAAAAGTGCATGATGAAGTGGCAAAGTAGTTAGTCCGATACGCCCACGCACCTGCAGGCGGCAAATAATACAGATTAGACTGCATACTCCATCTCGGACTCATTCCTCCGAATGCTGACATAATGCCAGTTACTGAAAATTTATCTATCAATCGATCTGGTTGCCGATTCGATACACCCACCAATATCCACAAAAGCAACAACAATTCCCAATGCCAGACGCAGGCGTGGCATCAGCTTTAGCTTCAGATGCAGTTCGAGTTTGAGTTTTAGCCCGAGTTTTTCGGATTTGGTTTTGGTTTCGGCCTGTCCCTGACATGTGTTATGACAACTACGACGACTGCGCCTGATGATGATGAATGAGTTTTAATTGTTGCCTATAAACCCAGCGCCTGCAACCATTTCAAGTCTCCTTGCTCTTGTCCCAGGGTCCCAAAACAGTGGGTGAAAAATGTTTATTAGAAAATAATCAAACTATTGAAGGCTTTTCTGTAGAAACAAATTTAGATATTAAAATATTTATATATAAGAATTCAAAAATATTGTTAGAAATCTATTTGCTACCAAAAACCAAGAAAAGAAATCAAAGTTCATAAATATATTTTATATATTTTTCAAGAAGAGAAATCAGTACATACCATTCAAATTAAGTAATGCCTAATGCTATGCTTAATTTTATTGAAATCCCAAACTACTTTACTTGCACTGCAGCTCGAATGATGTCAGCTTTGGTTTTATGAGGAATTGTCCCTGGCCCCTCTTGATTTTTGGTATGGGGTCGTGGGCGTGGTTTGCTGCACATGTCTAACATTCAAAGTGGCCTTTGTTCTGATCGCTTTTTGGGGACAGGCGGCTGGCTGGATGGCGATGGTGTCCCCAGAGCGAGAGTTATGGCCTGGGAGTTGTCTTTGCAGCACAAATAAAGTGCAATTGAGTCATTCTGTCTGCCCTGTCTACGAGAATGCGAGAAAAATGATTACTTGTTGTGGGTGGCATTAAATGTCAGATTTATGGCGGATCCCGAATCACAACATGTTCTCAAATCAATTTGACACTTTATTCGCCAAACGCCCGACGTGGGAATCCTGTCCGGCGGCTCGTCAAAATTTTGTTTTTTCGAAATTCGAATTAAATGCAGATCATACATGTAATTCGCGATTCCATGGGGAGCACCGCAAACCGGATCAAATTAATATTTCTGAGAGCGGTTCGGGCGACATGGCTGGGCATTAATCAAAACGTCACCAGATCAGACCCGTTCAGATTGCGATTCCCGGCTTTGTGCCTTTGTGACCAAGCGGCGGAAATTTGGTTCGCTGCGATCCAATCGTTCGCTGATTTATTTCAATCATATTCCCCACCAAATACGCACAACGGCATATTAAGTTACCATCCATCGATGGCTTGATTAATCTCTGGCTTTATTATTTCCCATCTTCCAGCGCGACGATAGTGAGTTGGAGAATGTGAAACTAACGGCGCGGGAGCGTCGCTTCATCAAGTTTGCATCCGTGGACTTCGACGATCAGCTTTACATGACGCCTCAGGATTTTCTAGACTCTGTTGTAGAGCAGGAGCCCAGACGTGAATCAGAAATTATATTTAATTCCATTTAATTTTTTAACTATTTTAATTAAAATGCAGCCCGTCTGAAGCGTCGGCAACTAACAAGCGATGAAGTGGATAAATACAAGGAGAATACACCTGCTCTTAAAAAAGGATCCACTCGACTGTTTCGGAATTTAAGGGATAAAGGTTACAATTTTATTAAATCAATATAAACATAAGGTTTTTAGCTTTGAACTCCCAAAACTATGAATAATTAAAGTAAGTTTGATCTCATCCAGATCATTCTTATATTAATGTAATTAAATATGTTTTATTGTTGAACAATGGCAAAAAAATTACCTAGCATTGTAACATTTTGTAAATAATTTGATGACTAAATACTTTTTTTCTATTTCAGGCATTATCTCATATACAGAATATTTATTTTTGCTCTCCATTTTAACAAGTGAGTAAGAAAGTAATTTAAATAAATTTTCAATCTGATTTAGTTTATATTTGAATTCTTACAGAACCCAAATCTGGTTTCCGCATTGCCTTTAACATGTTCGATACTGACGGAAATCAGCGCGTGGACAAGGACGAGTTTCTAGTGGTAAATAGGAAATCGAACTTCAGCAAATACTCATAACTCATATGAGTTCTTTAATTGATTTTATTTACTTATTAGTTTATATAATTTTCAAAATTTTATCATTAGATTGTTTCCATTTTGGCCGGCGCTTTCAAAGACATTCACAATGTCGATCCACAAACCAAGCGAATTGTAAGCATTTTATTTATTAAGTTTAGCTATAATTTAATATTGTTTACGAATAATGGAAATTCATTTTAAATAGCCAGCCTTAGGGCGATGAAGTAAGCTGCACATCACTTTCACTTTAGTTATTCTTTCCATTAATTTGAAACTCCTAATTTATGTATAATTTACTTTATCTGGGATCCCCCGAAAATAATTTCGATCGCAGCTATCGCGTTTAGTTTCCTACGATGAGCAAGGCCAAGCGATGAAGCCCACGGCAGTGACACTTCCAAAGAGGGGTCTCGTAAGTGTTAGCCACCAGAGTTCCGAATAAGTATTGGCTTTGCTTCGCGAAAACTCCGCTCAAATTGTACAGAACCGGATATATGCTTAAGGCATATTCTAGAAGCTTAGTGTAGATATGTTGTGTTATTTAAAATAAGTTTTTGTTGCTACTAGCTGCTCAAATTCGATTTAAAGCATTCGAATTTGGAAACCTGAACGGGACCATTGTGTTTTGTTTATTTATTGATGTACAATTTTTTGTATATGCTTTGCTTAAAGTTATGCTTATGATATCATAAGGATTTTGTTTTTGAGTTCCTGTTTTTGTTACACTTGAAGCTTTTGTTACGTTGAGTTTCGTTACTGGCGCTTATTGTTTTGTTCAACCAAAAAAAAAAGAAACAGGCCTACACCCCACGAATGGTCCACCTCTCTGATTGATCCTTACTAAAACACCTAACTTTTTTTCTCCGAAATCTAACCCGAAATCCTGCAAATAAAACACGAATCCCCACACCCGGCATGTACATTAAATCCCAGATGGAGCGCATTTTCAGTGGTGCTTGGAAGGAGAAGCACGGCGAGCAAGAGTCGGATGAGCTCGAGCAGCCCACAACGCCCACTCCCCTCGAGGTAAGGTGTCCCGAGTCCCAAGCATGAGCCTGGTGTGACTAACATTGGAATTCTTGTTGCCCACAATTAACTAATCTTTGTAACTCTGGCATCTCCCCTCGAACAGAACTATGTGAACGATGGCGAGGGACTTCAGCGACGTCATATGGTGCCCACCACATTGCAGCTGCACTTCTTCGGAAAACGCGGCACTGGAGTTATCAACTTCGATAACTTCTACCGCTTCATGGACAACCTGCAGACGGAAGTGCTCGAACTGGAGTTCCATGAGTTCTCCAAAGGCAACAGTGTGATCAGCGAACTGGATTTCGCCAAGATCCTGCTGCGTTACACGTACCTGGCCACCGACGAGTACGATGTCTTCCTGGAGCGCTTGCTCGAACGGGTGAAGGAGGAGAAGGGCATAAGCTTCCACGATTTCCGTGACTTCTGCCACTTTCTGAACAATCTGGACGACTTCACCATCGCCATGCGCATGTACACGCTGGCTGATCGAGCCATTTCTAAGGGTGAGTTGAGTGTTTCTCTTAATAATCAGAATTAAAATAATAGTTTAGCCAATTTAATATTACAAGTATGTCTTAGAAAAATCATAAACCAGGTCTTAATGATTTTTCTAAGACATTTTATAATAATGTTCAATATTAAAAAGTATTAGAGAAGCATTAGAAGTATTATTTAATTTATTGAAGTATTGAAGTCATCGTAAACTAGAAATACCAGACTAGACCTACAAACATTTTTGTAATAACAAATAATTTCAAAGTAAAAAAAAAAACATCTATTAAAATAATTTAAAATACATATTTTAAAAAATAAGAGAATAGAATAAAAGTTGATGTATGAAATTTGAATCCTGTTATTAAGATGCGTTTTTCATCTTATATTGATAAAAACAAAATATATATTTTACACAATTTTGTATAAATACTAATCAATAATTATAAATAATTTACGATAGTGCTAGAAATTAAAATCCTGTTATTGGGTAAAATTTTATCTATAATCGGCTTACACAAAAATATATATGATTGAATATATTTATGATTGGTTCTTGGCATAAAGTTGGACATCTTATCGAACCAAAATATAATATACTTATATGAAATTTAAAAATCTGAATTGTTTCAAATAATAATTTTAAGGCTCAAATTGTTGATCTATTAAAACAACGTAATTACCCTTGCAGATGAATTCTCGCGAGCTGTGAAAATCTGCACCGGCTACAAGCTTAGCCCACACCTGATCGACACGGTGTTCGCCATTTTCGATGCGGATGGCGATGGCCTGTTATCCTACAAGGAGTTCATAGCCATCATGAAGGATCGCCTGCATCGTGGCTTTAAAGTAAGTGGTCGTTTCTTTGATTACAACGAGGCACTGGACGCCTATGACGAACCCGACTACCCCATATTTGTGGCCTGGCGACATCGCGTCTGTCGGCACTTGGACTACTTCATCGACAGCGATGCGCTTTGGCATTGAATTGAATTGCATTCCTGAATTGGAATAGTTACTTGTCTTGTTGCTTATTGTCCTAATCTCGCTGCACAGCATTGAATGTTACTCACGTGTGTTCGTTTAGTTTATGCCTTGCCTGTAAGCGTTTTCGGCTTTAAGCTTATTGTTTAAATTTAAATTATTTGTAAGACTTTAACCAATTTTTAACCTTTGCATTTAATTTTTAAGATATTAATTTTAGTTATATTTTTAATTGGCCATATAACCATTCAACATATTAAACATTCAACAATTACACACATCAAATTGAATTTTTATTTACTGCACTTGTGTTTGTCCTTCGAAAACATTTTCTAAAATGCCAAGGACAGGGTTTTAGTTTGTTTTTTTTTATTATTTTATTTGAAGTTACTTTTGTTGTTTATTTACCAACCCCATCATAATTATTGCTGTTTGTCATTTGTGACTCACTGGCATGCGCTGCCCAGACTAAAAGTCCAAATGCGAGCTGATAAGCCTTTAGTTGTATTTTCTTCCCCTAGCAAGATGATGTAGAACCAGACGAGCGTCTAAAGGTTTCCATGGAGGCATTGGCTCCCATTGATAAGGAGGTCAGTGGGCAGAGAACCCACAAAGTCTATTGCTCTCTAGCTGCTTATTAATCGCGAACTTTTGTGTCTCCCCTTTCATTTTCATGATTTTTACCAGCACCACCTACTCTATAACTAATCGAAAAATATTAAATTACAGTCTGTGGCAAAGTCGGAGGGCTGGGATGCCTTCAAATACTGCGTGCGCACAGAGATGAAAACCTTGATGAAGTCAGCCAATTAAGAGGGACATCCTCTAGAAAAAACAACGAACACCTAAGCCAAAGTGAAACGAAATTTCTAGTTACAAAATTTTCTTCTAAAGAACTAAAATCTCGTGTATAGATATTTGTTGCACCTATGTATATTTGTTGATCCATTGAACTATTTATGAATTTGTTATTATTCTAAGCTATCATATCTCTTATAGCCAAATCTCTGATAAATTGTTTGAATCTGGCATTTGTTAATCTGCCACCTTGTTATACATGTTTAGTGAAAATAAAATTCTTTTGTAAAATTTGTATTACATTTTTATTTAGTTTATTTAGTTTCCATTTTGATTAAGCTTAAGACTTTATAGAAAATGCCGCTTGTCACCGTCAAGCATTAAGAGCTGTCCATCAACTGAAACAATCCACTCATTAACTTTAATACTAAGTGCTTCTGAAGTAGATATTCAAAACTAAAAACGTTTCCGCTAGTCAAAAATGTATTGGGGTAGGTCACTTAACTAATGCATAAATATACAATATGTCTAAGTACTAGATGTAAAAATCTAAAAAACTATTTGTCTAGATCAATTTGCACTTGGGCATTAAATGAAAATCAAAAATTATCACAGTTAAATTGCGTGCATTCGACAGACAATACACTCTACATTATTCTTTCTTATGGTATACAAAATATTTCCTCCTGTCTCATCGATTTCTTTGAATAATTTTGCTAAGAACTGAATCGGGAATCGTTTTGGAATCGTTGCATATACACAAATTGCACAATTAAACAATAATAATTAAATGAATAAACTACATGATTAAAACTACATCTTCTCGTTGCTGATTTGATTTCCACTTTGCTCTAATCCTGCGTTGAAGGCGGCAGCGTCCAGCTCACGTACTTCTCCTTGTCCTGCGTATCCTTATAGTTATTGCGATTGTTGCCCGGCTTAGCATTCCGCCGGAACTTGAAATTGGCGAACACATCCCGCTTGCCGTCCGGATCCATCGATAGCCCATCCAACTCGAGGTTCCTCTGCAGCCCAACACCTGGAATAGGCAGTTCGTCGCTGGGCTTCCGGAAGTTGTAGACTCCCTTGCGTTGTTTTAACTGCTGCTGCACTTGGCTGCTTGCCGGTGGGGGTGTCTTCTTCGGGCTTCCTATTTTCGGCAACGGCTTGGGATCCCGCATCAGCATAGGGAAGAGCGCATCGTCCGCATCGAAATACCACGGTCGCGAAAAGTGATAGCCGGCACTGTAGTAGGGCTTAAAGATCGGCTCGCTGGAGCAAATACTGAAGGCATGATATGCGTGCGAGATGAGCTGCGGAAAGCGATCCACCCAGTAGTTGGTGAACTCGTGCGGAATGCAACCCAGCATCTCCTGGGCGACTGGGGTAAGCTCATGGTAGTGATGCTTCTTGTTGCGCAACGCCCGCAGCAGATCCCTCACACTGGCTCCCATATACCCGCGATATTTCCTTAGATCATCGGTGATCATCGGGTCCAAATGCACATTCCAATCCTCCAGAACTACTATTCTTCCATTTTTCTCCAGCGACTTCAAAGGTTCAGCATGGAATTGCAGCTTCTCCACACGATCGCTAACGTCCTGCAGGAAGGATAGCATTTTCGGCTCATCCCAGAACAGCGGATGATTGCCAATGCAGCGAGCTGGGGGACGCGCCTGCGGATCCTTGTGTATCATGTCCGATATCAACTGTTCAGCAAGGATCTGTAAATGCAGAGGAAGAATCTTATATTGCAGTTCCCAAAACATGGTTTCATATCTTACAATTCTGCTGTTTTCGCCATCATCATCGGTACGCAATTTAGCCAGATTGTATTCATGGGAAAGTATGTTGGCCTGACGCTTCAGATTATCACCAAAGGCATGATGGCCTCCACTCAGCACATAATAGTAAACACAGCCCAACGAGAAGATATCCACAGCGGTGGTCTGCAAAATAAAATATAGAAGGTTAAAAAATGATTCTGTAAAATATGACAAATACATTTTAAATACAAAAACTACAGATTTGTTTAATCGATAATTTGTTGGATCAAAATCTTGAAACTTAAGTAAAGCTATGAACTCAATCTTACCGTTCTCTGGGCGCGCATCATTTCCGGAGCTATCCAGCCATCGGTGCCCGTAACACCTGATCGACGGGAGAAGCTGGTCTTTCCAAAGTTAAGCTTCTTGCACAGGCCAAAGTCGGAGATCATCACACGAACCTTACCCCTGGCATCGGGCAGCGAGATGAGAACATTTTGCGGCTTAATGTCGCGATGTACAATATCCAGAGAGTGGAGGTGACTAAGTCCAGCAGATGCTTGGCCCAGTACCTGCCACACATCGATGTGATTCTGCAGCTCCAGCGAGCGATCTCCTTCGGTGTAATCCTGCAGAGTAGCGGCACACAGTTCAACTGCTATGTACCGGAATTGGCGATCCTGCTCAGTGCAAAAGTAGCGCACCACGTTCTCGTGGGCATCCGATTCCCGGAGAAGCGCCACCTCCCGATCAGCAAAGGTGAAGCACTCTGGGAGCAATCTTTTAACCGCCACAAAGCGCTCCTCGAAGGTGCCCTTGAAGACGAAGGTGCCTTCGCAGCCCTTGCCCAACACCTCGTTGGAGTTGAAGCTAATCTTGCCCACGCGAACCTGGCCGTTGCCCAAGTCGACCGGATCGTGGGCACTGGAATTGCTGGCATTGCTGGCGGTGCTCCCATTAGAACCGTTTTGAGCGATGGCCAATGTTTTGGAACCATTCTCGCTCTGCTTTTGCAACTCTCGCATGGTACTGCAGGTGTACCAAAATAGGGCTATCATGCCCAGAACGATTACAATCAGAATCTGGTGGACCTTGCCACTGGGATGCTCCATGAACCACTCGTTGATGAAGGCCTGCACCTTGTTGCTATTCTGCAGAATGATCGTCTTTGTCCGATTGATTGTATTCCCATTCGTGCGCTGATCAATGATCTCAACGATATTTGGATCTGTTTGCACGCCAATATCAGCGGAATTCTTCTCGTTGTTGGCCAACAGACCATATCCATCGTTGTAGTTATTTATGGTGGCCAGGCTGTGGACATCCTTGTTGCTCGCTGGTGTTGGAGACAACAGCAGGTTGCCATTGTCCTCATTGGGGACATTGTAATGACCCAGCATGATGCCCGGATGTTCTTGCAGGACATCGTTTATATAAATTGTTCGCGGATCGGTCTTTTGATTGCTGTTTAGCTCGCCGGCGGGTCCGTCGAGTAGTTTTATGGGTGGTGCAGTAGATATACGAGGTGTATTTTTATCCACCAGCGAGGGAAGGGCGTACAAACCCTTCTGGTGCTCGCCCACGTAAAGCGATTGACTGCAAAAGAAAGCATTTTAGTTAGGATAAGTCAAAAACAGGGGTTCCTCCTACTTACAATAGCTTCACAGTGTTGACATTGCCCGTCTTGGACTCCTCTACAATGGCCTCATAGGCCTCGTCGGACACCGTTGTAAAGGGCACACTGAGCAGGCCGTCTGGACCCAGGAGAAAGGCAGCCACAACTGGACTGCTTAAATCCCGCTGCCAAAGAAATTTGCCCTGCTTGCGATCTAGAGTCACTATGTGGCCACTACTGGTGGTAGTGAGATGAATGTACTCTGCAAAGAACAAAAATTTTATTAGTCACTATTTAAAGGATATAAGAATGTGTAATATGCCTAAGAACAAATTTGGTTTGATAACTTAAAGCAGAAAAACGCTTTCTAATGTTTTTGAAAAACTGTACAAGATAGAGACAAATGCAAAACGGAACAAACTCTGATTGCTTATTAATTTTTTAAAGATTTTTTTATTTGGAAAACTAATGGGAATTGTCGAAAATTTAAAATTTCTAAATTATAAATCATTCGGAAATTTAGCGAAGCCCCCAGAATTATTTATGCAAACTTCGAGCTAGGGATTTCCTAAATAAGAATTCTAATTGTGATTAAAATCTTTATTCCTGGAAACATTATCATCCCGTGCACGAATTTCATAAAAAATGTTATTCAATTTATAATAGAACATTCAGAATTTAATCAGTTTTTCAGAATTATTAGTCATTGCGAATAGCAAACGATTCTTGTGCATAAATCAACCACTTTGCAATACTTGAAAATACATTAAATATTACAAAAATCTAATATTATTATTATATTGTTTAACAAATTAAATCCTTGACTTACCATACTCCTTAGCCAGCTCTGGAGGAGCACTCAGGGCATTGTAGTCGTAGAATGTGATATTCCACGGCTTAACATTTTTGTCCTTGGCCAGACTATCGAACATCATTACTGTGTACTGCGTCCGTCCGAGATAAATGGCCCGCGATGTGGCCCAGCCGATCTGTTCGCCCTCCTTGCTATCCATGCTGGCATCTCCGAACCCCATGACCTTCTCCCGTCGGCCTGTCTTGGGATCCACCATGTACCAGGTGTCGCTCTTCTTTCCAGAGTACAAGATGCCATCCGAAGAGCGGCAAGGGGCATTGGCGACCAGCTGGGGAATGGTGTAGGGTAGCTTCTTGAGGCTGCCCATCTGGCCCAACTGGTAAATGCTGCCATCCCGAGGATCGGGCAGAAAGTGGGGTACCTGCAGATTTTCCTGAGGTTCCGCCACTATCGGTGGATCTGCAAAAAAAGGGGGATAATTCTAATTAATAAAATCTCTACTAAATCAAGTTAATATTATTATTATATTATTAATATTATTCTTATTAAATAATATCGTTTTAAAGAAAATCTGAACCTTTAAAGAAGGCAATAAAAAAAACCGTAGACAATGTTTACCGGTTCTTAAATGTGATTAAATTTAATACACGGAAATTTATTGAAATAAAAATAATATATATTAATTCCGGGATTAAAAATATGATTATTCTTATAATCTCTACTCAATCAAATTCGCAGTTAAAAAACATTATTCTGAATAAATTATTTTGTTTTTAAGAAATTCTAAGAACGACAATAGAATAAAGACACAATCACTATGTTTACAAGTTCTTGAATATGATTAAATTGAATGTACAGTAACTTATTAAAGTGAAAAAAATTCATGAATTCTTGAACTGAAACTATGATAATTCTTATCTAAGTAGATTATGAAACTGGGAATCATTTCCTCTCTTAGCTACAAACTCTAAATAGTATAATTATTTCCAATCAAAAAAAACAAGCAAATCAAACAAATAAACAATCGCAAATCAGAATGCGATTTACGTTTTACCTATACTTACATACAAAATATAATAATTTTGCCTAACGGAAAATGTTCGTTATGGTGTTATCATTTTAATAAAAAAAGATAACATGCTTAAAAGGGGTAACCCCCTTACTGTAATTTCTTTACCGAAAATGCACCACATTCCTGAATTATATTGTTGCAACTGCATATAAGTATAAATAAAAAAAAAAAAAAACAAGTGCAATAAATCGTTACTAGAACCTGTTTTCGATAACGCTTATCTTATTTTACCTCAAGCAGGGGAAAAAATGTGTAATCTAGAATAACCCCTTAACACTCGTCGAACCGAAGCACACATTTTCTGGAATTATTTCATATGACCAATGTTTGTTTTCCCCAAAAAATTGTCGAGTAAATTAAGACCGCGTGAAACAGAGTCAATCCAAGTCCAAACAACAGTTGAATAAATAAGAAGGTGGATTGGATTGGTTCTACATTGTTTGCCAGCGTGTTGGCAATTTCTGTTACCGCCTTAAGCAACAGACTTTGCCAAATGCAAATGGCCAACGCATGCCCGATAATAATGGAATAAATTAGGAAACAACATTTTAAATATATTACCAAGCCTAATCGCTTGTCAAAGTGCCAACCAATATCGGGTAATAAAAGCAAACAAATTGTATTGTGGCCCATCCTTATCAATAATTACGTTCAACTCCAAGCACATGGTAGAAGAAAAATTCTTGGCATTGGTCGAGTGGTGCCACAATTTCTGGGGCGGGTCATTTAACTCTTTGCCGGCACTTTCATTAGCATATGCTTTCTAATTAACTAGCGGTAGTGGTAGACAAAACCTGATTCCGGTTCCGCGATGAGGTAACAGAACGAAGCCCATATCGGTACATTGATCTGTTATGTCTTGCCTGACGAGACCGAGTGATTACCGTGAATCAAAAACAAATTATTGGCTCGGGTAACTCACAAAAATATGGGAAAAATTTGCTTTATTTGGAAACCTCTGGGGGTCAGATGCTGTCCACATGTTTATCGCTTAGAATTTTCAGTCATTTGCAGTTCCACGAATTTAAAAAACGACAAGCGGGCAGCATGAAATTTCTAATAATACGACTGGACTACACTACATGTGTATATTGCAGTTATCAAACAAAACCATCTTTACGGGGCGTGCTTTAAATTTTTCTGTCGTACATTTTCGGAACATGCATTTGGAGGAAACAAATAATTGTCAGGGGAGTCATTTGGCAAAACTCTAATAGTTTTGGGCTCATTTCAAAGAGTTTTTCAACTAACTTTTATCTGAAAATTAAGAGTTTTTTCAAAGCGGAAAAACAATCAGCGATCCCAAGAGTACTATAAATAGCTTGAGTCTGGGGAGCAAGTCAATAAAAATATCAGTATTTCAATAATTCGAATTTTAAATGCCCTATTGATTATTCCTACAACTAAAACAATTCTTTAGTTTAATTGGCATTTTTACAATTAAGTAAATGCATGGGCAGGGTGTCCTAATTTTTGTAAACAACGTTGTTTAAATTACAATCTATTCGTTCGGCCAATGAGTGAAGCCATTTATGTCAGCCATCAACCACCTTAATCGCTCTCGATAACCACCTTATTTAGGAAGCACTTCTCCGGCATTATGACTCATGAAGCTCACATGGGTGTCTCAATTTTAAAGCTCTATACGAAATAACCCTATGACTGCTAGATTAGCACCGCTATACCGTCGAAAATCCAAACGTCACGCTGATAAATATTGTGAATATTCAATGAACTGAGAGGAAAATCGCTCCAAAGTCCCAACCACCCGCTACGAGGAAAGGGTAATAAGCGTAGAGCAACCGAGCAACTGGTGATATCGCGTAGCTGGCCTAGCTGGCAACTTAATTGGAGGAATTGTGTTTTGCCGGGAACTGTGGCTGTCCAGATTGCGTATATACGTGAGTCTCTTATCAGTCCCCAGGCACAACACAAAACAAAGCACGACGAGAGTGAAAATAATAGAGAGAAAGATCGCTCTATCCTATGCTCTAACATCTGAGCGATTCGGATGTTGCGATGAGCTCATCGAGAGCATGTTTGTTCAACGCGCATTTCGCACCACAAACGAAGTGTGCAACAGCTTGGGGGGGAGTGGAAATTATGCGGGAGGGGCATAAAGTCACGGAAAGGTACCACCTTTTATTTACCCAAAGCAATTTAATAAACATTTTCAGATAAGGCAAATGTAAACAGTTTGACACCAGGTAAACACTAACAAATATTATTGGAACCACATTTCCATGAATTAAAACTACATGCAGAAATATGTTTGAAGCAGCTGCAATTGCAATTTCAAAAATATTCCAAATGTATAAGGTACAAAGTGGTAACTACAATATAATCAGTTATTTGTTTGGAGTGGGTAGATATTTAAATAAAAGTGGGCATTTCATTATAGATTGGTGCGCGCCAAGTCGCGGCGCCAAATTAAACTTTGTTAATGTAATGACAAAGATCGAAAACAATATATTGAATTCATATGGTATAAACTAGCAAATACAATTGAAATCAGAAAGTTGTCTAGAGTGAAGTTTGAAGTTTGATATCTAAGTGGGACTTTTAATTTCAGCGCTCAACGAAAAGATATGACTTTAAAAATAAGTTGAAACGCAATTAAAAGGGAAGCCATGACCGACCTCAGAATAAAAGTTGAAGAAATTTTTCAGTTAATAGTTGTAGTTAATAGGGATAGGGGTCATATGTTTCGAGTCCCACAGCAAAACACCCGCCAAATGGGGGTGCAGTGAAATGCTAGAAAATGGAGAAGTACGCCTAATTACCATCTGCTATCGTCCAGCGTATTTCACTGGTCACCGGATCGATGGCGGTCAGTCCGCCGCCCAAAGTGGAAAACACCATCAGCGCCTCCTCATCCCGGGCCAGGTCCGTGCAGTCCTGTGGAAATCGAGGAGGGGAAAGGGAAAACTTATGAACAACACATATCGACGGAGGGCGCGATGAAATATTAATTGAGTGGGCTGATGTAGTCGCCTATCCCTCAGTGGGTCACTCACTGGGTTCCCTTCACTCACCGTTTGCTTTTCATCATCCTCTCCACTGCTGACGACTTCTGCCGAGTCCGCTTGTTGTGCTTTTCCTATAGCTGATGCAATAGGCCCGCTGGCCAGCAGAAATAACACGCAACAAACCACAACGCAGAATCTCATTTTGCAAAACAACCAGGTCTCCACAGCCGGGCGGGTATCGGTGAGGGGAACGGAGAGGGCCGAGGGGTGTTAAGGTTACACAGACCGCGAGCGGGAGAGAGCAAGAGCGAGCGAGTATTGGCGAGTTTACGTTTTCCGTTCCGTTTTCAATTGCACTTGCAGTCACTTGGAGTTTCCTCTTTGTCGCATATTTTCATGCCGCTATATCGCTTTTCAATCTCTGGATTGAGGAAAGTTACACATTTTTTCGCACTTGCTTTTGGTTAATGTCCGTCCACATTCACGTTTGCCATTGTTGCGTTTTAAAATGAGCTAGAGGTGGTTGATGTTTAGTGTGACTTTGTGTCAGTGACTCAAAAATACTTATTCACGCAGCGACCAGATATCGACAGTCATGAAGGCATGAAGTCGCAGTCACAAATATTTTATTAATCAAGTATTTTGATATATGATTTAATTTTTAAAATAAAATTAAGTTTCTGTGACAAAAAATATCAATATCAGCCAACCTCTTCAAAATATCTAAAGAAATAAGTGATCGCCAGACTAGGTTAGACGATCACAGAGTACAACAAAATCTTGTATTAAATGCAAACTATATTATTTAAAGGTGAACACAACTACCTTATTTAATTATAGAGTGTTTTGCTGTAAATTGTAAAAAGTTCAATTTTTAAATATTAAACTCCCCTGTTAAATGTCATAATACTGTGACTGTCACAGTTACTGTTATAGTTTTATGTCAGTATTGTGTGACACCATGTTGCAATAAGAATGCGAATTTCGTTGACAAAATAAAAATTATCAATAGTGTGAAAAATTAATATGTTTTGTTAAACAAAGTATTTAATAATTGTCCATTCCTTGAATATAAATTGAATAAAAATCATCGATGAAAAAGATAAACATGACAGCCTATCGATAGATATAATAGTATCGATAAATTACACAATGCGGCTTAATTTTTCTACTAATTTTGTGTTTAAACGCCTGCTACATACGGAGATTGCTGGAAAATGGGCAAAGCAACAGCCCCGCAACCTCAAGGGCCGGAGCAAGAGCTCTCAGGAGTGGCTAACCCGCCAACTGGCCGATCCCTACATAGAGAAGGCCCGGATGATGAACTATCGCTGCCGGAGTGCCTTTAAATTGATGGAGATTGATGACAAATACGGGATCCTGCGACCAGGAGATACCGTTCTGGACTGTGGAGCTGCCCCCGGTAGCTGGACTCAAGTAGCAGTAGAGCGAACGAATGCGAATGGAAAGCAGGAGCGGGTTCCTACTGGAGCAGTCTTCAGCATCGACCTGTTGCACTTCCATGCGGTGCCGGGGGCCAAAATCTTTGGCGGAATGGATTTCACGTCTTCCCTGGCGCAGCAGCGATTGAGAGAATCCTTGAACGGACGCCAGGTCAACTGCGTGCTCTCCGATATGGCGCCAAATGCCACGGGAGTGAGGATGCTGGACCAGGAGAGCATCACGAACCTTTGCTACGAGGTGCTCCGCTTTGCCCTGGCCATGTCAGCCCCGCAGGCGCATCTGGTGGTCAAGGTGTGGGACAACGGGGATGTGCCCAAGCTGGAGCGTGACATGCTCCGCTTTTACGAGAAGGTTAAGCGAGTGAAACCCCGCGCTAGTCGTGGAGATTCTGCAGAACATTTTCTTGTAGCAAGAGGATTCAAGGGATCTGCAGAAAATAGTAGCTAAATAGTTATAGTTAAATTTTAGTGTCGCTTGTTAACTATTATTTTTATCATAAACCATACAATTTGTTAATCATTTTATTTAAAACAATAGCTTACTTCGGGGATATTCTTGCATGCTCAAAAAATTAATTAGAAACTCAACATAATTTATTACTTATAGAAGAAATCTTCAGACCAATTGTTGAGACCAGTTTAATGGTTAAGAATCCAGCTCCTAATGCTTGTAGTGGGTGAGGTGATCGATCATCGAATAGAGCCACTTGGGCTGATCGTGGGGAGCCATGTGCCCGGCATTGCGCACCATAATCTCCACCAGGTGCCCTGCATGCTTCACATAGCCAGCCACCTCGTTATCAATCCGCCAGATCTCGCGAGGAGCCACCTTGTACTTGTCGGAGCCGGGGAACTTGAGATGGTTAAGATAGTTCCTGGTCAACGGATACGCCACAATGATGTCCAACTGTCCACTGTAGATGCACACAGTGTAGTGGGCGAGCAGCTCCGCTATCCAGAGGGCCACACTGTCCATGACGTCGTTCTTCAAGTGCAGCTCCACCTTGTTCTCCTTGTCCAGGTCGTGGAAGGGTTGGTTGCCCACATGAATAGCTCGACGAGTGGCTCCCGCCTGCAGGAAGTTTCCCAGATTGGCGCCCTCGTCGTCGTGGGTCTTTAGATAGTTATAGTACCAGTTGTAGCCGGTGAGGTTGCTGAACAAGGAGCCATTGGTGAGGTCGCCGTTGATCAGCGAGTCGAACACGTCGAAGGCGCATTCCATGTCCCTCCTCTTGATGCACGCCGCCCCCTTAGCCTCGGCTTCATGGAAACTCTGCAGACCATGCTCATCGATCAGTCCCAGCTGGTAAAGATAGTCGCCATACAAGAGCTGATGCAGCGGATCCGAGAGACCATTTCCGATGGCCACCCCTTTGAGGGGTATATAGACTCGCGTCTCGATGGCATTCTGCACCTTGTGGATGTGGTAAGCCAGCGCAGGAACATATTTCCCAGCATATGACTCTCCAGTGACCCAGAAGCCGGAGGAGTTGCTCCACTCGAACAGCTCGTACAGCTGCATCACAGCCTCGTGCAGATTCCGGCCCACATCCTTCTCGTTTTTGGCGTAACCCTCATCCTTATCCGTGAAACTGAACCCAGTGCCCACAGGATTGTCGATGTAGATCAGGTTGTGAGTCTTGCTCCAGGTAATGTTACGCTTCTGGGTTTTGCCATGGGCGTCCAGTTCGATGGGCCCGTTCTCCGTGAACAAGCCGAAAAGGGAGGAGGCGCCGGGACCGCCTTGCAGCCACAATACCACGGGAGCGAGGTCCGGATCCTGCTCCGCGGGGAAGTACCAGAAGAACATGTTAGAGTTGTAGCCCTTGTCCACAGTCAGGTAGCCGGAATAGCTCTCTACCCCATGGAACTGAGAGGCCGTGACTCGGGCCAGCTGCTGGACCTGCTGCTTGGTCATCGAGGAATTGTGTATCAGGGGAGTGAGGAACAACGGCACGCCGGGATCGACGCCATCTTGGAAGAAGGAGTACCGCGGGTACGGGTTGATGAAGCTCCGTCTATATGGGCGCTCCTCTGCCGCTGATATGGCAAATATCGCGATAATTATAAATGCGCAGTGAATTGCAGTTTTCATTGTTTCCACTTCGATGCTAAAACTACAAATAAAAAGAGACAAATGATAAGCGATTGCTTTGTTCCGATTGTTTACGCCGCGACCTACTCACCGATCGGCCGATAAGTGGGTTTTATAATCACTTGCTCTTTGCTTTGCTTCTTTTGCTTTTTTCCCAGAGCCGGCAAAATATTGTGGAAGGCAAAAACAAATTTCAGTGTAGTCGCAGCGGTCAAGTGGCAGGGCTGTCATGCAATCCGAAAATCTCAGCTGTCACTTTTTGTTTTTGTTATTGCTAGGACGCCAATAATTGTTTTAACACTTTATAAATATTTTGTTTCGCAATATTTAAATGTTCTGTTATAATTATCATATCTCTTTACCTAAATTCATTAGAAAAATAGACAATCTTTCAAATAATATTATGTACATTTATTTATTCCACATTTATAAAACAACATTTAATAAGCATTTCATTAAATTAAATATATCTGTAGTCAAGGATTTGCAGAAATGAATATATCAGAGAAAATTGTAACTGTCTAACGGTCAAAGCAGTTTTTGAAATGCACTTAAAGTTTCCTAAGAACTTCGACAGCCCTGGTACATTGACTTTTAGTGTTGCCAAATCGTCAACCGGCCCACTCGATATTTGTTCATTTTGTTTTGCAGCTTCAGATCCCCGTCAGTTAACTGTCTGAAAATAAATGTTCTCATCTACATTACACAAGTCTTGATTTTCGATCGCCCAGCAGGTCAGGTTAGATCAGATTGGAATTCAGTATAAATTGAGAAAAAAATCAAGAATCGCCGATCTGGCAGCACCGGGCATTTTGCGTCAAAATTTTAGTGGCAAAAATCCAGCAAACAGCGCCAATCCAGCCACACACAATGTCAGTCCCCGACACGCTCGAATACATCACCCTGGGCAATCCTGTCAGCAAGATGGTTATCTCGTCCGGATCCGCATTTCTCCGCGCTCTCGTAACTACTTGCAATGTACCTACAAAGTTACGGCCTAAAACCTTTTTTTTTGTAGGGACTGCGCCCGAAACAAATAACTGTGCAGGAGTCCTCCACTTTAGCTATGCAGCAGGCAGCACACAAGGTTGGCCACACACACGGATCTCTGCATCACCTTGCCGGTAGCCACTACCACTTTGTACGGCTGGCCGGGATCGGTGGCGCCTCGGCCATCTTCATGGGCGCCTATTGCAAGTACATTCTGAAGGAAGTGAGCGATCCCAAGGAGCAGATCGACGCCCAGGCATTTGCCGATGTGGCCAATCGCATCCACTTCCTGCACTCGTTCGCCATGATCGCCATGCCATTGGCCCACTATCCAGTACTTGTAAGTTCCAAACGGGAAGCCCCCATTTGACAAATTCATGATCAGGATCATACTCTCAAACGTTAATTACTCGAAGAATACAATTCCAGGAAATTGCTAAACAAATTTTAAAGAAAATTGATAATGATTGCCTCAACAATATTTTGAAAGAAAGGATTTAATCTCAATCCACAGAATACATTTCAAATACCTAAGATTGTGATTCTTAACATATCTTTATAGAAAACTTATTATTTTGCTTTTGGTAAGAGCTCTAAACATATATAAATTCATCACCTTTATGTGCTTTATGTGCAATGGAGAAAACTCCATAATTTCTTTAATTTAAAATAGTTTGAAATTCTTTTTTAAATCCCCTAATCATCAAATCTTAAGCTTAAAACATTAAAGTATTGACGCATTCGTTTACTTTTACTTACCAGGCCATTGCAAATTAAAGGGGAACCCCAAAAAAATAGATGACAAGTCTCGATCGTGTTTTGTTTATTTGTAAAGCTTTTCTTTGCTGGTTTTGTCGTTTACATAAATTCTGTGTAAAATTAGATCTCTGAACGGAATTTATAACAACTCGCGTTACTCTCGAATCGAAACTCCAACATTGATTTATTCCCATAATTGACACTCTGCTTAGCTAGACCTAATGCGCTGTTTGACATTACAAAAATTGAGTTGTGAATGAATATTGATTTCGGCTAAGCACTTACCACATCCCGTTCTCTATATAATAGGTATGCATATGTATATTCATGTTGTATATGAAGTTTTTCCAAAGCTAAAGCTAAATGTTCAACAACCACTAATTGCAGCTTACAAAGTAATTTTCAATACCACACACGATACTTGTATAATTGCATTAATTCGGATAATTCTTAGGTTTCTGTGATATGAGCAGGTCCTTAGCTGATATGGGTTCGGGTAGGGTTTGGGTAGGAATATGTTAAATTTACTTTTTAATATTACACTTTGTATTAAAAAATGTACCAAAAAGGCATAGATTCTCTCGTTTGTTTGCTGTTATTTGTTATTTTTGTTCGGTAATTGGTTTTTGTCATCAGCCTTATGTAATAAGTAAAATGTGGAGCTTGCCGCGCTCACTTTTGATCGGGTTTAAAGCCAACAACTAAAGCTAACATCAAAATATGCACACAAAACTCTTGCCTTCAGCAACTATCTTCTAAGCTTAGATTATAAGATGACCATGGGGCCTGTACCACATTTCCCTTTACCAAATGTGTTTGACTTTGAATTCTTTTAAAATGATTTATACTTGAACAGCAAATGCATTTTAATTGCATATTATCTTTCAATACAATTCAATTTTTGTGTTTCAAATATATATAGTATTTTCTTATTGTGCGGTAGACAATTTCTTTCTCTGAAGGGGATCTATATAAAATACAAATTATTTAATCTGTCGAAAGAATAACTAGAAAAATGGCTCAGTTTAAAATCGTTCAGTTACATTTAGATTTAAATTCTTAAAAAATAGGGAAGTACGGAACAGGCCCGCATGACATTGTTTCTGATTACTGGTAATAAATATCCGGTTTATTCCCGCAGACTGGCGCACTGATGACCACAGGTACGATACTGTTCAGCGGATGCATGTACTACCGGGCTCTAACGGGCGAGAAGCGACTGCAGCCGTATGCAACCATCGGAGGCTTCTGTTTGATGGCTGCATGGCTGACGCTGATCTTTTAGGACGAGCAGGGTGAAGGAGGCTTAGCATAAGTATATCTTATATAGCACATTCTCAACATTTATGTAGAAGGAGGGGCAACTAAAGCTATGCGAATTTTAACGTACAACATCAGCTAAAAATCTTTATTTTTTATCTCTGAGTTTTTGTAACTGCTCTGACAGTTATTTACAATAAATATAGCTTGTGTTAAAAGTGAACTCTAGGAGGGCCTTGCAGCTAATGGAAGATATTTTTGAGTTAAATGCGTACAGTATCTTAGAGTATACGAGCAGTTCGCCAAATGTAAATCGCTTCAATGAAAATGAAAACAAAATAAAAACGTTTTAAAAAAATAATCAACCGAACTGTTACATTTATTGTATACCTGTACATTAATAAATTACTATAAAAACACACATATATATTAATACTAGGCGTAACATTTCATAGAATTCTCTTTTTGTTTGTTTCGTTTTTTCATCTTTTTTTGCGATTTTTGTTTCTTATTTATTTTTGTTTTGTTAAGGTTGTTATTGTCGTTTTACTGGAACACATAATACAAATGCAATGCGACCTTTTGAAGGTCAATGCACAAAGTTCAGCTAAAATTATTATTGCACAATTTGCATTCATGATAATTTCATTCATTTTTCTTTTTTGTGGTATAAAAACATTTACTCCTAACACAATCATCTAACCTCGGCATCTTATTGTCTTGCGTTTTGATTTCCCTCGGTTTCCTAGTTTTATACATCTGACTAACAATTAATTTGATTTGTACACGATTTGTAAAAAGTTATTCGGCGGCCGCTCAGTGTTGATGAAGTCTGCTGTTGTGGTTGCCGCCGCCGTTGCTGTGCTATCCTAGTAACTTCTGCTTGGAGGCCTCCGCGAAGAGGAAGGTCCTTTGAATGCCCGCATTGGCCGCTGGATGATTCGTAATTGGTTCCAGTATCTTAAGTATGTAGTCTTTGAAGGCCTTCGGAACGGCGAAATGTCAAGAATCCTTCTTGAGCCGCAGGTTCTCCTCATGGGCCTGAAAAGTTAAGTTACCAATGAGTAAATAAGTACAATTAATAACTTGATAAACTTAATAAAAAAATTAAAGCAATAAATTTTCTTTAAACGTGCTTACAAAATTAGTTTAAAACTAATTTTAATATTAACATACATATAAATACTTGCACAAAATAGTGGATGCTAATAATAAAATTTAATTATTTTGGTAAATTTCAATTCACTGTCAAAAGTTATACACGTTTGAAAATACAATTTATCTGTTGTGTTTTAAATAAAATATCAAATGGCAGATTTAAAAATGTCATTTAAATTGTTTTTATAAAAAACACAAATCTCGAAAAAATTGATTTCGTATTGAATTTGGTATTAGTATTAATACTAATCTTGTTCTTTCCTTATTAATAAGTTTTAAATTTAAAATTTTTTAAATAAATCCAAACCCACCTTCTGTGCGACCTTGAGCAGGGCATCGAAAGTGGAGTCGCCCGTCTGCTTAACCATGCTGTGGAACACCTTCTTGTCGCTAACCGTGAGCAGCTCGAACGGAGAGCCGAACTCCACCGCCCGGCCGGCATCCATGACCAGCACCTTGTCCGAGTCCATCACCGTGTGCAGGCGATGAGCGATGGTGAGCACCGTGCATTCTCTAAACTTGTTCCGAATCGTCGTCTGAATCAGAGCATCCGTCTGCGGATCCACATTGGCCGTTGCCTCGTCCATCACCAGAATGCGGTTCTCGCGCAGAATGGCTCGGGCCAGGCAGACCAACTGGCGTTGGCCCACGCTGAAGTTGGTGCCGCCTTCGGAGATCTTGCTCTGCAGGCCGCTGGGCAGATCGGCCACCACCTCCTTGAGCTTCACCTCCTCCAGGGACTCCCACAGCTTGGCGTCGCTGTACTCGTCGAAGGGGTCCAGGTTGTAGCGCATGGTGCCCGAGAAGAGCACCGGTTCCTGCGGGATAATCGAGATCTTGCTGCGCAGATCGTGTAGTCCCAGGTCGTTGGTATCGCGCCTGTCGATCAGGATGGCCCCCTCGTTGTAGGACAGACGGAAGAGGGCGTTGATCAGGGAGGATTTTCCGGCGCCAGTGCGTCCCACGATACCCACCTTCTCGCAACCCTGGATGGCTATGTTCAGCGATCGGAGCACATAGTCGGCGGCCTTGTCGGGGAAGTACTTCAGGGACAAGTCATCGAACACAATCTTTCCGTCCTCTGGCCAATCCTTTGGCGGCTTCTTGTTCGGCTTGGACTCGAAGTCGCCCTCCGGCTCCAGATCTTCGTACTCCACCACTCGCTCCACCGCCGTCATTGTGTTCTCCAGCTCTGCCGACTGCCTCATACCCCACTGCACCATTCCGGTCATGCCCATGGCCTGGGTGATGGCCAGTCCCACATCGCCTCCATTTTCCGGCGAGAACAGGAAGAAGCTAAGTGTGATCACAGCTATGTAGACGACACAAACGCAGTCCAGCCAGTAGCCAAAGGCTCGACTAGTGGCCAGGAACATGTAGTAGCCGGAGCTGTGCATGTCCTGGTAGTTGTCGAACTCCGCAATCAGCTCCTTTTGAGCTCCAAAAGCTCGAATGGTGGCCAGTCCGTTGAGCGAGGCACTCAAGTGGGAGTATATGGGGGATCGAGCTGTGAAAGAGGAGGATAACATTTAGTAATTGTTAATTATAATTACATATTTTTATAATCTGGCAAAGGGTATTATAATTGTGACTCTTATACCCTCATGCAATGGTATAAAAGGTATATGAATCATACTTGTGACCAGAAGTTTTTATGGCAGTGAAGGAGACATCTCCGAGAGACAATCTTGATCAAATTAGGCGCTCAGAGTTCTGGACCGGAATCGGAACACTACGGGAAAAGCTGCATTAGGAACATTTGTGATAAAGTAAGATTACTTTTGGTCATTTTTAGGTAATATTGTTTCTAAAAGTCTCATAAAAATCGGATATATCCCATAGCGGGATATATCCCATAGCTGAGCATAACTGACAATTAATTAATTTTATGGAAGAGACTAACTATTATTAAAAGCCAATTACTAAAATCCCATTTTTCAGATGTACAAGAAATCGGAACACTACATCCTACATCCCTACATAGAGTATTGCTCTGAAAAGGATTGCAATATTTGGTCCCCGATCAACAATTATTATTATTTACAATAAACTTACTGACAGCTTCCAGTCGCTTGACATCTCGCGAAGTGTTCAGATAGAAAACTCTCAGCACATAGAAGATGATGACCAGGAAGACGGTGGCCAGAATATACCACACATTTACAATGCACAGAACCACCACAATACCGACGATGGCGAGGAAGATCTGCATCACGTCCATCATAACCGAGGGCAAGATCTCGTCCACCTGACCCAAGTCCTTGGAGAAACGATTGAGGATGCGGCCGGAGGGATTCGTGTTGAAGAAGTGCATCGCAGCCCGGGTAACGCCCTTGAACATGGTATTATGCAAAGTTGTGGAGCTGCGCATGGCCAGGTAGAAGAAGAGCATGCTCCGGACCAGGGAGAAGATAATGACGGATACATTAATACCGGTGAAGTAGTATATATCCACAGGATCCGTATCCGCGTTTATGCGGGTTTCGGGGAAGGCGCGTCGCAGTCGAGCCATGAAGGTATCTCGCTCAGCCTCACCATTTTTGTTTACCCTGGAAAGAAATTATTTTGTTTATTTGATATCCTCAAGGACTGGCCCAAGGGCTCACTTACCAGTAGGACAAGAAAATATCACCACCAGAGGCCAGAATCTGAGCACCAATGCAGAAGAAGGCGAACACAATGAACAGTCCATAGCCATTTGCTCCGAAGTACTTCTTGTAGAGCTTCATGCCGATGCGACCCTCCACGCGACTCTCAGCTGTCTGCATAGGTGATTCCGCAGCCAGGGACTCCGCGGTGGATTCCATGGAGGAGATGCTGCCATGTCGGTCCCGCAGCTTGCTGTTCTGCCGCGAGAGGGATTTCTTGTCTGCAGCATCGCCGGCGCCCTCGTCCTTCTTGCTGGGATCGGTCAGCATCTGGGCAAAGTCCAAACCGCTCTTGGCCATGGACTCGTAGGTGCCCATAGCGCTGATCTTGCCCTTGTCCATGATCACAATGACGTCGGCCTGCTCGAGGAACTGCAGTTGATGCGTCACCAGCAAAACGATCTCCTCGCGCAGGAATCCCCGCATGCACTGATCGAATAGGTGACGTCCCACGTGGGTGTCGACGGCGCTGAGGGGATCATCCAGAAGGTATATATCAGCCTTCCTGTACACAGCTCTGGCCAAACTAATGCGAGCCTTTTGTCCGCCGGACAGGGATGCTCCCCTCTCGCCCACAATCGTCTTGTCCGCATACGGGAACAACTCGAAATCCCGTTCCAGGGCGCATTTCTTAACCACGGTGCGATAGCGATGCTTGTCCATGGGCAGTCCGAAAAGGATGTTCTGGCGTACGGTGCCCGTGAAGAGCCAGGGCTCCTGGGAGGCATAGGACAGAGTGCCATTTACCTTCACCGAGCCCGAGTCCGGGGGCAATTCACCCAGAACGGCCTGAATCAAGCTGGACTTGCCGGAGCCCACTGGCCCGATGACCGCAACCAGTTGGCGGGGCTTGAACTTCATCGAGAGGTTGTCCAGCGTGTTCTCCGAGCTCTTCTGATCCCACTTGGCCTTTAGTTTGCTGATCACCACTCCAGGTTCCGCCTCGCTGCCACGACGGTTGTTGGGCTTCAGGACTCCAGTGGTCTGGGCCGCGACAGGATCGGCAATCAGACCGGTCTTGCCCGTCTTCTGCTCATCGTGATCCTCCGACTTGTCCCGCACCTTGGTCTCCTCGTGCAGCATAAAAGTCTGAATACGGCGAATCGAGACCAGAAGCTCGGCAAACTGCGAGATGCCCATGGGGAAGTAGACTGTCATGGTGTTACGCAGAATGTTGTAGTAGGCGGTGATCACGAAAGCCTTCTCCGCAGTCAGCAGCTTCCCCAGAAGAACGAATCCCACCAGGCTCACAAACACCGATATCCTCGTCACGAACATGATGAAACTCTGCAGCGTACCGCGGATGTAGTTCACATTTCGGATGGCATTCATCTCCTTGGTGCGCACATAGTTGATCATCTTGCTGAAGGGTATCTCCCAGGCGTACATTTTGATTACTTGGATGCCCGAGATGATCTCGTTCATCATTCGCACCCGCTCGTCCGTTCGCAGAGCGGTCTTCAGGCGGAGCACCGAGGTCTTCTTGCCCAGATAGGCTTGCAGGGGGATGAAGAGCAACATCACGGCTACGCCAAAGAAGGCGGAGATACCAATCTAAGGGAAAGGGATTTGGAATTAATAAATTATTTTAGATACGTATTAGTAGTTTTCTTATTTTCTGTTTCATTCAATCCTGACATTTACCATTATTTTTAATTACCTTTAATATAGTTTAATTTTTTTTTCAGAATTACATTTTAATTCAATTTATTATCATTAATCAATAGATAAAAATATATTAAATAAATTCGAATGTTTTACAAATTCAAATGTGTTCTGTAAGAAAGAAAGAATTTGGATATTCTTCAAATGATCTTGTAGTATTTCCGATATTCTATTTTATATATTCCTTTTAATTTGTATGACCACTTGAATATAAATAAACAAATAAAAGTGTTAACAAAAATTACAAAAACAAAGATATTTTAATTAAAACCAAGTTCTTTAGAACAAGAAAATATAACCTAATTAAATTTAATTCAAAAATAAATGTGTTTGATTACAACAAAATGTAATTTTAGAAAACAAAAAAATTAATAATATAAAAATACTCCTTGGTCGGAATATGGCATTTCTAATCCTAATGTTGTGGTGTGTTTACAGTGTAAGTAAATAATTTCTGAATTATTAGAATTATAATAATAACAATTCCTTATCAAAACAAGTAATTACCACTTTAAGAAATAAACTAAAAATACGAAGTTCGGGAAGTTCGCTTTCGTTTTCAAACAAGTAAATCGAGATAACCCACCTCCCTGTACATGAGATATGTGATAATGCCAATCTCCACGGGGCCGAGCCATAAATAATTCATGTGGATGACGGAGACGTCCAGCCGGCCCACATCGTTCGAGATGAGATTGACCACCTGACCGATGGTGGTGTCGCCCAGTGCGGTTCTGCTCAGTCGCAGTGCCTTCCGATAAATCATGCCTGCAGGGCGATTTTAATCCATTACTCATGTGTCACAATGGGAGCACGAGCAGGAGCAGGAGCAATCCCTCCACTCCCCTCCACACTACTCACTTGTCATGGCTATTCTGGCCTTCATTCCGAGGTGGAACATTCCCAGCATATAGGGATGCATAAAGAGCACGTTGCAGGCGCTGCACAAGATCACGCCCAAGGCGTAGAGGTAGGCCTTCGTCTGGTTATCGCCATCCTGGTTGCTCGTATCCGCATAGTAAGCCACTAGACCGCCCAGGAACAGTGGCTGGGTGACTCTGAAAGAGAATGGAGTGGGCTGGAAGGTTATAAATCATCCAGATAGATCGGAGGGGTGGGCGGGGCTTACCGGAAACCGATCTCCAAGATGAAGAGCACCAGACCCAGGGCGGCCAGGCGCCAGCCGAACACGTTCATCGAGGCCTTCAGCAGGCTGGGGGTCTTCTTCTTCTTGCGCTTCTTCTCCACCTCCCGCTCCCACGCCGCACTCAGCTCGGCGCCCAAAGCATCTGAAAGATTGAGATATATCAACAAGGCGCACCTAGCCTACGTGCAGATAATAAATTATGCCTGACGGAACGACAAGCTCTGGCCTGTAATTGGCAGATGGTATAGCCAATAAAGATATCAGGCTGTTTGAAGATGCTCTCGGTGCAAAGAGACAAGAATAGATTTCTTTGGCAAGCCATCAGGTTAACCAGACAAATGTTAAAGAAATTTTCCGAAATTCTGCAAAGCTTGCAAAAAGCTGGAACTACAAATTCTGGTTACTGGCTAAAAAAAGCAATCTAAAATTGAGAAATGTCGATATAAACTGCAAAATTGAGTGCAAATGCATTTCAAATAAATAAACATCTAAAAATAAATTTGTTTGCTAGTTGCACCAGGAGATGTGAATTCATTTAAAGCTCTAGATAAATTAATTGAAAACTAAATTTAAAAAACCATTTAATTTTTTTTAAATATTGAAATTTAAAGATGTATTTTTAAAATATAGGAACATGTCATATTACATGAACATATTGTTTTCTATTTTTAAACTTGTCACTATGTCTGTGCAAAGACACTTATCATTCTATAAACCCTTCAAAATGTCAAGATCCACTATAAAAATACAAGAGATACCAAAGATTTTGATGAACCATAAAATCACTTTTTGCAGATAGCAATTTTGTTTGCCATGATTACAAAAATATAAAAATCTACGAATTGTCAGCATTCTAGGGCAATTATATGTTATTATCTAGGAATTTGCTAAAATAATTGAAATCAAACAATGAATTGAAAATGATAATATAATTCGGATTTTGGAATTTGGATCATATTCAAGGTGATGTCATTCCTTATAGATTGCCCATCTATAGATGGAGGGGTAAAGTCGGTCACTATCACGACGTGTAAGCAATAAATGCAGGAAATTGTCAGCTCTTGTGCTTTGGTTTAAGTGTGAGTTATGGCTGGCAACAAAAGCCAATCCCGGTCAGCTGCCAGCTGCAGTCCAACTTATCAACTAGGATTTTCCCCAACCCACCTATCAAATGTTCATTTGGGGAACTGATTCCGGCATTTCCGGAAGACCTTAAGCCTTAGATTTGGAGAATGAAACAAAAGCATTAGCTTTATAATTGTTTATTGTTTGCCTTGCATAAGCCCCGTGGCACGATCCACTCAATTCAATATATCCAGGGGCCCATTTATTATAAGTTTTCTAAGTAAATAAGCCTTAGATAGGTAATTGCGTATATGTATATCGGTTATCAATTATTTCTGGCACTGAATTAAATTAATTAGGCGAGCGGACGTTGACAAAGTTATCAAGAATTTGTCACTTTTCGGGACACCGGCCAAAATTTTGAAAGCGGATGGAGGAACTCAAAGGTCTATTGGATAACTCTGGCTATCTCCCGCAATCTGGCATAATTCAATCTGGTAATGAATGATGGTGCAGAATGCGTGTATCCAAGGCCTATCTTATCGCTCGGATTAGGCCCGTCTATAGTTCCGCCTAAACGATCTCAATGAAAGAGTTGTATTTGGAACAAATAGAAATAAAACCAGACGTTACGATATGCACGCAGTTCTTATCGCCAATTCCCCTTGGCCCAAAGATCCCCTTGGGATTGGCTAATCCTTACGACTAGTAAAATATCCGAATAAAAATGGGGAAATCGACATTACAACCTCAAAAACTGGACGCATGCTAAACCTATCTAATCGTAATAGTCGGTTGGGTGCCTTGAAGTGTCTTCAGGGCACTTCATTTGGGGAGTGCCTGACTGCTAGAGATAGTAAAATCTATATACCCATTAGCTGATTATATAAAAATATATACTTTTATATTCGGACAGCAAGGAAGCTTTCGAGACCTGGGATTTGACACGCGACTCATTCCAGACTCGTCTTCGAAAGCCTCTTTAAAAGTGAACGTTGCACCCAGGCAAGGGAAAGGGCAGGTGTGCAAAGACGAGGAGTTCCACTTATTAGTCACATAGTAAAACCCACTTTGGAATCTATATGCCACATGACGTCAGGTACGGCTTAATCTCCTTTTCGTGCTGATAAGGAAATTCGCTCTCATTCAAGACTCCTTTAGAATATGCTAGCTTATCGGAATTATTCGGCATTTCCATTTATTAATTCAATTAAATTGATTATCGGCTGGAGCGCAGATATAGCCATAAAGCATATCTCTGGCTGAATCCCAGCCAATTTATTATGCAAGGCACACCGCCACATTTAAATCTTTTTTTTTTTTTGGGTGCCTTAGCACCAAATGGGTATTAGTCAGAAATCTTTTGATTGGACTTTTGATTAATATTCACTGCCCACCAAAAAACTCACCTGATTTGTGCTCTTCCAAGGCCCTGTATAAATCATTCTCGTCGAGGGTCTTTTTGCGCCCCTTGAAAAATGTGGGCATGGCAAAGCTGTGGTGGAAAAGAAACATTAAATAAAATATTTGGTATCTTTTATAGGGGCAAACGTACCAGAACATCAAGGACGAGAAGATGTTCGACGTCTCGCGCGGATTCTCCGGCAGTTCATCGGCTTTCATGGACTGCATTTTGGTCGTTTACTAATTCTATCGAGTTTCTAGGGTTTGTCTCAGTGCCTGGTCATTGGTCGGGGCTGTAATTCCTGTACAGGGGCCGCTATAAATGGATAACATCGATCCATAAATTAGTATATTGCTGGAACGTGGTTTTATCTGTTCCTATCCCAATAATTTTAACCGGCTCAATGCTAATATTGCCGGCTCATGATGACTGGCGTTTTGAAATCTTTTATTTTAAACAACAATTTTTATTAACGATTTGTTTTTGCTTTCACGCGATAAAGATGGGAAGGTAAACATTACTCTCCCCCCGATTGGCCTAATTACTCTGTTCAAAATCCAATAGATGCAGAGGATTTTTGCGCTTTTTTGTCAATTAGTTGATAGACATTTTGAATTACGTAAATAATTTGAATTGCATTAGATGGTTTATAGTAATAAATAAAACACTTTGTTTTTAAATGCAATTTACACAAATTAATTTAAATCACAATAACTTGTACCTCGGTTTTAAAGCTTCGTAAAATAATCTGACCTTTATACCTTACTCTGAAGCTTCAACAATTAATATAAGTATTGGTCGATATATTTTAAGGATAACAACGCAAATTCATGAAACCATAAAAAAGTTTGTTAAACATCGGACCACATTCTTTTTATTTTCAAAGATAAATAAATAAAATATAAAATATCCTTGAATGGTGCAATATAAATAAATAATTTTTAAAAATTAATTTTAATAATAGTTTTATTATCGGATAAAGTTGCGGGTTTTTTTTTGTTTAAGTATAACACTTCAAGATTGTGTTTGATCGCGTTTTGATAGGATTTATGGCTGCTACGTTTATGGCTCCCATGTTTTTGTTTGTAAACGAATTAAACTGGACCATGGAAACACTTTTCCGTTTATAACCGAATCGCAGCTCACTGTTTGGAACGGTTTATTGTACAATTCCTTAGGAAATAATCACTTTAATGTCACTTAATGCACAGTTTGGTAAGGGGGAAATCCAATAACTCACGGTAAATCCTCGAGGAAATTAAATGAACTGAAGGTGCGTACGGTCTTTTATAGGCGCCGGTGGATGGTTCTTATCAGAGATCGGCAAAGAGAGAGAGATAGAATTAGTAGGAGCCAGCTAAAGATAAACGATGCGAGAAGGAGCGGCACGCACACCAACAACGGCTGGACAGCAAGAGAGCGTGCTCTTATCATTACAACTCTAGAGATCGCTGGAGAGTTGAGCTTGGAGCTCTCCCGCTCTCAGCTTTCTTGTTCGTACTTGCTCCAAGAAGCTCTCTCTCTCTCTCTCTCTCTCCTTGACTCCTCCCTCTCCCACACTTGACTTTTGTTTATGTTTGCACAGAGCTCATTTAATTTTGATGTTACCTCTCGTTCGCGGATGCAGATTCAAGAGATGCGAATGCGGTTGCGACGTAAACAGAATCCAAAAGGGAAAACGAAAAACTCCAAAAAGTGACGGCAAATCAATAAACAACAAACGGGACTCTTATTGCGGTGCTATTTTCGCAGCTGTGCTCCAGATGCAGGCCTCCTCTCTCCACTCTCCACTCTCTAGCGCGCTCCCACGATGCTCTGCATACGGTTTGGAAAATAATAGTGCGTTTTTCTATTAGTTGTGTGCGTAAATTTATAAAGTGTGCAGAGAAAAACATAAAAAACGTTAAACAAGTTCCAGTGCGCGTCAAATCTGCGCAGAGCAGAAATCAGAAAGCGGGCTGTCAAAAAGGACAAGTGCCAGATACACAGTCCCTCTAAAAATTATCCTTCCATCGTTAGATAGGGTTGCCTATGGATTCGGATTTGCACATTAACAGATAAATGAATTTTGTAATTCTTTTAGCCCCCAAGGTGTTTGACGTCCTTGCAACGTTTGTGGATATTTTCCAAAAATAAATCATAAATAAATCAATTCTGAATCAAATTTCCCTCACAACGAATTCATAGGTATTAACACTAAATTTATTATTGTGCTCATTATATATTTTATTTGCTTGCTTATTTAATCCTTTTCCTTTGTGTATCACTGGAAAGTCCACTTTTGGGAATAATTGTAAATAAATATATTATGAAATCTAGTAAGCTAGAAAATAAATTAAACATCATCGAATGGGTTAAATAGGTAATAATTAAATTAACTTTGTATTTAAAGAGTACTCCGCCTTTTACAATACTATTAAACATGCGTTTATTGGAATTAACATCCCACAGATATTCAAGATTTTCTTAACAAAGTGTAAATGTAATGCAAAATGTTCATCAAAATAATATCTTGAATAAAGGCAAAACATTTTAGTGATTGCCGAATCTAGTCACTGTTTAGCACTATGTAGTAGCAGCTTTCCTCCGGCTTCTCCTCCGTTGGCAGGTACACGATCTCCTCGAAGTCCTTCTCCTCGGCGGGATCGTACTCGATAACGTCGAAGCCTAGGTCCTTTTGGACCTCGTCATCGTTCTCTTCCAGGATCTTGGCAATGTGCTTGCGGGACTGCACGTGGCGGCTGAAGCAGAATCTTCGTGCTGTCTTGTAGTCGCAGGTGGCGCACTCGAAAGTGGAGCAGCCTTCGAGAGAGATTTCGTTGTCATCGTCCTCCCTCGCGGTTTCCTGATCTGCGGGCTCATAGCTATTTTCCTCCACTACATCCTCCTCCTTGGGCTCGTACTCTATCATCCACCTTTCCAGCTCGGAGGAGCGCAGGCTTTCCAAATGCTCCGTCGACTTTTTGTGCTGGCTAAAGCTCAATCTTTGGTTGGTGGTGTAAGAGCAGGTGGTGCAGGTGTACACCAGGCCCTCCTGGTCGCTTTCCTGTGAGGAGTACGATGGCGCCGGTACTTCAGTGTTCTTCTTCGGACTTTCTGGTCGCTCCTGCCTCTTCTCCTTATCCTGTGTCTCCTCATTATCCTCCTCCCGGGCGATCAACAGCTTCCGACGATGCCTTACGGATTTTTCGTGCCGCGCGAAGCTGAACCTCTTGGCTGTGGTGTAGTTGCAGAGCTTGCACTCCCACAGGGAGCGCTCGAAGTCCGAGTCCGAGTCGGAGGACAGATTGTGATGCATGTGCTTCTGGGAGCGTCGGTGTCGTCGCAAGTCCCTCCGCCTGTCCGTCTGGTAATTGCAGCCGTCGATGTTGCAATTCAACCTCTTGATCTTGGCCGGAGGCTCCGCTTCCACCGAATCTGCAAGATAAGCGTTGTTTGATATTTGATTGGCTGTCTATTTGAGATCCACCCCGCTTACAGTCCAACTCATTATCCCCGTTGGTGATGAATTCCACAATCACGGTTTCGTCGCCGTCGTACATCTGCGACATTATTGACGACTCCTTTTGTTTGTATTTAACAATTCAATAAATGTTAAAATAATAACAAACTACAAATGGGGGAGGGTGTTACCAAAGCGGCAAAAGCTCAAAAACGCAGAATGGCTTGTAATTTGAATATGGTCTTGTCTGGTATATTCAAGGCGGTACTTTTTCCGAATACGTTAATAGATTGCTAATTTGTTTTCTTTTATTTTGAAGTTATTTACAATACTAATACTGAAGAACAATACTAAATATTTATTATCAACAGAGTAGATTTTTGAGGGTTTCAATGGAAGAATACGTTATAAATCCCCCTATCAGTTTGTTTGAGAATTTGTCACTCGAAATGTCAAAAAATTTGCTATATTTGCTCCATAAATGACGAAGTCGTTCTTTTAAACCTTTTCCTTGAGCAGTTTACTTAGAATATATTTTCAATTATACAATTTAAATAAAATTTCAAGACCGTTAAGAAAACATACCATAAACATGGGTCACCCTGTAAGAACCACTTGTTACTTACGAATATACCAAATAATTGCTACCTGGTTGAGATCTTCAGCCGGTTGAGTCCACACATCTGGCCACACTGAATAGCTTTAACTTTTATTTTAATTCGCGATTTTGATAAAACCAACTTGTAATCGTCCTTTCTGCAATATATTTAATTTAATTTTAGTAGTAAATAATCACACACCAACATGCAGTCTGTGCTCACCCGCTCGTTTAATATGGGTAAGATAATGGAACTGGTGGACTTTGACCAGCGATCTGTTTCGCTATAAGTAAGATCCTTATGCTGATATTGGTGTTTAGTTCGCAGATCGGCGAATCTCCGACAGATTGCGTCGCTGTCGGCTTTACCGGACACCCATCAGATGCTGCAGAAGACCTGCCGGGACTTTGCCAACGCCGAGCTCAGTCCTAATGCGGCGAAGTTCGATCGGGAGCACCTCTATCCGGAGAAGCAGATCGGCCAGATGGGCGAACTGGGCTTGATGGGCCTGTCGGTTCCAGAAGAGTTGGGTAATCATTAGATTAACAACGAATTAAGGCTAGCTTTTTAGGGATCGAAGCTTGGAATACCCTTGCAGAACAATTACTCTTAAACTCAGGTATTGGATATAGTGGTCCGTTTAGTTAGATTCCCCAAAAATATTTGCCATAGTTATCTTAATCGACTTATATACCACCTGCAAAAAAGACAAACAAACGTTTTTAAATAGACTCTGCTATTGATGCTGATCAAGAATAGATGAAAATACTTTATAGGGTCAGAGAGGCCTCCTTCTGTTCCAAACTTTCGAGTTAACAATAACGCTCACTGCCAGGGCATAAGTACTTACATACAAATATGGTAAAAATTATCAATGATAACACAATGAAACTAACAATATCCCCTTCAACAGGTGGTACCGGTCTGGATTACCTGGCCTACGCCATTGCTATGGAAGAGATCTCCCGGGGCTGCGCCTCTGCTGGAGTGATCATGTCGGTGAACAACTCCTTGTACCTGGGACCCCTGCTCTCCTTTGGCAATGCGGCGCAAAAAGAGGCCTACATCACTCCCTTTGCAACAGGAGAGCGAGTGGGATGCTTTGCCTTGTCTGAGCCAGGTAATGGCTCCGATGCGGGAGCTGCCTCAACGATAGCCACCGAGAAGGGGGATCACTTTGTGCTCAATGGAACCAAGGCATGGATCACGAATGGCTTTGAGGCTGAGGCTGCCATTGTGTTTGCCACCACCAACAAGCAGCTGAAGCACAAGGGCATCTCCGCTTTCATAGTGCCCAAGGGCCTGAAGGGCTTCTCCCTGGGCAAAAAAGAAGACAAGCTGGGCATCCGGGGATCCTCCACCTGCCAGCTGATATTTGAGGACTGCGTGATACCCAAAGAGAGCATGTTGGGTAAACCGGGCTTGGGTTTTAAGATCGCCATGCAGACATTGGATGCTGGGAGAATAGGAATCGCTGGCCAGGCCCTGGGTATAGGTCAGGCTGCTTTGGAACTGGCCGTGGATTATGCTCAGAAGCGGCAGGCGTTCGGCAAGCCCATTGCTAAGTTGCAGTCCATCCAGCAGAAGATCGCTGACATGTCGCTGGCCATGGAATCAGCTCGTCTGCTCACCTGGCGAGCCGCCTGGCTGAAGGACAACAAACAGCCCTACACTAAGGAGGCGGCCATGGCCAAACTGGCTGCTTCCGAGGCGGCCACTATGTGCGCCCATCAGTGTATTCAGATCCTGGGCGGCATGGGCTACGTAACTGATATGGCAGCCGAGAGGCATTATCGGGATGCTCGCATCACGGAGATCTACGAGGGCACCTCCGAGATCCAGCGCCTGGTCATTGCGGGTTCCATACTCAAGGAGTACGCTAGTTAAGATAAATGTTTTTACCTAAAATTAAGCTGAAAGTTTATGCGATTTATGGAAACCTCCCCACGAACATATTTTAACTCAAAAGATTGTATAAAAGAATTAATTTTACCTATTAAATAAATCGGAACAAATGTAAATCATATAATATCTTCGGTTTTTTGATCGGCGTTCGTTAGAACTTAACTTATTAGGAAAGTAATATTTGTAAAAGGGTTAATTAATAATGTTATAAAATATAAAGTTTAAAAAGAGTGACTTTATAGTGCGAAAATAATGGATTTATAGTTAAATAATATCTTAATCAGATCCTGAAAGATCAAAGTTGCTGAATGAACACAAAAATTCCACAATTACCAGAACTGCTTCTTTCAATGTTCATTCTTCAAACTAATGTTTGGGAATTTTACATAGGAATACAATTCTTTTCAATTTCAAAATATAATTGATATATATCTTTTCGTTCTTTTTAAACGCACTTTTAGCGAATTAATTTCGTTCATTTAAAATTTGGCGCTCTCTCTGTTGGTTCATTAGAAACCCGTAATTTATAACAAAATAATTGGGGAAACTTCGCTAACCCCATCTGGCCACACTATTCGCAAAGCTAAGGCCATACTTATTCTGCACCTACTGTGCGTTCCAGCGCACATTTCTAGAAATTCTTCGCTTATTTATTTATTGTACGTCGCGCGGGAATTAGCGCGATGCAGTTGCAGCAAGTACGCGGTAATGAGTCCGTTTGCCACTGAGGTGCGCGCGTTCCTCAACCATAAAGTGCGCTAATCGAGCGAAATCCGTCCAAAAAGAACAGACAGCCCAATCAGAGAGTGTGCCAGGAATAGCTTCTTGTGTGTGCCCCCAGGCAGACAGATCGAACTGAGATCCGGAATAGCCATGGACGTGGTGTGCGTAATCGATACGGCGGTGGGCGATCATCTAGAGGACCGCATCTGCGCGCTGGAGGAGATCAAGCAGGCGGTCCAGGCGGCGGGCGCCAATTTTCAGCGGGTGCAGGTGAATGCCAAATAGCGATTGCAGCGTCTAGCGATTATACAATGGCCAGAGGAGTACCCAAGAGTCGTATCGTATCCTCCATTCCAGTTCGAGCGCCTGGACTTCGGCGAGACGAATGTGCTGGAGACCTTCTACAATGCCGACGTTGCGGTCATCGATCTAAGCATCCTGGCCCAGCAGCGACCCCTGTCCTATCACTATGGCGTGCGGGAGAGCTTCGGGATGAAGGAGAACATCCTCATCTACAATGATGTGGAGTCCAAGCAGACCCTCAGCCTCAAGGTGGGTATCGGAACACTATTATCGGGTTGATAGCCACATCTGGGTGCCATTTTAGCAGCCAAATGCTAATCTTTGAGAAAAATTCTTCTAGAATTCTTAGCAAATGTATTTCTCAACCACTCTAAAATGCAGCTCTATCGGGATTTTATGGGAAATTTGTAAATTTAATCTAATCGGTGATATTATGCTCCCCTCTATGGTTCCTATTGGTGTTTCTAAAAATAGAGACGGAAGGAAATTTGTATATAGCTTTTGGAAAAACCAAATCCGCCACATAAAATAGATACAGATTGTTTGTATTTCATTTCCCAACTGTAGTATTTCATGAACCTAATTGACATGTCCACATCCAAAGAGCGCTGTTTACCTGACCAGGTGTGCCACCTTAACTGGAGATCCGCAAACATCTTAAGGCGTGATCGGTGCTTCCGATAAGATAAATGCCCGAGCGAATTGTGTTCGCTTTTACTTTTGAAACGGCGGTCAAGTCGTGACTCTTGTTGTTGTTGTTGCTGTTGCTATTCTATTTCCGCTGAAATGCCTTATATTTTTTTTTGTTTTGGCCGCGGCAATAAAAGAACAACAAAGCCAAGCAGCGGCAGACGCACCAGCAATAACAATAACAAATAACAAATGCGAGCGCGCCCACATAAACACTCGTTTATAAGTTCACACCAACGCAGAGTGACCTGCATTCACAGTGGCGTTTGTTAAATTGCTTACACCTACTAATCGTCATTGCCTTTTCAGCTCTCTTGTGCCTTGTACTTGTTTCTCAGCTACAAGCTGAATGGGGAGAGCAATACCTGCCACTTGACCAACCTGGCCAACAACAGCAAGGATCAGAATGCCGAAGGACGGGTGCCCACCCTTCAGTGGCGTCTCAAGCGGAAACTGCAGGATGTGGAAATCCAATCGAAGTAAGCAATCCGGGGAAAGCCCTATATTCATCAAATCCATTAACTAGCCCAACTAAATTTATTTTTCTTATCTATGAAATTATAAGTTGATTGTTTTCCTCAATATAAATACTCTTAAAATGCATAAAGTCATGGCATGATTCATATTGCAATAAAAAGTGCACTTTACAATAAACTGACCTTGACACGGGAAAGCCCAGTTTTCGCACCAATTTCTAAAGTGCAAAAAGGCATGAAATTCCGATTTCGTTATAGTTCTCAAGATTAACGAACTTTCGTTATAATTTGCGAGAGATTTTCTGAATATATTCTATATTTTGTAATAGTAATAAATACATTGTTAATATCAATAATTAAAATGTAGTAAACTGAAAAAACATTTTAACAATATTGGAGTTGCAATCTTGTTCTCAATTCTTCTGATTATTTCTTCAAACATATGTTTGTGATGATTTTCCCAATATCAAGTTCAACCATTATTTATTTTTTTAATAACAAGCAAAAATGTACACAATTTAGATATTGCTGGCTTTCACATATAATTAACATTTTTAATTAACTTTACCCATTTCTTATGTCCAACACAAATATATTTTCAATGTTTTTCAATAACTAATTTTGTTGCTTCCTTTTTATTAAAGAGCACACATGCGAGAGAAATTCCTCAGCGACCTGCGAACTGCCAGAGATACGTATGCAACCAATGGCGCAAAGCTGAAGAGCATCCTGCACGAGATGCGCAAGAGGCTGGACGATCCTCATGTTCTCTCCGGAGAGGTGGTGCACAGTTTTATGTGTTCACTGAGGGATGTGCAGGACTACGATGCAATGGTGCGGCTAGTGAACGATCTGAAGAACATACCGAACACCCGCAAGTACATCGAACCAGCCCAGATATGTTTCCTGTATGCCTTCGCTCTGAATCGGAGGAACCGCAAGGGGGACAGGGAAAAGGCCCTGGAATCATCGCTGAAGGCTCTGGAGAAGAAGGACAACCAATTCCCGGACATGCTGTGCCTGTGCGGACGCATCTACAAGGACATTTTTGTGGAGTCCGACTACACGGACGCCACTAGTTTGGCACATGCCATTAAGTGGTACCGCCAGAGCTTTGAGGTGCAACCCAATGAGTATGCGGGCATCAATCTAGCCACCCTGCTTGTGATCGAGGGCAAGGAGTTCAGCAACACGGAGGAGCTGCAGCACATTGGGATGACCCTAAACAACCTGATTGGGAAGAAGGGCAGCCTCTCCACCTTGACCGAGTACTGGGACGTTGCCACATTCTTCGAGATCCACGTGCTCTACGATGACTACGCCAAGGCCATTCAGGCGGCCGAGTGCATGTTTAAGCTGAAGCCTCCTAACTGGTACCTCAAGTCCACCATTGGCAACATCTCGCTAATTCATCGCTTCCGCAAGAGGCCCGAGGAACGGCAGCCCACTATTGAGGAACAGGTGTTTCAGTTCTGGATGGACTTCTTTCTGGAGGCCACCAACACGGAGGAGGTGAAGAACAGCATTCGGTTTCCCATTCTGGTTGGTATCGCTTATCTTCTCTCGGATGCTTCAGTCGTTAACTTTTAATCCGTTTTAATCCGCAGATCCTTGAGCCGCAGAAGATCTACATGCCCAGCTATGTGACCATCAACATGGACGCGGATGAAAAGTCCATTCAGATAGTCAACATTTGCCTAGCTCACTCAAAGAATGCATGTAAAAAGTTGCATGACTTCCTGTTCGTGGCCTCCAAGATCAAGTCTGTTAGTCTGTACAAACGGGATGATCGCTGCGCCTATCTGTATGTGCATCACAACTCGGACGACTTTCAGATCTACTTCCCCTCCAGCGAGTGTCGGCAAAAGTTCTACGATTTAATCCGGGAGATGACCGCCGACCAGGTGGTGTTCGTCAATCTCGATACTGATGAAGCGCCAATCGAGGTGGGTTGCCTAACACAATTTCTTTGAATACTTATAATTGTTTTCCCAAAAGTTAAAGAATTATGTTATATGTTTTTTGCAGTTTATATTTGATTAGTTATTTCTGCAACTGAGTCCCTGTGTCTGAAAAGTTAATCTGCGCCCACCTTTGCTCAATTCATTTCTTATCAGTCCTGCACTTCCGAACATATGTTTCGTTATCAATTTTAATCAATTTAATTTGTTTTGAACTTGTAAATATCATTGTTTCTGCATTGCTCATTTTTATTGACTTATTCTTTGTCTTTATCATTTAATTGTGTCTATAAAATCAATCAAATACTTTTATTACCTAACTTAACGTTGCAATATAAAGATTAAACAGTAAAACTAAACCGAAACAAATATGTTCTGCTAAAATCGTGATCCCTGTTGTCATGGGTATTTGTAATTGCATTAAATTCAAAGTTAGTCCTCATGATAACTCAAAACCCTACTAATAATAATTCCTTCGATATTCCAGTACGAGTACGACTATGACGAGCAGAACCGCAAGAAAGTGCTGGGCAAGGGAACATACGGCACCGTTTACGCCGCTCGGGACACTCAGACGCAAGTGCGAATTGCCATCAAGGAGGTGCCGGAGAAGAACTCGCAGGATGTGCAACCCCTGCATGAGGAGATCAAGCTGCACTCGCAGCTGCGTCATCGCAACATTGTCCAGTATCTGGGCTCGCGTTCGGAGGACGGTTTCTTTAAGATCTTCATGGAGCAGGTGCCGGGAGGCTCGCTGTCCGACCTTCTGGAGACCAAGTGGGGTCCGCTCAAGGACAACGAGTCCACCATGGCCTTCTACTCCAAGCAGATCCTCGAGGGCCTCAAGTACCTGCACGAGCAGGACATCGTCCATCGCGACATCAAGGGCGACAATGTGCTGGTGAACACGTACAGCGGCGTGGTCAAGATCTCCGACTTTGGTACCTCCAAGCGGCTGGCCCGCATCAATCCCAATACGGAGACCTTCACCGGCACCCTGCAGTATATGGCGCCGGAGGTTATCGACCAGGGCGTGCGGGGCTATGGTCCTGCGGCCGACATCTGGTCTTTTGGCTGCACCAACGTAGAGATGGCCACCGGCAAGCCGCCGTTCGTCGAGCTCGGTTGTGCTCAGGCGGCCATGTTCAAGGTGGGCTACTACAAGAAGCATCCGAACATCCCCGAGGAACTGTCCGCCAACGCCAAAAACTTTATCCTCCGCTGCTTTGCCATTAGCGTTGTGGATAGACCTTCAGCCTCGCAGCTGCTGGACGATCCTTTTTTGGCCGAGTAAGTTATTGTTTGCTTTCCTCTTGCGCTCTGTAATCATTTTTTTGGAATCCTCCAGCAAACCTCGAAAGTTGCGACCAGCCCTGCCCATCAATACGGACTTTGGGCGGAGTATTTCGGTGCCAGCTGATCGTTTGGTGCACAAGACTACGCCTCCGCTGACCTACAACACCACCTGCAACACGCCCACCACTCCGGAACTGGAGTAAGTGCAAGAAACTTAGCTGGTTCTAAAAGTCAATCAAGTTTGGTCTACTTTGTTATACAATGTTCACCCCAAGTTTGCAAAAATTGGACAAATATGTGCGCAATGTTTCTAGTATATTTATTTAAATATAACATTATATATATATTTTTTTTTATTGAAACTTTTTTTCATTATCTATGAATACACTTTATAGAACTTAAAGTTTTAAACTATAATTTATTCATTTCGGCTTATGCAAAATTTCATGTTTATTAAAATCTTGCCCCTGAAAGTGTGACATTTGATTTTTTAATCTAATATTAAATTTCATTATCTTTTCACGTTTTAAAAAATCCGAAAGCATTAATTCTAATCGCGTGTAATTACATTTAAGTATTTTACTTGATTGATTTTCATTATCAGAAAGGTGCTTTAATTCTGACAAACAGTTCACTCGGAAAGGGACTGATAATATTTATGCAATTGTTTATAGTAAAATGAGAATCTACACGAATCTTCTTTAGTTTTGTGATTTTTTTGTTTAAATTTAAGCTGCCTTTCAAATGTTTCCTAATAATTTACTAATATCCTTTCTCTCTCACCCTCTTTAGCGTTGCTCACACTTCCTCAGTGGACATTGACGGTCTGCCCAGTCTGCTAGAGAGACGGAACTCTTCCGGATTTCTGCTCTCACCGGAGATAGGAGAACCCACCACTCCATCCCTGCGGACGAGCATTAGTGAGACAAGCGAGACGGATGGTTTTTATCGGCTAAAGAAGGACTCGCAGCGTAGAACATCCTTGTCTAAGGTGTTGGCGCTGGACGAGTCGAAGATCTGTGACATCTGGTTAAAGAAAGTGGACGCCGATCAGCACTCGATTGCGATCCGGAAGACCGACTTGGAGGTATTGATACGGGGGCTGAGGGATTACATCATGAACGAGAACGAGAAGCATCTGGAGGTCACCATCAATGAACTGAAGCAGAAACTAAACAACGACGCCATCGCTTTGGATCACCTGCATTTGGCCCTGTACTCCTTCCAGGACGCCGTGGTCTGTGTGCTCCGGCTACACTGCATCAAACCGCATTGGATGTTCGCATTAGATAATCTCGTCAAGAGAGCTGTCCAAGCTGCTGTTACGATTTTCTCACCCGAACTGGGCGCCAATCTGGCGGACAAAGATCTGTCCGGTAATGATGATGAGAGTGTGACCACTTGCCTAGTCCAGCAGGGATCGACGGACAGCCAGGAGAAGCAGCAGCTGGAGAAGGTTCTCCCCTCGAGCAATGTGGGCGGAGGACTAATCCCAGCAGAGGCGGGTGGGGATGCTTTGAGCAGTTCGTTGGAGTGCGCACGCATCCTGCGGGACATCCGCGACAATCAGCAGAAGCTGCAAAGGCAGTTGCTCGAGCAGCAGCGCCAGAGCATGCGAGCCCTTCACAACATAAGCCAGGAGCTGGCTCACATCTACATGGGTGGCAGGAAGAGATTAAGGTGGGTTAAGGACTGAGAAACTAGTTGGCATGAAACAGATCAAGTAACAATATCAACGGATCATGCCTTGTCAACTTATTATCCAAATTATAAAACCTTTTGTAAGAGTATACAAACATAACTAATCATAAAATTGTAACCCACAGACGCACCATCAACGGGTTCAACAAAAAGTGCCATAGAATGAGCCCCAGTGCGGGAGGAATACCCGGAGTCCGTCCAGCCCCAGCGGGGGGCAATCCACGGAGGCAGCTAAACAAGCAACACTTCGGTCTGCACGAGGTAGACGAGCAGTTGGAGCAGTGGCTGACCCAGCAGGATATTGATGAGTTCTCAAAGACGCTCATCTTGAATGAAGGTTTCACGTTTGAGGACTTCATCTACAACATGGAGAAGCTGGACCTCATGCGGCTGGGTCTGCGGTGAGCAAAATAATTGATTTTGTGATATATGTAACCGGACCTAACCCTTTGTTTTACCCTTAAGTGTTGGCATCGAGGTGCGCCTATGGAAACTCATCATCCAGGAACGGGTCTGCACCTCACCCGATTGCGCGGACAGTGCGAGGAGCACCTTTGCTATGATTAACAACAATAACACGCTGCCATCACCCACAACAACGACACCCGGTACGCCGGGAATCAAAACGAAGATCAAAAAGAGCGAAAGTGAATACGATTCCTGCAGCGAGTGACCAGTGACCGGGTAGATGGGGGATTGGAGACGCGATAATTGTGCCTTAACAGATACTGATACAAATTAATTGTTAATGTTGTCTATGTGCTACTAACATGCATGTTAATTTATCAAACAAAAAATGGAATTTAAGTGCCTTTAATTTAAAAGCAATGAAAAAAGAAAACAGAAAATACATTGTGAAGTGCTTTACAAGAATTAAATACTGTTTTTTTTGCCTTAATGGGAAGTAGCTTAATGAATTTTCGAAGAAAGTAAATGTAAATGAGGAATTAGAAAAGAAAACCCTCTCTTGGTTACTTTCTTGTTCGTTTTATTAATTTTTATCATATATACGTAAGTTTGAAATTTGCATTGCTTTTTGTTTTTTTTTTGTAAAAAAAATGCATAGTTTTGTCATTGCTATTGTTGTTTTTGATGTTATTCAAAAGCGTTTCGTTCTGTTGTTGCAGTTTATCATTCTGTTGTTGTTTTTGGTTTTCTTGCTGTTGTAAGTAATTATACCCTTGCAGAGTGTATTATAATTTTGACCAGAAGTTTGCAACGCGGTGAAGGAGGCATCTCCGACCCCATAAAGTATATATAGTCTTGCTCAGCCTAGTCAGCTGAGTCGAACTAGCCGTCTGTGTGTCCGTCTGTCTGTTTCTACCCGAATTAGTTTTAAAGCTATCGCGCTTTTCACCAACTCTTGTTGAAACGACTGGAATCAGAACACTACATTACATTGCTGAAAAAGGGTCGAAAAAACGAAATTGTTAATTGCTTGATAATTTAAAAATAACTTTCAAATAACTAAGTTAACCTATCCTGAAAATCTTTTAAAAATCGGACTGTTATATCTTATTGCTGCCATAGAAATAAACGATAAAAGGGTTTGAAGCCATATAGTCTGCATGGGTATTCTAAGCTTCGGGCCACGAAGCTAGCCTTCCTTTTTTGTTAGATATTGTTATTTCTATTCTTGTTGTTACGCTAAAGATTGTATGCCAGGACTCGGCATCGCTGGACTTGTCATCGCCGAACTTGCCAAATTCACAGCGAGGTAGCTTCTGAGGTCAAGACGGTATTTGTATTGACTTTGAGGGGAAGAAAATAAGCGAATTATTTTAACAAATTAACCATTTGCATGGAGAGATTTATAGTTAAGGGTTTAATAAATATGAATATAATTGTTTATGACATCAAATTAAATAATATTTTGAGCTCAAACTCTATGTTCTGGTAAAAATTGGATACAGCAATCAGAAAATAAAATATTCTGGCATTTGCAAACTAACATACAACTGTGTTTAACCTTTAAGAGGGCTTTAATGTTTGTTGAACGGCTGCAAACTATAGATCACCATAGCATTTCCGCACAAGTAAATCATGTTCATCGTGTAGGCTGTCAGGATCTTGGCCCAGATTGGGTCCATGGCTGGGAACTGGTTTCAGTAGGGGCTGATAAAGTGCGCCATGTCGGGGGTAACTTAGTCCACCACCGAATTCTTGGATAAGGAGGTAAAGTGGGGCCCCAGACGCTAGGATGCTGCGCAGCTGCAACAGATATACCTACAAGTATATAAAAGTTCAAGGTTCCACTCTTCGGATCGTACCTCTCCATTGTGTTTTGGTTGCTGGATGCGTCCTTAAATCACCTGTATCAAACTGTCTACATAAAAAACTGCAAATTCACAATTAATATTTATACATAAAGGATCTCTGCGGTTCCCCATAAAGTGTATATATTCTTGATCAGCATCACCAGCTGAGTTAATTTAGCAATGTCTGTCTGGCTATCCTCAGTTTGTGACTATCTCTCAGTTTTTAAGCTATCGGGCTGAGCATCAACACCTCAATGGGAAGTGGCTTAATAGATATTTTAAATAACGCAAATGTAAATGAGGAATGACAATATTTTGCTTAATTAGAAAAAAAAAATCTCTGTTGGTAACTTTTCTAGTTCGTTTGCATTTATTTTTTTTGCTACGTTTTTTGTTGTCTTTAGCTGACATTGCAGAAGTTTTAATAGTTTGAAGTTTACATTGCTTTTTGTTATGTAAGAAAATTGCATAATTTTTTCATTGTTATTGTTGTTTTTGATGTTATTCGAAAGCGTTTCGTTCTGTTGCTGCAGTTGTTCTTGCTGTTGTTGTTGTTGTTGTTTTTGTTGCTGTTGTTGTTGCTGTTGTAAGTAATTAGATGTTGTTGTTGCTGTTCTGGTTGTTGCGCCAAAGAATTTATGCCTTGGACTCGGCTTCGCTGGCGGTTGCCTGGGATTGGGCATCGCTGGACTTGCCATCGTCGACCTTGCCAAATACGCAGCAAGGACACTTCTCCTTGAGGGCAAGGCGGTATTTGGGATGGCTTTAAGAGGAAGGAGATGTTGCAATCTACAATTTTTAAAATAATACATTTTCGAGCTACTAACCTGATTCCATATACAATTGGGTTGTAGCAGGCGGCCGACTTGGCGAAGCAAGCGCCCCAGATGGTGTTTAGCGGAGTGAGCCCCTCGAACTTGAACAGACCCATGCAGTTGATCACCAGGTATGGGGTCCACGCCATGAACCACAGGGAAATGGTGACCAGGGCGACCTTGGCCAGTTTGCCCTCGGCGCTCTTCTCGGCATCCTCAGAGGAGCGGAGGGACTTGACATTCATCTTCTTGGCCTGTTCGCGCATGGCCTTCTCGTGGGCGGATACAGCCTAAGGAGGAGCGATACGAAATTTTGTGATTTACGAATTTTTGGGGGAATCCCAGTAATACTCACAGCAATGATGAACCAGTAAGAGTAGCAGATCAGGAACAGCGGAATGTAGTAGACGAAGATCGAGTAGAAGATCAGGTATGAGCGTGGATTCCAATCGCGCTCCAAGTAGTCAATACCGCACGATGTCAGGTTACCCTCCGGCACATACCTGTCAAGTTAAATCGAGAATATATATATATGCATATGGTAAATATTAAGATTTCATGGAATTTTATTTATAAAGTTTTTCTTGGACAATCGAAATAAATATCCGTATAAATTTTGTTCACAGGGATCTCTCAATAAAAATGTAATTATTATTATTATTAAAATATATTTATATTGTATTTTATTTTGTTTCGGAATTCTTGTAATTCAAAATGTATTATGGCGAAAATGAATACCAAATGAACATATGTTAGATATAATTCCTAAAGATTATTTCAATATTTGTAAAAAGTGAAACCCAAAATATTGAGCTAAATTTATCTCCTAATGATATATTTATCAATACAAATTATTTTAATATATTATAGCTCCAAATTTAAAATGAAATTAATTTTACTATTATTGGTTAAATCGATTGAAAATTAAAAGCCTTTTATTAGTGTTCGGTGGACTCACCTGCTCCAGCCGAAGACGGGCGCCAGGCACCAAATGCTGGACATGAACCAGATGTAGGCGATCTTGCCCAGGGCCAGTGGGATGGTCATCGGCCGGCCGGCCATACCCTTGACGATCACTTGGTAGCGATCCAGCGAGATCATGCACATGGACCAGATGGAGCTGCAGCCAAAGGCGGAGCCCAGGCCAGCGTAGATGTCGCACATCATTGGGCCAAGCACCCATGTCTCGAAGTAAAGGTTGATGCCCATCATGGGCGTGTTGGTGATCATGATGCCGAAGTCGGAGATGGCCAGATTGATGACCAGCAGGTTGGCGGGCGTGCGCAACGACTTGGTGGTGGCGAAAATATAAATCACCACGCCATTTCCGCACCAGGAAATCATGCCGATCATGATCATGTAGGCTGTCAGGATCTTGGCCCAGATGGGGTCCATGGCGGGGAACTGGTTCCAGTAAGGGCTGATCAAGTGCGCCATATCGGGGGTCACCTTGTCCACCACCGATCCGTTGGACAGGGCGGCAAAGTGGGGCCCCAGTTGCGAGGCTGCTGCTGCGAAGCTGCAACAACATTGCACCAAAATGTAAATCAAAATGTCTAAGGGAGATTCCACTCTCTGGGCCGTACCTCTCCATTGTGTTTTGGTTGCTGGCTGCGTCACTAAATCACCTAAATCACCTAAGTCACCTGTATCACACTGTCTACATAAAAAGCTGCAAATTCACAAAATAATATTTCAAACACTTTCTACATAAAGGATCCCTGCAGTTCTGAATATTTCACTGGGCGGACTATTCGCGGCGATTGGTCGTTGGAAACCTGCAATGACTGCAGTTCACGCCCAGGCTTTTATATTTTTCTGTGAACGCACAGAACCGCAGCGGTTCAAATTGAATTAGGGGGCCTAAAAATATGCACACAGAAGAAGGTGTCGACAGCTTTCTGGCTTATAATCATTATAGCCATAACAAAGGCGAGGGTGCAACGCAATGGGCCAATGTCTATAGTTAAAGTCTCTGCCAAGACTTTTCAAAGGCTTCCAAGAACGGCTCTGGCCGAGACTTAGTTCTCGCTGACATTGTGCATGAAAGTCAGCGATTGAATATGTCAATGCTCAATAAATCGATGGGGCAAAAATTCTAGATAATAACCGAAGGCAGCATTCTTCAATGGTACCACAGTGCGTATGCGCAATCGAGTATACGCAGCGTGTGCGTGAATGAAGGCTTGTTTAGTACATGTTGATGAATCAGGTTTATTTATTTGTATTTAATGAGATAGACTTATCCGCCTTTGCAGATTCGGTCATGGGATTCCGCAGAAAAAAACATTCGTTAAATATTATTTCTTACTAGGCTCTCAAATAATCTCAATATGTTTAACAAATTAGGAGAGTTTAATTTCATATGAAATTCAGCGTGATGAGATTTCTTGGAATTATATTTACAAGCTCTGCTTTGAGAGGCAATACAAATATTTTTCATATTTAAAAATGATGTTCTGCACATTTTTATTTCAATATTTTTTGCCCGCTTTTAATCTTGGATTAAAAATGAAACCCTGACACTCACGGGCCATGAAATAATCTCTTTAAATGCCCAAAGTTGAAATTCCTCTCTGCCATAAGGCCTTAAGCAGCTTATGGATTTTGCTGAAACGATTGATCTATTCGCACCTCCATTGTCATGTCCAAACGAATTTTCCGAGCCATTTGTGTGGTTTGCGTTTTGTGCTTTTTGTCGCGTGGGGGCACTTTGGATTTTTTTGGTCAATCCAACTTTGGCACAAAAGCCTTTTGTTCGCTCCATGCGATCAGCACTCAACACGTTGGCTTAAATTGGGTCAAGTTTTAGGCTAATCCAATCGGCTGGCTGGGCTGGCATGGGATGTCACGCTAGATGCCCAACCCTAATATGGAACTAAACCAAAATAACTGTCACTTTGTGTGACAGTCGACACATGTTAGGCTTGGCAGATCTTTCGGTTAAAATCAATTACACACCGCAAAACAATAAAAAACCAAACAAAAAACGGGTAATAAATATACAAAGTTAGCTGGCAAAAAAAAAAGTGAATAGAAGATAAAAAGCTAAAGCGCAAAACCGGAAGCTGCGCTCAGATCATCATCGTTATTATTATGAATACGATCATTATTAGCCGCACTTGCGGTTCTCATATCTGCATATATGTATGTATGAATAGTTCACATGTAGTTTGGTGTGTGTGGGTGACTGTGCGTATGAAATTTTGTAGAAAATATACTTACAGTATAAACTATGCGAAACATGAATCGCATTTCAATTTATTTAGCATTTTCGGGTTTCTCTAAACAAACAAAAGTCAGCCGCCCACCTGCTAAATAACATAAACAAAGCGAGGAAACAAAATGGGCACAGAAACACAACAATAAAAAACATCAATATAGCGACAGCTAAATGCAACAAACATTGCGATGCGAAGAAGGGCAAGAAGAAGACAATCATTTAGCATTAGCAAATAAGCAAGATAAATGCTTCGATCCGTAGCCGATGTTGTTGTTATTTTCCTGTTCAATGAGGCAGACAAATTTGAAACCGGAGAAGAAGTGCCAATTATTGGTGACCCTTCAAATGCCCTACCATTATTTATGGGACATCGCAATAAAAATAAATTCAGTGTCAAGTAAGCAATAAAATATAATTTATTTTTAATAGCCTGATGCTCCGAGTTTGAATAATAAATAAACGCCCTTTTGACAGTTTGTTGTATAGTTTAAGTATTGAAAATATTTATGTATGATAATCATTTTGAATGATAAAATCCCAATTTTTATTTTGTACAACTCTAAATTTACGTTTCGGCCATCCCCCCAGTACAATGACAATATTTGCTCACTTTAATTGTTTACAATTTGCTGTTTATTGCAAACTTCCCATGCAAATCATGACGCCCAGCCTCCAGGGCACAGAGAATAATTAACAAACACCTATGATTTGATTTTTGTATTTTTTATGTTCGACAATGGATTGGCGCTCGCCTGTCGGTGAGTGTGCGTTGGTGTGAGTGTGAGTGGGTAAACGACGGCAAGTGTTCTGCCAACGTCGCTGCCGCTGCGCCGTCGTGTGGGGGTAAGTGAGAGAATTGAGCGGAGCGTCGGAGCTGCCGAGCTGCCGAGCAGACGCTCAAAGAACGCCAAAGTAACGGGCGCCGTTTTTGGGCGCCGCTCTCTTGACTCTCTCAATCGCTCGCACTCTCACATCAATCACTCCCTTACGCTCTCTCGCTAGCGATCGCAGACCGTGTGTGTGTGGGAGTGCTCGTTCTTGGACGCGAGTGTCATTAGCGTACACTCGGAAAAAAGTCAACGTACAATTTTATAATTTATTTTTAAATTTTCGAGTATTGTCTTGACGAATAAGTTTATTTTGTACAAATTATAATGAAAAGTAACAACCATATAAAAACTCTTGAGTTGTGGAGCTAAAAAATTAATACTGATATTTCGGGAATTATGAATATAATACTAATAGGTACTTCGGGAATCAAGACGAACTAATTATAAAATTTATCTTTAATATTTTGTAATAAGCTAATTCTGTTCCTTTTAAACAAGCTAATTTATTATACATTGAAAATAGATATCAATAGATTAAGTATTAAAAATATATTTTTATGTTTTAAATATATTAAAATGAAAATTTAATTATAACTTAAAAAAAGTAATTATATTTTTTTTATTCAAATTTTGTCAGAGTGCAGTTGCAGTAGCAGCAGCAACAGCTGAGACTGCGACTGCGACTGAGATCACCCGCCGCTCTCACTCATCCGTTCGTCCGTCCGTGTGCTCGCTCGCTCACTCTCCGTACGGAGGAGGCTGATGTTATTTTCAGCGGCCGAAGATTTACAGTAACAACACGAAGCCAAGCAGAATCGCGTGCAGCGCTATCCGCTCGGATATACGATTTTCAGAGTTTCTGAGAGTGCGGTTCGGTTCTGGTCTGGTCTGCTCTGATCTGTTCTGCCTTGTGTTTGCTGTTAATTTTAGACCCGTGAAGCGGAAGCTTGCCAGAGTTTTCCAAAAAAATATCCAATCCGACGGCCGCGTGTGTTTTCCGGATTGAAATCGGTACGATTTGTTGTAGGTAATTCGCGAATTTCGCCCAAAAATGAAAACTGTCGCACCGCGAAAATTTCGATTAACCTCTGGTCGGTGTGGCTGGCTGGGTTAATTAATTAATGACGGAATCTCTCTCGGTGTTGCGGTTGTCGTCAGCACGCGCGCCTCCGGGTCGGGACCAAATGCAATTAAATCATTAATAAAGGCGGACAAATATCAGAATATATATCTACGTCATGCATACCACTACACGGGCACAATCGGATCGGGCATATGTAAAGTGCATTAGGTGAATGTGCGTACGTGAGTGTACGTGTGTGTGTTTGTGTGTGAGTGCCGCAACTACTTCGAAATTTATTTTCGAATAAATAGTACAAAGTTGAAGAAGCAGCATTAGCAGTCGCAGCTCCCGGTCCCATCCCCCATCCCGTATCCCCCTCCCCCACCTCACGTCCCGAATTCCCCCCTCCCATCGGAACCCCACGTAAAAACGCGAAATAGTACACAACGCCACCCAGCGATGTGTTATGGGGCATCCACAGCTGCGGTCAAAATAATAGATACCTTAAAAGACGTTCCAGTATAATCGTGGTACTTTGAGCATTTGTATAATATGAATTAGTTAGAAACAGTGTTAAGCAATTGTTTATTTAAATTATATGGAATATAACAGATGTTTTGCTGTAAGTCATGTAGTTTGTGTTTAGACCAAAACCACGGATTCTTTTATGTAAATGTTTGTGTTATTGAAAAAAAAGGAATATTAAAGACCATTTTATATTTGTTATTTACAAAATCAAATCAAGTTAAAAAATAAATTTTGTATTCTTTCGCCAAAGTGGTAGTACTTTTTCATTGATATTTTTTTCTTGAGTGTTCATTTTTGGTCGCAAACTATCTGTTGAAATATTTGATAAAAAAAAACAGAATTTCTTTCATCCTGAAATTAAAAAAAAAAAGTTTAAGGAAAGAAAACAATTTTAATTTCTCTGAGTTATTATGCAATACCTCAAAGTAATTATGTCAAGATTCCAACAACTATTATTTTGGCCGCAGTTGTGTTGATCTTACGCATGCACAGTGGGGCTTAGAGTGTTATTTTTGGCCCACAGACATTAATTCAATTAGCTAAAATTGATTAATTGTTTGTTTTAGAGCAAAAATAACGTTATGGAATGCCGAGATGATTCAGAGTGACGTGATAATTGTGTATGCTTTAAAGCGAAAGGTGTGAGGCTATTAATTAATCCAACGATATGATAATTGCTCTTGGCAGTATCATTTCTTTGCTTTCATTTTGAACGCTATCGAGACACTGTGCCCGCCGTGTACGCCTCTTACGGACTATATCTGCTCGATATAACGCCGATGCGATGCCTGGTCCCGAATCCGTATCCGAATCCGTGTATTTTCGTGTAGTGCGTCTGTGCGAGCCGCCGTGCGTTTGAGTGTGTGTGTGTGGCTGTTTCTCTTTCGGATTCGGCGTCTGAAATAAATGGAATAGGAAATTTTGGTATTTTCTTTTATATAAATAGATTTCGCCATACGCAGCCTACGGAGGAAAACGTTGAAAATGTGAAAAGTGAATGAAACGCATGTGAATCTCGCAATACCACAGAACGCAAACGCAACAAGGCGAATTAAATAAAATACCAATTAAGATTGTAATAAATTGTTGATATTAAAATGTGACCCAGTGAAAATGTGATTTTCGAACTGGGGAGAACAAAAGTGAACGCAGCCAGAGGGACATAGACAATTATCGAGATACAACAACAACAAAATGCAGGCCAACTCGAGCACCACCACAACAACAACCACGACTAAAACGAAAAAACTGAGCAGCGGGCCGGGGGGCAACATGATCAGTTCGGTGGCCGTGTCGAGTGCCACCAAAACCACCACTACCACGAGGAAACCAGGGAGCTCGGTGTCCTCTGCATCCGGAGCTAGTCCTAAGTCCCCCAAATCACCTGCCTATACGAATGCATCAGCAACGGCTTCCAATTCCGACTCCAATGCGGAGATCGAAGAGCTGACCAAAAAGATCACCGAAACAGCTGATGCTCTATATCAGACATGGAAAAGTCGGGGAATACCGCCCGTTGAGTTCCTGGGAGATTTCACAGATGTGGCTTCTCCATCGGCGGACACCGAAGGCCTGCAGAAGATGGTCACCAGTTTTGTCAATAAGGACAAAGAGCAGCGTGGCAAGAGCAATACCCTAAAGAAATCCGATATCACGTCCAACGGCAAGGTGAAAAAGGCCACGAATATTGCTGCAACTGCTCCTGCTCCTGCACCCACCCCCGCACCCGAACCCGCTCTTCAATCGCCAAAGAAAGTGGCTGCCGTTTCTGCCAGCAAACCCTTGCCCGATGTCAACCTCAACTATGACATCAACCTGCATCTGGACGTGAACAATCTCTCCCAGCAGCAGACTCAGAATCTCTTGAAGATCAGTGAGCTGATACAGCAACAGAAGGATGTTACAGCCAGTAGTGGGAAGAAACGGCAAAGCACCAAGTCGAGCAATGGCAATGGCAATTCTCCCAAGCTAACAGCCACTGAGCAGCAGCAGCAACCCACCAAAAAACAGAGCAAGGCCAGCAGGAATGGATCGCTATCGGTTAGCATAGATGTGGTGGATGCTCCCCAAGTAAACAGCAGCAGCCGGGTGACCATTGCCAACAGCAATGCGGCGGTGAGTGATAAATCCGCTGAGGCAGCGGCCACATCAATTCGCAAGACGAGTAGCAAAACCAAAGAAAACAGCGAGGGCAAGCCGGCAACCAAAGAAAAGCCCACAGCAACACGAGCAGCATCGGCGGCATCGGGAACTGTGGCCACACGCAAGTCAACAAGTCGCAGCGCCACTGATAACACCAGCATCACCAGCAACACGGCACACGCAACATCAGCATCGGTTGCACCCGCAGAAACGGCAACAGCAACATCCGTCGACGCAACGCCAGCAACATCGGGCAGCACAACGATGCCAACGATGAATAAAGTCAAACCGACGGGTCGGGCGGCAATCGCCAATGGCCAGGATAAAAGTAATATAACCAAGAAATCCCCCCTTCCCAATGAAAGTGTCCCAAACTCCAGGTGTTGCATCTCGTCTCTCATCTTGCAGTTGGACTCCTCACACGCGGCTCCGTCGCCGAGCGCGTTCTCATGTTCGAGAAGTGTCCGGATGTGCGGCACGCTTTCCTAAACATCAAGCGACCCCAGGGGGACACTCCGCCCAAGAATCTGATCAAGGTGAGTTCGATTCTCGATCCAATATGGTTATGGATATGCAAAATTATGATCATTTCGCGCCGATTTGGGTGCTCGGGGGTGTTATCTAACAGTTGAAAATGCCAGAAGACAATGTGCAAAATACAAAAAAAAAAAAATAGAAAAGAAAACGAAACTATTGAGAGGCTGCACCCCTCACGGATCGAACCATTGCACAGAAAAAAATATAAGTATACCATTAAAACTTTTAATTATAATAATAAAAACACGCATACTAAGCATTCAAATCCGTGTATTTTTGGAATCTTTTCAAAAAGCCGAAATGAAATAACGAAATAACAAAAAAAAAAATAATTAGACAAGTTTTAACTTAAGATTAAAAAATGCATAAACATATTTCGATATCTTCATAGTAAATCTTTCTTGTCTGAACTGTATGGTTTGGATATATTTTCTGAAAAATTGGTTTATTTTATCTTTCAAAATATAAATTTTTTTCTGTGCATTCGTTAATTTGATTCTCTCCGATTTTTTGTATATTGCGGCTAATGGTGCTGTTATCGGTGCTAGAGAGCTGCATCAGTGATTGATTTAAGGTTACACGAGCATCGTTTGCCAAGTGGCCGAGGAAAATCAATGATGGGAGGAAAGGGGAATCATAAAAGTTTAAAGGGCTTAGCCGGTAGAGGATTGTTCAGTTTGGAAGCAGATATAAACAAATAATAACGAAGCAGATTGGAATACAGAAAAATAAAATAAAACTCGTATCTTATCTTGTAATTTATAAAAAAAAAAAAATGTTAAAAAATTAATATTTAATGAAAATTATTATCACAATTATAATCACAATAATTATATGTCAATCATGCTTAGTCATAATAAAGAGAAATATAATTATTTTATTCCATGAAAACGTGAAATTCTGTCGCAAGCTGAAATCCAGCTATCATTAGTAAAAAATTATAAAAAAAAGTAGAAGAAATCCTATAAACATTAAACCAGTTTGTGTGAAGTGTCATATGCTGATGAGTCGTGAAGTCGTGAGAAATATCCCTTATTTCGCAAGTCGGGAATTCTTTATTCCAAACACATTCCTCTAAAATGTGCTCACCCCAGCATAAACCAGTTGCTTAATTTAGAGGTCCTCTTCGATCACGCCGGACCCATTGGAATTAAAATTATTATTGATCCAAGTTACCCGCATCGAGTGCCCCTTGTGGTGGGTGCATATTTTCGTATATAAACAATCAAATCAAGCATTTACGATCAGCTCAATCGTGCAAAAGCGAACAAAAATCCGAATGAGAGAGAACAACAAAAATAAACCAAATAACAACAAATCCGAATTCAATACAACCCAAGCACATGATCATCATCACTTTCAGCAGTCTGAAATGCAATTTGTTGTTTTTGTTGGCTCAGTGCTGATTGCTTGGGATTTTTTTGTTGCCTTAGAATTGTTTAATTGCTTAATTACATGTGCGGGCGGGCATGGCATATTCAGTTTTTCATTTTTTTTTTATGAATGATTTACCAAAACTGAAATCTCGACGAGCCACTTGAACTCTACTTTACTACGATTGCTTGTGAAATTCCTCACTTCGAATGCTTGGACGCTCTGATCAAAGCAAACAAATCGAATAAAAATAGAATCCTCAAAGAAAAAAATAAAAGCACCAAAAACTATTTTTTGCAATTAACTTTTAGGCAAACTAAGACTGAAGTTGAATTTAGTATGCGTACAATTCTCTAGTGTTTTGTGCTCTTTGCTATTTCTCTACAAATTGGGCAACAATGCGTATGCGTAATATTTGACTGTAAACGACGTGTAGCCGGGCGTATACGTAATAAGCGCACATGCCAATGAATTGTTTGCTTTTTGTATGCTCTCCTCGATGTGGCGGGCAGACGGGATTAATATTTATGTCGCCGTTGACAGTTTTAAAATCATGAATGGCCTGTGCATGGATTATAATCGATGAAACATCGTCACTCGCATAAAGGCCAAATAAAGCCAAATAGTTTTGAATGGGAAACACAAACAATGGCATCAAGGGAAATAACTCAAGGCGGAAGATCTAGATAAAAATGTACAATATTTTATTTCTATTTGATTCCCAATGATTTATTCGTTGGTATTGATTTAATCAGCATCAGCATAATAAATTCCTTATGCATCCTTTGCCACCCACATGAAAACAATTGAATCGGTTTCTCAGCTGCCAAATTCTAAATTGTAGCACACGATATCCCGTTCTTCTTTTTCCATCAATTTAATGCATTCTTTTTTTTTTATAAAAACAATTCGCAACATAAAAATCCCACGTAGCAAATATGTTTCCATTATTTACCGAAACGAAAACTCAATTTAAACAAAAACTTTTGTTGTTACGCTGGTACTCACCGCTTAAATTAGACAACAATTTGTTAGTGTTTATTTGAATAGCAAACATTTAATAATAAATTCAAAGGTAAAGGGCGAACTTACGTCGATATGGGCGTGGTTGTCTGCGTCTTTTGGCCGAGAGCGTGAACAAATATCCGCGAAACAAACGTAAACAAAAGAAATTTTTTCGAGAATAAATTGCGAATTTTATTGAGTGGCGCTTTGGCAGCGCCAGCCAACAAATGTAAACAATTAGTGAGTGAAACTAATTCTCGTTCATATTCGCCGGACAGGTCAAGCTGCACAGCACTCCGCCCCCACCGCCAGAACAAAATCTACTGCAGAAGGAGATCCGCTCCACGAAGAGCGTCTACATACCCAGGTGAGCGTCGGGTGGGATATTTTATTATTTGATTGATTTATTGAGAGTATCTTGAATAATCCGGCAGATTCTACTTTCCACATGGCAAGCCACAGCCCAACATCGCCATGGAGCGGACGGTGCGGGGCATCCTCTCCGCCTTCGACAGCTTTCCCAACAACCAGGTGACCAAGGACGAGCTGCCCCGGATCCTGAAGCTCTGTGGTCTGCCCTTCTACTGGCGCATGCCGGTCATGGTCTTCTGCCAGACGGCCAGCTCTGGTCTAGTGGAGCGAACGCGGTTCGTCGAGTTCTGGAAACAGTGAGTAGGACTTTAATCTTAATCTTAATCTTAGATTATTTCAATATTATTAAAAAACTTTTTTTTAACTAATAAGTTTACTTGGTTGAATAACCATAAAATGTTTAAAGGTTCGCATGCATTAAATATTGATCGTAAATCTAAAAAAATCTTCAAGGCGATGTTTTGCATTTTTTAAGAATTGATTTATTTGTCTAGACAAGCTTCCTCGTTCTTATTTGTACTAAATTTATAAAAGTGTTAATCGTATAGCATACATTAAATATTGACTTAAAATATATTTCTTTTGTTTATCTAATGTCTAGAACTTGTTTGTTATATAATTATACCCATGCAGAGGGTATTCTAATTTTTCTCAGAAATTTGTCATGCAGTCAAGGAGATCCTATTCTAAATATATTATTTATAAGCATCACCTTTTTAAGAAAATTAATTAAATCTTTAACTAACGTTTAGTTTTTTGATTAATAATTAATTTGTTCTTTGAAAATAGGCTTTTCAAAAGAATTGTTGTTTTAATTTGAATCATTTAATTTCAGAATGAATGTGTATTGTCATGAGGCGGCCTCGAGATTCGTATACATTCTGTCCCGTGGCCAGAGATTCCGCTCGTACATCGTGCCCGAGGACCTGGTGCCCATGGTGCAGGATGTGGTGGACACACACCCCGGCCTGGCCTTTCTCAAGGAAGCCACCGAGTTCCATTCCAGATACGTGCACACGGTCATCGCGCGCATTTTCTATTCGGTGAACCGTAGTTGGAGCGGCAGGATCACAATAGCCGAGCTGAAGCGGTCCGATCTGCTAGAGGTGGGCTTAACCAATAAGAAATATGATAATACGAAGTTACAAATTAATTTAAAAATGATTTAAATTAATTCCTGTATTTTAATATATATTTAATATTTTATAAATCTTTCCACGATTTTAATTTTAATATTTTATATACAGTAAAATCCTGAAACTATTTTAAAGTTTATTTTCATTCAGTATTAAAGCTTGATTCAAGATTTATATTTTTGGAATCAAGTAAAATGTCTACGTTTGCTTAAAAAACAACAATTCGTAAAATATTTAAAATAATTTTGAACATCTAAAACTCTTTTACAGATGATCAGTTTGCTGGAGGAAGAGGAGGACATTAACCAGATCATGGCCTTCTTTAGTTATGAGCACTTCTACGTGATCTACTGCAAGTTCTGGGAGCTGGACAAGGACCATGACCTGCTGATCAGCCAGGAGGATCTGGCAAAGCACAGCGACCATGCTCTATCCTCTAGGGTTGTGGAAAGGATATTCTCTGGTTGCGTAACTCGCAGCGACAACAAAAAGGCGCCCGAGGACGACGCCAAGATGTCCTACACGGACTTCGTGTGGTTTATCCTGTCGGAGGAGGACAAACGGACTCCGACGGCCATCGAGTACTGGTTTCGATGCATGGATGTGGACGGAGATGGAGCTCTGTCCATGTATGAGCTGGAGTACTTCTACGAGGAGCAGCAGCAACGGATGGAGGGCATTGGCATCGAGTGCCTGCCCTTTGAGGACTGCCTGTGCCAGGTGAGGGTCTAGAAAGGGTTTCCTCGGCTTGGGATTTCATAATATTGTATTCCCTTTAGATGCTGGACATGATCAAGCCAGCGAATCGCGACTGCATCACCCTGGGCGACCTGAAGCGCTGCAAGATGACGCACGTCTTCTTCGACACGTTCTTCAATCTGGAAAAGTACCTGGATCACGAACAGCGGGATCCGTTTGCCTCGCAGCGGGACGAATATGTGAGTTATTCTGACACCTGGTATTTCCTCGAATCCCCATCTATTGCTTCTATATTTAACTAATTGCAGACCTCCGATTGGGATCGATTTGCGGCACAGGAATATGAGCTGCTCATATCAGAGGAGAACGATTGAGGGTCGCCAAAAGATATTTATTAACTTACAAATTTTTATACAAATTTATACACTACGAAATGAAAAAGAAACCCAAAAACCAACAAAAAGAAGGAACTACTTTTAGTCCATATGTGCAATAAATTCAAACTATTTATTATGAGTTCTGCAGATTTAGTTGAATTTTAATGATGAATAAAATTAAAGAAAAATGTACAAATCGAATGTTATATCCATTATGAATTTTTTTGTAAAGAAAATTGAAGTCTCTGTAAAATTTTATTGTATGAACATATTTATCACTTAATTTTACACCGATGTCATACATCAGGATATACACATTCCTAGATCCTAGATCTTCAAATTAACTCCAAGATAGTCCTAGGCATTAAGGCAGGTCACCCCAAAGGTTTCGGAGGTCGGTTATACTTGTTGGCAGTCGTTACATAGATGATATCTAACTCGGGACCACCGAAGGCCTCAGAAGTGATTTGCGTGGTGGGCAGTACAATATGCAGAAGGATCTCCCCAGAGCTGGCAGATGAAAATGGTAATAATTTTTGCTGATCTTTAAAGGGAAACAGAACTTTTAACGGAATAAAAACTGCACACTAAAGGATTTACACCAGTTACATAAAATTATTAATAGTTATCATTTCAATTCGAGTCTGATGTTTTTAATTGACCGAAATTTTAGTAATTTTCTCACCAGGGATTGACCTTAAAAACAGTTCCCGAATTGAAGGCGGCCACATATATATTTCCCACCGTCATACCATCCGGCTGTAATGGACCGATTTCGGGGCAGATATCCCGCATACCGAAGACCATTTTTGTGATGCTATATGCATATATAAGCCCCGGTGCATTGATCGTAATGATAGGCCACCACCTCATAGTTGTTTGTATCCACTTAGTTTAACTTTTTGGCCTTGATATCCCAAGCCAAGCCGTTCGAGATGCCCACTTTGGGCCTTATGACTTTAGGCTCTCCACCTTTAGCTTCCCAACTGTAGAGTACGCCCTTCCACTTCTGGAAAATATTGTCACTGGTCGCCATTGTACCTCCAAAAAAAGCGACCGTTTGGATCGCACTTGGCATCATTAAAACGATTATCCCACCGAGCGGCTTGCACTTCAAAAAGGACTCGAAGAACCTTGGCCACCTTGAAGTAGCCATCCCACTGAACAAGAGCACATCGACGTGTCAGGCCCACGTCAAACTCATCCAGGCAGTTCTCGACGGGCAGAATGAAGGTGGAGAATGTCTCGCAATCGATCTTGGCCCTGCACACCTTGTTATGCCTAAAATCGTATCGCAGTAGACCGGCCGACTATAAATCCACATAGTAGAAGCTCTGGCGGTCCGCGACCCAACAAGGACCCTCGCCTAGAGCTGCGTAAAAGTCGGGCAGGGTCTCAACCTTGTAGGGTATCCGGTATGTGCAATACCGCCGAACGCCTCCAATTTGCCACAGCACCTGTGTTTAATTCATTTCCTATTAAAATTAGCTCTTAATCTTAATTTGTAGCTTAAAGTGAGGTCTAAAATGATCCTAAGAAATATTCAATTTGTGAAGTCTTACCAAAAATATATCTAAACGAAAATTTCACAAGCAGACAGCGAAAACATTTGTGCCAATAAAACGTTGTAGACCAAGGAAATGCAAATAAATGTGAATAAGGTTTGAAGCCAAATCCAGTTTTAAATTATCTCTAAGTAAAAAACGGAAACCGCAATCTCTAGAGCGGTCCACTTGCAAAACAAACGTAATAGCATTCTTCAGCCCAGAGTCATAGACGCATTTTTATCCTTTTTATACCCTTGCAGAGGGTATTATAATTTTGACCAGAAGTTTGTAACGCAGTGAAGGAGACTTTTCCGACCCTATAAAGTAAATATATTCTTTATCAGCATCAACAGCCGAGTCGATCTAGCCATGTCCGTCTGTCTGTCCGTCTGTCGGTTGCTATGTAAACTAGTCCCTCAGTTTTCAAGCTATCAGGCTGAAACTTTGCACTAACCTTTCAATCTGTTGCAGGTAGTATATAAGTCGGAACGGCCGGAATCGGAACACTACATCACATAGCTGCCATAGGAACGATTGGGAAAAAACTCTATTTAATAGCAATTTTAACACATCCTGAAAGTTTCATCTAAATCGGACCACTATATCCTATAGCTGCCATAGGAACGATGTGAGAAAATGGGTCATTGAGCATAACTCTGGTGTTTTTCAAAACAATTAATTCATTCTTGAGAAAAACAGTTTTCATAGACATTAAAGCCTTTTTAGAAATTTAAAAAGCAAAGATCGGATCACTATATCCTATAGCTGCCATACAATCGATCGAACAGTTTATAGGCAACTGGTCTGCAAGGGTATTCTAAGCTTCGGGTACCGAAGCTATCCTTCCTTTCTTGTTTAAATCTAAGCTAATACAGCATCGAAACAAATCTTTAATAAAATCCAGTTTCATAGGGAATTCTTTATTTTTTCATTTTTTTTTATTAAGTTTTTTGATGTTTTCAAAATTGATTGCTCAACTTAAATTAGTTAAAAATATAACTCGCTTCTCGTTTGTCATCTTTACAACGCTACCAGAACTCATTTAGAAACTCACTTTAAACTATGCAAAATTTGCCTAAATATATATTTACGTTCGTATATATAATTGGTATATGCAAGAGAGGATCCTACGGCCAGGAGGTGCCACAACAGATCTTGACCACATCACTGCCAACATTGCATTATCGATTTATGGAGTACCAAATTAAAAAATGTTGATTTTATTCATCCTGTCATTCATTACCAATTTCATATTTTCTCATTTGTTTAGCAGGAGTCGTGATTCTGCTTACAATTGCTTCGGGCTCAAAAGATTGCGCTGCTCGTCGATTATGAATCACAGATGCACATGGGATTGGGGATATGGTATATAAATATATATCGGTAAGGATCAATCACTCCTCAGCGGGGCATATTTTACACATTGACGGGGTCATGGTTGGGAGCTACGGTGAACCAACCAATTTATCATTTAAATCAGACTAAAGAATATACATATTAAAGAAGGTAAACGGATAAAATCTGTAAAAAGAATCGTGTTTGATGTTTCTTATTCGTTTTTGTTGAGAAGGAAAATAAAGCATTTAACTGTGGCAACGTTTCGGAAGCAAGCAATACAAGTAGGAAAGGCTTAACAAGCTGAATAGAGAACAAAAGGAAGATCGAATAATCTAGAGTTAAATTAACAATTCGGAAAGCTTAGCAAATTGAATAACTTTTTCTGTTGCTTTTTGTTTCAGTTTTGGTTGGCTTTGGATGTGGGTAACTCTGTTTTTACTGTTTTAGCCGTACTTTCTCACTATCCTCAAAGTTCTTATCATTATCGTTTGTGGTCTCAGTGTCGGTGGCGCCACTTCCGGATGCCGTGGCGTCCGTTTCCCGGTGATAAATAGGTGTGGATGAGCCCTTTACATAATCGCCGGTAATGTGAACCCCCCGAATATCCGAGCCAGGCACTATAAACATGGGATCCAGCAGCAGTTGCTCCTTTAAAAGAGATTAGAAACAGATTTTACAAAAGATTCTACCAAATTCTAGTTTATCATCCTACCATTATGGAGCGAAGACCTCGGGCGCCCGTATGCCTCTCCATCGCAAGCTGGGCTATCGATGCTACCGCATCCTCTGTAAACGTCAAGTCCACATCATCAAGTCCCAGCAGTGCCTTGTACTGAGGCACCAGCGCATTTCGGGGCTCAGTGAGGATTCGCACCAACATGCTAATGTTCAAACTGTGGAAGGGCACGATTACCGGGAAACGGCCAACGAATTCCTGCAGGATGGAGTAAGATTTAAAAATAATGGGTTATTCTTTGCAAATAATTTAAATATTTAATAACTAATGTTGTGGTCCGGAAACTATTTGCTGTTTATTTGTGATGGTAATTTATTAATTACTACAACTGCATTGATGTAAGAAAATCATAAAACTAAAATTGGCTTTATAATGCAGACAAATATATCTGTAAAACAAGAAAGGAAGGCTAGCTTCGGTACCCGAAGCTTAGAATACCCTTGCAGACCAGTTGCTTTCAAACCGTTCGATCTCTTGTATGGCAGCTGTAGGATATAGTAATCCGATTTTTGAGCTTTTAATTTTCTTAAACGGCTTTAGTGTCTATGGAAACTGTATTTCCCAAGAATGAATAATTGTCTTGAAAAACTCCAGAGTTATGTTCAATGACCCATTTTCTCCCATCGTTCCTATGGCAGCTATAGGATATAGTAGTCCGATTTTAATGAAACTTACAGGATATGTTAAAATTGCTATTAAATAGAGTTTTCCAAGAAATAAATAAATTATCTTTAAAAATGGCGAATTTATTACCCCTTTTCCCAATCGTTCCTATGGCAGCTATGTCATGTAGTCTTCCGATTCCGGCCGTTCCGACTTATATACTACCTGCAACAGATTGAAGGGTCGATGCAAAGTTTCAGCCCGATAGCTCAAAAACTGAGAGACTAGTTTACATAGCAACAGACAGACGGACAGACAGACAGACAGACGGACATGGCTAGATCGACTCGGCTGGTGATACTGATCAAGAATATATATACTTTATAGGGTCGGAAATGTCTCCTTCATTGCGTTGCAAACTTCTGGTCAAAATTATAATACCCTCTGCAAGGGTATATTGAAGGATGCTCTCGAGCCCATGTTTAGTTGAAAAGTATAGAATAAATAAATTTCCTGCAATCTTTAAAAAATATTTAAAAGGTTTTAATAGGTAAAATATATTTAAGTATATTTTTCTCAGAATTCCTTTCAGATAAATATACGATGTTAACAACAATTTTTTATCCAGTTATTAAAGCACATAATTTCCCCGACTTACTTATCAGAGAAAATGTGATTTTATTAGTTCATTCTATATAGTTGCTTCCTTTACTGGGTTTTGTAACTATCCAAACAAACAATATAATAAATAATTGTTCAACTTGTAATTATCTGATGGAATCCCCATAAAGCCCCCACTCACCGGTATCATGCCGAATTCGACGAGATCACGTGCCTGCACCTTGGTCAGACATTTATCACGCTCCTCCTGATCGTTGTCCATGGGAGCAGCGGTGGATTGTGCAGCTCGACGACCAGAACCGCTTGTCGATGGCATGCCGAAGCCCAAGTACTAGAAATTACAAAAATATTTAATTAAACAATATAGAAAGAACAATATGTGCTTCACACCTTCTCGTTAAGGCGGCGTCCGATGAGCCTGTCCAGTCCCGTGTAGGCGCCAGAGGCTACAAACAAGATGTTCGTGGTGTCCACCTGGACCGTCTCGCCGCGCAGCTTGCGAGGTGAGTTGCGCTCCGGAACATTAACCACGGTGCCCTCTAGCATCTTGAGCATGCCCTGTTGCACGCCCTCACCTCCAACGTCACGCAGTTGGTGAATTCCAGGTACGGCACCAATCTTGTCCACCTCGTCTAAGAAAACAATGCCCGTCTGGGCACGTTCCACATTGTAGTTGGCATCCTGCAGCAGCTTTGAGATGACGCTCTCGATGTCCTCGCCCACGTAACCGGCCTGCGTCAGGGTGGTGCAGTCGCAGATGGCGAATGGCACGTCCAGGCAGCGGGCGATGGTCTGGGCGATCAGTGTCTTGCCGGATCCCGTCGGGCCCAGCATGATGATGTTGCTCTTCTCCAGTTTGACATCGTTTGACTGTCGGTCTAGAATCTCCGAGCCGGTTCGGTTGTCGCCGCCACCCCCTCCGCGCGAGTTGCTGGAGGCGGATCCAGAAAGGCCACTGCCGAGGCCGGAACCGGAGCCCATTCCACCACCCATGCCCATCTGGGCGGGTGACTTGGGGGGCAGCTCGTTGCCCGGCGTGCTGTTCAGCGTGTGGCCGATGCCGGTGATGTGCAGCAGGTCTGGCCTGGGAATCCCTTCGAGTCCACCTCCTCCTGATCCACTGCCAGCTCCGCCACCCTGCTGATGCAGTTGGGGCAGGTTGTGGTGGATGCGCTTGTAGTGATTGTATACGGCCACAGCCAGCACCTTCTTGGCAAAGTCCTGGCCCACCACATGCTTGTCCAGGTACTCCATGATCTTCTGCGGCGGCGGAGGCGGTTTGCGCTGGTTCTTCGGCTCGTCCTTAGCTCGCTGTTTTGTCTCCACCTCGGAGAGCACCACAAAGAAGTAGTTGCACTTGGCGCACTTGACGAACCGCGTTGAGCTGACGAACGTTTCCACCTGGGTGCAGGCGCTGCCGCACTTGGGGCACGAGAGGAACTTGTCGCCGCTGCTGCCACTGCCACCTCCGGGAGGATCGCTTCCACTGCTGGTAGTGCTGGCCCCCGATCCGGATCCGGAACCGGCACCAGGGCTCTTTGCCCCACTGCCACTTCCTGACGTGCCGGACGTGTCGCTTGTACTGCCGCTGTCGCCCGTATCCTCAGGTGTCCGTGCGGTGGCATTGGTTATGTCAATGTACGCTGGTATCGCCATTGCGGGCTCCAGTCTGACCAGACGGTTCAGCGCACAATTCCTCGTGGCCAGATGAAAGCGGCGCACTCCCCAGATTCCTCTCTCCGGATTCTTTGTGCTCAGGATAACGCATCTTGCCGAGCGCTGTGTGTGTCCAACTCCGCTACCTGGAAGGAAAGGATCAGGATTAGTATAATTGGTTGCTATTTTACTAGTTATATAAAAAATGAATAATAATACTTTTTGAAGAAACTTATAAACTTTTAAGACGTTAATTATATGCAAGTAATTGGATTGGATTAATATTATTAACGCATTTTCTTTATTGGGTATATTGGTTATTTCATAGATGAAATATTTTCTGACCTCAAACTAAACTTTTAATCTATTAAAATGCCATTATAATCCGAAAAATGGTCATACAAAAATGTAGATATAATTGAATAAATATAAATATTCCATTGCAGTGATTTTTTTCTCTGTGCTTGGAAGAATAGCAGATTTAAAACGATGGGATTGGCTTGCACAAAGAGGAAAATAATGGAATCAACGACCCCTCTCTGACCGGGGTTAATGCTTTTGGGTGCATATTGAATTGACAACGCGAGGGCGGAGCTCTAGATTGGACCACAAAAACGCAAAAACATACAGAAACAAATAAAGGCCAAGGGCAATTAGCATCTTTGATATCGCAGATGACTCGCAACTTTTTAGCAATGCCCAGATAGCGTGCAATCGAAAAGTGCCTAGATTTTGTTAATCTTGCACGGAACATGTGTTGTAACGGAAGTGATTCACTTGGCCAGTACCGGTATCTTCTTGAACAACTACCAGGGATTTCTTCTAGTGCAGTTGGTTAGGTAAAACTTCCGCCTCTATGGTCCAACTTTCCAAATAAAAAACATAATAACTGGGCTATTAATATTTTGTAAGAAATGGCCTGGCCAAATACATGCAATAGTAAAAAATAATTGCGTCAGAGTGGCAATAGCAATAATTAAGCCACCTGGCCAGTCGTGCCATATAAAACAATTCAAGTTCAGTTGGACCAACACACGCACTTCGTCCGATTGGGAAACGCGCGGTCTCCCAATCCGAAGTCTTGTTGTTGATGAATCTAAAATCAGTTGATATTGCGGCCCCTCTTTTTGCGACGCCTCTGCAGGTTTGATGTTGACCGCCAGAGCAGCTTTTTGATATCGGAAAAGAAGACGACCTTCACTCAGGGATTTGAGTGTATTTCGAATCAAAATAAAAACCAGTGGCTAGAAAATTCTGATAATCAGTGGGAATACCTATAGGTAAACTGTTTTCACTTTGTTGTTGTTCCTTTTATTTGTTTGTCAGCAAATGACGCAGTTACGTATGCGATTTGCACAAAAACAACAACACAACAGCAGCAGTGGCAAATGAAAACAACAATAACAACTCACCCTTTGCCCAGACACTGTATTTGGGGCCCAGCAGGATAATCCGCCGCACCATGCTCATGGTGGCCCGATCCGCTCCTGATCCTCTAGCTGCTCCTACTCCTCCTGCTTCTCTTTCGCCTCTGCTTCGTTCGTTTCCCTCCGCCCCTTTTGCCTTTACTTCTCAGCTGGCCGCTTCAGTGCTGCTTCTTCTTCTTCTTGCTCTTCCTCTGAAGTTGTTGTTGCTACAACTCCAGTTATTATTGTTGTTGTTATTGAGGCTACTTCAGAGGATTTTCCCGGGAAATGCGTCGCAAATGGGCTGCTTTTCCGCCTGCAGACTTTTCGCTTCTTTTCAGTGGAAGTGGGTGAACAGATTGTGCTCTGCACGTAATTTGTGTTTGCTTGTGTGTGTGTGTGGGTTGCTCGCTGCTTTTGCTCTGCTCTTCTTCCACTCGCTCTGCTTCTTCTTGCGAATGGGGCAGACAATATCTTTATAAATCGGTTTTACAGTCCCCGATTTTTGGTGGGACGTAGCTTGGTCAACGAATTTATGAAAAAAATCTCGAAAAATCCACCACTTCGTCCAAACAGCAATCGATAGTTGGGCTTGAGCAAAGTAATCGTTATCGGCAACAGCTGTTTGCAGCTCTTCTTCTTGCTCCTCGTTGGACAGCGCACCGTGGAACGAACAATGACATTGAGCGGGCAAACTCTGGGCGGTACTGAGGGGTACTTGGAATTTTGGTCTCTGAGGGAATTTTGACTATATTGAGGCCGGAGATGTGAATTTCGTAGTCTAAAAGAAAAACAGGGTTACAAGAAAATCAAAGCGATTACTTTTTGCTATTGTTAGCTAATCTGAGTGTATTGTCAACGAGGAGTAAAATTTTATTGAACGCATAATGGCTGGGGAATAACCAAAGTATCAGGAATAGCTAATTTGCAGATGTAAATAGTACTTCTCTTCCCGGTTTTTACATTTCAAAAATAGTTGCAAAGGAAATTTTGACATTGGGTTGAATAGGGTATTGAAAATTGAGTACAGGAGAAGAATCGCATAAATTGTCATAAATCTTTTAATATACGTGGAACCCTATAGTACTTTGCCCTGAAAATAAAAAAAAAAATATACAAAGTTTTATAGAATTTCCAAACTAGTTTTGTTTTCCAATTTCCAAATCGGCGGAACGTATTACAAACTTCACAACTTAGATCTAGAATCCGGGCTAGTAGCCGGCTATGACGCGACCCTTTTTGGCCGCAGTCTTCAGCTTCTTGTTGCGCTTGTCCTTGCTGCGCTTGTCGAGGTTCTCCTGGCGCTTCTTCTGCCGCTTGGCGATGTCGTGATCCACCTTCTGCTTGCGCTCCGTCCACTTGGTCTTGGACTTCTTCTTCTCCACGCGACGCTTCTTGATGGTCTTCTGGAGCAGTTTTGTGTCGTCCTTGACCTTCTTTCCCTCCACTTTGTCGAAGGCCTTTTTCCAGGCGATGTCATTCTGCAATTCGGCTGCCTTATCCGTATCGCCCTGTTCGCGCAGCTCGGTCAGCTGTTTCTTGGTGTCGCGCAGCTTCTTGAGGATCTCCTTGGGGTTCTGGTGGGATTTCTTGGTTTTGCCACCGGGATTCGCCGCAAAGTCTACCTTGGAGTATACGATCTTGGCCTCCTGGTTGTAGACTGGCTGAAGCTTCACTGATTTAACATCTGCCTTGCTGTCTTCCGCATCGGCATTCTGCTCGGTTTTCACGAATCCGTTCTTTAGTTTCTGGTGCTTGACTTCCTCGTTCTTGAGATTTTTGGCCGAGGAGAGGAGCTTCTGGACACCCTTACTCCGCTTTAGCTTTTTGTTTTCGCGGCGTTTTTGTTGCCTCTCGGTGGTTGGCGTTTTCTTCTGACGCAGCTTATTCTTGATGGAGGCGATGCGCTCGTCTACGTCCTCAGCCTTTTTTGCCTGGAGCCTCAGCTTTTTTAACTTTTTGCTTCCAACTCCCTCGTCGTCCGACAGCAGGTAGTCTTCGTAGGTGTCTTCATCTGTTGTATTTGGTGTTGAATAACAGGTTTAAATGCTTTTAATTTGTGTATTACCTTCTTTTTTGGCATAGGGAACTTTGTGAGTGGTCAACAGATCGAGAACACGCTGGTGAAACTTCTTGGTGATGGCTAGCAGGTCCTCCTTTTTCTGTGGCTTCTGGTCCGTGTTGTGTCCTCTGTCGTAGTCCTCTCGGAGACGCTTAACAATCTCCGCCTGTGTCATTTTATTCAGTAAAACAATAATAAAACAATTATTTGGCGGAAGGCACACGTGCAATGAAAGTATGACCAACAATTGTTATGAAAATATGTTTTAGAGTATGGTCCCACAAAAAAGAAGGGGAAATCCCATAAGTCTGGCAACGCCAGCATAATACATTTTCAGTGTTACCAAATCCCAAATATTTTAAACAGCGCTTCGGGCAGATTTGGCGGCATTTCTTAGCGCACCCCGTTGCGGTCACACTCGGCTCACTTTTCAGTAAAACATCGTTGAAGAATGACTAATTTGCCAGTTTTAAGTATTTACTCAATGCCCAGCTAATTACACATCGCAAAACAACAACTCACCGACCAAGGAGCAAAAAACGTTGGAGACGCGACCGGGAACAGCAGCCAAGATGAAGAGGCAGTTTGCGAAAATCAAAATTGCAGCCGAAAATCTGTCAAGGTAAGTTCAAAGGCCAGGCCTGGCCAGGCCAGCAGACAGACAGACAGACGTCGTGTGTAGCTATGTAGCTGTTTGGCCATATATGTGAAGGCGCTCCAGGCCGACATATAAACAGACAGGTGTTGCCTCATCGCAACAACAGCAGCAGCAACAACAACAAAGGCGACGATGGAAACAAAAACAAGAAGCAACGCTTCATCAGCAGCTGCATCAGCAGTCACAACAATAACATGCAAAGTGGGCAACTGATGACCTAACGGCAAAACGTGTCCCCTCTCTCCCTCCCTTTCGCCTTGCTTACAGATCCACCAAGGCGGACTGCAAAGACTCGGAGCTGGAGACGATCGAGCGGCAGGTGGACAGGTACAGGGACACCATCGAGAAGATCGTCCGCAAGCTGCCGGCGTTGAGCAGCGGTGGAAACAGCAGCGGGAATGGCCAGGTGAGCAGCGAGGAGCAGGACAAGCGGACCAAGAAGAACACCCACTACAAGATCGCCCAGGCGCTGGACGAGTCCGCCAAGGAGCTGCCCAAGGATATGCCGCTGCAGAAGGTCCTGGCCAATTGCGGTTAGTGTTGTGTGCTTGTGATTTGTGTGTGCAGTGGAATTTATTGAGTTCTCGAAAGGGTTATTAAAAGGAATATCAAGATTAAGTTATCTAATGGATTGCTTTCAGGAAAGTGTCTGAAGAAATTGAAAGAAAATTAACTCAGTAATTTCAATAGATCGAAATAATTCTCCCTCTTCATACTCTTTGACATTTATAGTTTATAAAATAAACTTGAACATGTTTCTGGAGTGTTGTTTTTAAATTGAACAAGTCTTTGTGAGTGCTGTGTGAGAGACTTTTTTAAGTTTAAACCCCTGAAATTAGGGGATACCCTCTGGGCTCTAAATTATACAGTACAGTTTTTTAATTTGAGAACCTATAAATATTGCGTAAACAACATATTTGAAAAACTATAGTATGAGTTTTAGATTTGAATCAATTAAAAAAATGTATATCTCATTTTTATAAAATGAGACTTTAGCCAATGAAAAAGTTATTTAATATTTCCTGAAAGTATCTCAGTTCAAGGCCCTTTAAACTAGATTAGGTTGCATAAACAGGATACAATTTGCCTGGCCTGCCACGGAATCCGTGGAATACATATCCCGCCCACACACAGTAGTATCGTGTGATTGTGTGGGAGTCATGCTGGTGATAAGGGGCACAGTGGTTCGCAATCGCAATTGTTCGTGTGCCCAAATCCGATAATCGCTGGCAGACATGCACATATATGCATATACATATATATGATTGTGTGGAGCGGAGAACACTGCGGATGACTGTGTCACGGGCTTGCGTGTTGTGGCAGTATCTGTGTGCGGCTGGGTGTTTGCTTGTGTGTGTCGCTGTGCTGTTTGCGGCCTCGCCTTGTCGCTTGGCCTTGTGGCATTTACATTTCTCAACATCAAAATCGACGGCAAAGTCGGTTTTGATATATAGTGAATAACCCAACCGACACTCTGCTGTGGTGTGCGCGCTCTTTTTTAATCATTATTATAATTTTTATTATGACTTTTTCGCTGGCTTTCTTTCCAACCCGTTCGTTCCGTCAGCGATGTGTTTTGGTATTTGCGGTTTTGGCATTATCTATTTATACCCCAGTCATTCCGCCCCCACTTGCGCCCGCTTTTATTGCCCTTTTTCTCCAATGTGATTTATTGTGCATTTCATTTAAATTTGCTACACATCGCTCACGGTTTGTAGGCAAGCGTAAACGGCGATAATTATGCTGGCCGGGTAGTAAAAGTAAAAGTCTGAGCCCGATTCATACATCATCGTCATGATCAGACGCCGCGTCTTCGAATCGGATCTTTGAATCTTTTCATTTATTTTCTGTGGGCGCTCCCCCTCTTGTACCTCGTATTACTCATTCAGTTTGGTTTTCATTTGTTCGTATTATTTCCATTTGCCGTTTCCTCTCGTTTTTTTCGCATTCCACATTTTCGCAAATGCGTGTGCGTCAATTCCACTTTGGTTGCAATTGCTATGGCAATGGCCGTTGCGTTGCAGCTGCATCTGCATGTGCATCATTGTAGTGGTTCAAGAGCATCGCCTGGTTGTGTAACATTTCTAGGGATCCAGCGGATCCCCTTTGTTTTCTTGTCCAGCCCACTTCCCCACGTTCCCGATAAGACACGGAGGTTTCTGCGAATGTGTAACCACAATGTACGTGTGTTTATGGATTAACAGTGAGCTCCACTTGAATGTTGAGGGAATTATAATTGGGTCAAACTAGAGAAATCAAACGCAGACTTGTGCAAAACTAAACAAGCCATTGGGTATTCTATAATGCAATCAACCGTAGGTTGCAGTTAAAGTTATATATTTTTTGTATTTGGTAATTTGGTATTTCGTAATACCCGTTTTTTTAAATTTGTTACGATTTTTTTGGTAGGGATATGAAGTACTGCGCTTTAGTAAGACATCCATAATTCAATTTAATTACAAAGAGAATGTTCCCAATATATATTTTAATATAGTCATTATTATTCCCCATTGTGACTTCATAAAAATGTTTGAAATATTATAAAAATAATGCAGAGGTCTTAATAGTAAATATCACAAGTTAATGGCTCTTATGCAACGATACTTTCTTAAGTCATGATCACCCATAACTTTAATAGCAGCGGGAACTCACTCTGTTGCTTGCAATCCACGAAAAAACGTAGCCCCATTAAAATTAGCTCTTTGTCGCTTCCATCGTGCCGGCAATTAGAGACCGATATCATCTCACTTTAACCCACTGTGCGCCCTTTGCAACTCCTATTGTTGGCCACGATGCGCTTCAATTCAACTCATCACATCACATCGCCTCGCATCGCACGAGGGGAGCGAAAAGCGAGTAGCGAGCGTATCTCGAATGTTATACTCCAGTGCCGACGCCGCTTCAGACTTAGACTTCCCCTCATTTCTGTGGGACGACCTCTTGCCTTTGCTGCGGGTTCAGCTGCGGGCCGAGCACCCGAAGCCGAGTCTCGAGGCACTCAACACAATTATCACAATTTTGCTTACTCAGCTCGTCAACCCATTCGCCTGACGCCTTCCATCCACCTCCTCACCGCAACTCGGAGCCCGGAGCAGCTCCGGCATCTCGAAAACGGCATGCCAACATCTTCGAAGCTACCGCTTGCAGATAAGGTCTTAAATAAGCATTGACTTCCTCACTTGCGGGCGGAATATGTTAGACAGACTCAGCATCTCCACTTAACCCATTAAAAACAGCGCCTAAGCCGCAAGTTAATGGAGATTGCAAAACAAATTGTGTATGCTTGGCCATTTTTTATCTCATCAGGATTTGGTAATAAAAATCGAGGGTATTATCTTGGAAAAAAAAAAATTAAATAATCCAACTAATACCAAACACATTAAAATTTTTCTAATGACTTTTAAAACTTATTAAAATGTATGTTAGCAAAAATATTTGTTGCAGTTAATCTTAAGTTGTACTTAGCAAATTAAAAAGAGTTAAAAAAGTTAGCACGGTTATAGTTATATAATGTGCTAAAGAGAGAGAGCTTTAGGAGCCAGTTTCATACATGTATATTCATGTATACAATTAAAACATTTAAATTAAAAATACTTATATACACTATATTGAGTAAGGGCTTAATATCAATTGATAAAAAATATTGAATGGATTAAATTAAAACTTTTGAAGGGTTTACTTATTTCTATGTGCATTTCGCAATTGCAGGAGAGCTTGAGAAGACGATGGCAGAGTGCATCATCGAGAGCGAGCTGGAGACGGAGACGAAGGTGGTGCGAAAGCTGAAAAACATCTTGGACAAGGAAATCCAGGAGATCTCCAATCTGAAGCGCAACGTATCCCGCACTTTGCAGGAGTACACCTCTCTAAAGCGCAGTCATGAGGTGAGTGCCGCAAAATAAATATAATTCATCCGCATCAACCATTACCCGGTGAGCAACGTAGCTAGTGAATAATGTTGGATTTCCGTTTTCACGAAACTGCGATGACAATGGGAGATTGTTTAATTAATTAAGATATATGTATGCTTTCGGAAAATAATGGGCCGCAAAAAGTTACCTCAACTGGTCAAGTGTTTCGGGCGTTTTTCCCAGTGAGATATCCAATCGAGAAGTGGTCTCTGATTAACGAACCGCCGGTAGTTGGTGAATAAATATTCCTCACCTCACAAATTGCACTGTGGTTCGATTTTGATATTCAAGGTATCAATCGAAGATGTAAGTACTCCAACCCGAGCTAAAACCTCAATGGGGATTCGCAGAATGAAACAAGCACCGATTGGCGTGTTCCCAGAATGAAAGGTTGTAAAACTACCAAGAAAAAATAAACTGCTCACTTTCCAATCAATGCGAAACCACTGTTCTGAGGCGGATACCATCAGGCGCCGTCAAAAGAAGCAATCAATTTTTAATTTCCATTTATTATTATGACTCTGGTTGCTGCTATTGAACCTTTCTTTGGCTCTAACTTTATCTCACTCCAGTTTCTATTGTTTGCCTGCCATGCGTTTCGTTCTTTGCTGTATTTGTCGCTTACGTTTTTATGATACGAATCCGATTGTTGTCGTTGTTGCCTTATCGACATGGCCATTGTGCCGGCGAATCTTGGAGTGGGATGTTGATGTTGATGTGATGGTTTGGAATGGTATGGAAGGAATGGGGATGGGGATGGGGTTTGCCTGAGATGAACGGCTTTTTGTGTTCCAATTTCTCGACTCTCAATTGGTTCTGGCCATTGGGGTCTACAAGTGTGGAACCGAACCGAACAGTTACAGCCGGCTATCTGGACACAAAAAGTTACTTTTGAGTTTCATTGTTTTTTATTTATTGTATCGTTTGGTGTTTTTTTTGCTTTCCGCTTTATTTTGTACAAATCACGACGCCTTATGCCATATACAGAGACATCGGTCGGGGATGACTAGACGCTGTATTTGCTGTTGCTGTTGTGGTTGCTGTTTTGTTGTTATGTTGTCTGTTTAAGGTGTCGGAAGACGTTCATTGACTTTGGCGGCGTGACATCATAATTGAAATGGACGCGACGCAATCCAATCGCTGACCACTGGACGGAAAATTCGAATTCAGAACCCGAAACCGAAGTTATTTACACTACCTGGTAATCTTATCGCGGCCATAATTCGCTAATCAGACGCTCCTCGTATTGGTGCTGTTCTAATTGCACTCCCTGACACAGATCCGATCCGAAAAACAATACCTCTGTATATGTAGCGAATGCTGTCTTTGGAGGTGCCAACTTGGGTGCTCGGAATGTGTAATTTGTTGAGATGGAGTGATGTAGGTCGTCAAGAGGTTGTAGCTCATGGAAATCGTGTGACTCAGTTGAAGTCTAAGGGAGCATAAGTAAATGATACGATTCAATGGAGAGCAGCAGCATTTGATAATTAGGTGGATACCATTGTCTTCTCATTGGAGATATCGTTGCTGCACTTACAGCATTTTGTCACGATTTGTTTATTTTTAGCCGGTTTATCATAATGCCGAGGGTGATGAATGCCAGTGCCAGTTTGTTTACACACAATGGATAATGCTGTTGTAAGCGAAACTTACGTCATGAAACTTGCGCTTTGTTATGCCGAACGCTTGATTAGCTGAATCCGAAATATTTTATTAAAAAACGTTTATATAAAGCAGTCAAAGAAAAAACAACAAAAGTGGCGTTCACTATCCAGACAAACATTTTAGTGGGATGCAAAGTAAAGCAATCTTTTCAAATTTAAATTATACAAGTATGAATATATCAATTATTTAAATACATTTTGATACCAAGTAACGTTATTTTTGATGGTTGGATGTTTTTGATTTACTAGAAAAGTGACAAAACTTAAGCTAAATACAAAAATATGATCTTTATTTAAGTATTCAGATAATGGAAGGATTTGCCAAAGTCATTTAGCTTATTTCATTTGAGACAATTAAATCCTTAGCTAAAACTTTTGGGGAGATCTATAGCGTTTATTTTGAATTCCCATTCGCTAAATTCGATTGCCTTTCTTATCAGGCCCACCAGCCTTTTGTAATCCTCTTTGTGAGTCAAAAGCTGCCGTAGTCAGTGGCTTTTATTCGCAGGCATGTGCGCTATATTCCCTATAAAGCCCATTGTCCGAAATGGGAATCGAAACAAAGACCTTGATCGAGGCGGGAACAGCTTGGCAGCTGCGGTCGAGGTCGATCGATCTATTTCTGTATGGCCCGCCAATCACCTTCTCTTAGTCACTGGGAAAACTATTTCCAGAAGTCGTGGGTATGTTGGTGGCTGTGAGATAAGATAATTCCAATACTTGAACTTTGAGGCTGACGGAATACGAATGTGACGATTTTCTGGGAACGGCTGGTTATCTGTGTTCCATATACTAATCAACACTCCGTTCTGTATGCTCCGCAGGCGGCAATCCGGCTGGAGGAACCGGCGTCCAAGGTGAACCACATCAAGAGCCAGCAGGAGGAGTGCGAGCTGAAACTGGAGAAGGAACGCGACGCCTGGGCGGCGCAGATGCTGGAGCTGATAGCGAAGGAGGATGAGATTGTGAGCTGCATCCGCGACTACGTGCTCAACCAAAGAAACTACCACGAGCGAGCGCTGCAGCATGTGAATGCCTCGCTGGCCCGCATCCAGGACACCATTCAGAGCACGGAGAAGTCGCGCTTCGGCACCTCGCTGAAGGACCACCTGGAGTCCACCAGCCGCGAGATTTCGTATATTGTGGAGCTATGCTGCTGCTGCCTGCTGGAGCATGGCCTGGAGGAGGAGGGTCTGCTGCGGGTGGGCTGTGCTAGCACAAAGCTGCGCCGCATGAAGCACGCCCTGGAGGCGCAGCACGTGAAGACGCCGCTGCCGCTGGACTATCAGGATCCGCACGTGATAGGCTCCATACTAAAGCTTTACCTGCGCGAGTTGCCGGAGCCCCTGCTCACGTACGGCCTTTACAAAGACTTCATAAGGATCGCCGAGCGGCACAGCGAGGGCGAGCGTAAGACCGAAATCAAGGCCATTCTGGGCAAGCTGCCCAAGGAGAACTACGCCAACCTGCGCTACCTCACCAGCTTCCTGGCCCACGTCCAGCAGCGCTCCGTACACAACAAGATGAGCTCCCAGAACCTGGCCATTGTGATGTCGCCGAACATGCTCTGGCCCCGGATTGACAAAAGCAGCAATGCTCCCGCCGACTACATCGGTCAGGTAAACAGTTCCTCGGCGGCCAACATAATCGTTGAGCTGCTGATCAGCCAGTGGGACTACTTCTTTACCGGCGAGGTCGAGTTCTATGTGACGCTGCAGAAGCAGAAGCTCTTCGTCGAGGGCAAGAGCAAGTCCAACTCATCGAACGAGAACCTGGACAAGCATGACAGTGGTAAGAATGTTGGACAGTCGAACTTCTATGGCTCAAACCACTCGCTGCAAAAGTATACAGTATTCGACATATAAAAAATTGTTTTTTTTTATTACTTACAATTTGTTTACTATTATTACTGCTACTTATCTGCATTTATACTCTTGCCATGTGTATATATACTTTCCTTTTCAAATTTAAAGATATAAACCTGATTAATGCCTTTATCTAGAATTTATTTCCGATTGTAAACCCTGGGTTTACATTAGTTTTCTTTCTTTTTGCATTCATGGCTTTTGTATAATCGTAGTTTTTGTTATTAATTTTCTTTTAACCAACTTATGTATTCCGCTTAATTATTACTGCTTAAAATTGTGAAGATGAACTATGATCGAAATTAAATGACAAATTTATCTAATAGAACTGATTTCTTGAATATTTATTATTCATGTTATCCATTTAATTTGAGGAAGAATTCTCTTCTTTGCTTCATCTTCATACCATTATAATAAATAAACGAATCAAAAATATGTAAATGGGAATTCTGTAAATTGGGAGCCAAGAAGAAAAAAGGATTCCATTTATTGTTAACCCTGAGTCCCAGAAGTTCGCCTGTAGTTGTTGCTAATATTTGTTTATAAATAATAATCCCATCTACTTCGACCCGCAGAAGTCACAGAGAGTCCTCGCTATGGAACCTTGCGTCGGCACAAGCAGGCTGCTCCCTCACCGCCAACCACCAATGGGAATGGCGTGAACATGACCACATCACAGACCTCGCATCGCCCGCACGCCAAGGAGCTCTTTCCCCAGCAGACGCCGGCGCCACAGCAGGAGAAGGAGAAGCCCGCCAAGCCGCCCCTGCCGAATTTGCCTCAGTTCCAAGCGCCCGCCGCCGTTGCCTCCAACCAGACGCACGTTACCCAACTGGAGCCACTGCCCCCGCCACCCGCTACGCCCTCCAAGCCTGTGCCCATGACGCGGACGCAGTTCTTCGGATTGGACAACCTGCCCTCGCCGACGGCCGATCGCAAGAGTACGGATAGCATCGGCAGCTTCAAGCTGAAGCCGGATGTTCCGCAGAAGCCGCTGCTGCCCAAGAGGCCGGTGGTTCTGGGCCTGGGACCGGGCAAAATCGATGGCAAGAGCGACGACGAGGGCACCACCACGCCCACCCAGGCCACAATCGATAATGGCAATGGGAGTGTTCGCTACAAGACCGAGCATTTTCTGGACAAGCTGCGGCAGGAGACCACCGAGACGAATGGAACGCGGGAAGAGGCGACAGCGGGCAAGGAGAGCAATCACAACCACAACCACAACAACCAGACGGAACAGCAATCCCATGCGGGGGAGCAACAACAGCAGCCTCAGCAGCCTCAACAGCCCCAACAGCCCCAACAACCCCCGCAACCCACGACGCCCATTTCACCGAGCTCGTTCCAAACGCCCAAGAGGCCAACGGTGCCAGCGCCGCCTCCTCCCACAAATCGCAAGCAGTCGGATTAGATTTAAAAGCGGGAAAACGCAGTCAGAGTCATTAGGTGTTACTGTTTACTCGTTAAGACTTAAACGCACAGTAATATATATACATATATATAATTTAAACGATCCTTGCGATCCTTGAGGAGGAGCAGACCTTGTGCATTATGCGTATTCTGCATTTGTATTTTTGCCTTGTCCATAAGCAATCTAATTTAGCCATATAACATTATCAAGCGATATCCATATGTATATGTATATATATACATATATATATATATACATGTATAGTCTGTAGTAGGCCACCATAACTCAATTATCGAAATTTGATTTGAACGAGCTCTTAATTGTTAATCCTTGTTTGAAAGGTTGTGATACATCAGAAAGGTTTGTGTTTCCTTAATTCTTTAATTTGCATTGCTCTCGGGTCGCGTCGCGTCCTCAATTTTGTTTCCTTTTTCACCAACGAAAGACAATCTTCATTGTGATTTTCATTTACAAAAATTATGATTTCTGTTAAAGTATGAACGCTTCTGCTCCATTGTGAAATCGGGCTAGTGCAGAACTATTTCCAATGTATTCGTTTGGTTTATTCAAATCAGAATGTACTTTTTATACGAGTTATTTCGATTTATGATGTACTATACTTTGTATTTTGCTTTATTAATTTGTAATGCAACTATTTTTATTTTTATTTTGTAATAAAAGTATGTATGAAGAATTGTTGTGTATATAAAATATACATTAAAAAAACGATGAATATGATTTACCAGAAAAGTGTGTAACTTCCTTATTGTTTATTGTTTGTTGTTTCTTTTATTAATTAATTTTTTAATTTAGAAACGGTGGGAGAATTGTAGTAGAACATAGAATTGTGAATTCTTATGAATATTGGAATCTAAAGATAAAAAGCCTACTGACCTCTTGAAATCAAAAGATATTGAGTATCTGCAGGAACATTGTTTTGGGAATGCAATTAAATGTGCCACATAATGAATACCTGAACACAGACAACTTAAAGATAGCCCTTAGTTTGCTTAACTTCCAATCCAACAACTACCTTAACCTGTATTCCATATCCACATCTATATTTCCACACGCTGCTTCAGAGGAATAACTATTTATAATGCGAACTTGGACTTGGACGAGAGCTTACTTATGAGAGTGCAATCTAGTAATTCTAAAAATGCATTGGGCATAGGACAGACCAACTCGAGATATATTCCATGGTATTTGTAGAGTTTAGTATGTTTATACAGTTGTGTGGATAGGTTAGTAAGTGAGCTGAGGCTGGAAATGTATGAGTATATTCTGCTAAAGTTTAAATAAAGAAAAATTAACTCCCATTTGGAGACCAAAGCTGGTTGTTTTGACATCATTCAAATTGAAAATATTTCAAAAGCAATTTGTTGAAATTCATTGATACCCAATTCGGTTTAGTGTACATTAAAGCCATCCAAAAAGTATGCTGTTTTTTTTTAATATTTATGATTCATTCTACCAAATTCATACAAAATACATTCATTATAATAATAACTATCTAATGGAACTGTTGCTAAGGCAAATATCAAAGGCTGGGAGCGTGCCGGTGATCTCTAAAAATCGTAATAATGTGTGGGAGTAAGTCTTCCCCTCTGAGGGGGAGACATCTCCCTCGGTTGAATCCCTCCTGGTTTCATCCGATGAGTCCAACTCCCTCACGTAATCCATGAAGTTGTCCACATTGATGGGTGCCTCAGCCTTGGCTTTCGGTGCTGATTCCGTTTGCAGCTTGCGATGAAACTCACTGCGATAGTAGTCGTTGATCATGGACATCATGCCCTTGGAGTACCAATAGATGATGCCAATCAACAGCATTCCCTGCACAAAGGGACCCACCATCTTTAACAACTTTGGAATTCCCTCGATCTCTTTATTTATTTTGGTTTACTGCTGCTGTCCTTCCTGGAAGCTTTCCAACCACTGATTGATCATGTAGAACTGCTCCTTGATATGCGGCCAGGCCATGGTAACAATCAACATAATGGTATTGGCGAAGACAAACAGTTTCATCATCTCAAATGCTAATTGGAAAATCGGGAATTTGGTATGAAAACAATACAAATATATAATCCAAACCAATTACAGACCCTCCGGAGTGCGAAGATAGTCCCCGAAACCGGAATTCAAATCCTTCTCCTCCTCCTCCTTTTGCTCTCCTTCATGCTTATCCTTGAAATCCCCTCGCAACTTGTTCTTGCCCTCGGCTTTATCTTTATCTTTGCCTTGTCCGTGGGAGTGTCCTTTACTGTGGCCGTGTCCGCCGTGCTTGCTCCTTCCGTAACCGGTGGATGTGTTTTCAAAGGCGAATTTCTTCGGTTTCATGGCATCCAGATCGCAGACGGGATCGGAGGAGCTGCTCCTCCTCGGGTCGTCCAACCACGCCAAGTGCTACTCCGCAAATGACACACTCATTTGGGGCTCAGTATCCCTGGCTCTGCTGCTGTTGGCAATTTTATGGTTTCTATTTTATTGATTTGCGATTTCTGCTTGTCGCTTTGGCCGCCTTTGGAAGGGGGGAAATTGTTGGGGGCGGGACAGGTGACCAAATAGAAATATGTTGTTAGTGGAGCAATGCGCTCGGGTATTTAGCCGGGCTTGTGTGCTTATTATATATACATATGTATATGTGTGTCAGCTTAGCGGATGGATGTGCTGGGTACTGGGTGGATGGTGGGCAATGGTGCCCTGAACACTGGTCCCAGGAGGATTTAGTTTCTGTGAAATTAGTCTGAATGGTAAGTGCCTTTTAAAATGCCAACTATTCGGATTTCCATAATTAAATTCGGATTTGCAAGTGATGCAAATTTAAAGACCCACGAGATAAGTTCTGATTACTTATGGAAATTGTAATTATTTGAAATTGATGAGCAATCGGAAATGTTTTTAGAGCAAACAATTTGAGTTTATGTGTACAACTGTTACAACTACATTTTAAAGCCAATTAATTAAACTTAATTTGTTTATAGTTTTGAACTATCTGAAAATTAAAGTCTGAATGTAAGTTTAATGAAATTCAAATGGGTAAACAAAATTTCACTAGTATAATGGGGTTATTTTATTTATTTCAAATAGTTATTGAAAATTTCATGTTCCCGGGTAGCAAGCTGTGCAATCAGCTGTGAGACAAGACTGATTTGAGCAAAGTTTTCATTTTTGTTTTATGAACAATGCAGAATATAAACGAAGATCTGTGGATAAAGATTCTCGGGTTCTTGCCAATGAGCGATCAGGTGGCTCTGACTCAAGTCAACGGAAATATACACACATACGTACAATATTACTGGCGGCATGTCAAAATTATGACTTTTACCAGCGACGACCTGGAGGCGTTACGGTCAAATGAAACCGTTATGCATGACTGCCTGGAGTGCTGTTCAGAATCCGTGCAACAACTCAAGTTGTCTAAGGGGAGTATGGAGACATTGAGAACGTGGACCTCCTACAGCTTTCCCCGCCTGCATACGCTTGACTGCGAAATGGACTACAATTTGGATGAAAATGACGAAGAGACCCTGCTGCTGACGGAGCTGTTTCCGTATCTGACCAAGCTTACCCTCAGCAGCAGCACGTCCGGCTGCCACTTGTGGCGCTGGGAGCAGCTGAGGGAGCTGCATCTCATCTGGTGCGAATTTCTGGACACGAGTACGTTCAGGCAAATCTTCAGCACACTAAAGCTGACAAAGCTTACGCTACTCTACTACGGCTACAATGTGACCCTGGGTGAGAATGTTAATGACGTCACAATATGCAAAACGCTGGAGGAGTTGCTTATCGACGACCACCACTTGCTGGGTGACTTTCTACCCCAGCTGCTCCGCATGCCGAACTTCCGTCGTCTCGCCTTCTACACGCGCGACTTCTATGAGCAGCTGCTGGGCACGGTCGCTAGGCAACAACCGCTTAAAGTGGTATCTCTGCTCTTTAATGACGCCTTCTGGAGCAGCGAGCGCGTCACCGACGCCATTGCGCGGATGTCCAAACTTCGCCGGCTGGTTCTGCAAGGCGACGACATGGAGACTCAGCTACTGCACACAATATGTCACAAGTTGACGCATCTGGAAGAGCTGCACCTGCTAAAGATGCGTGATCTGCCCACCTCCATTCAACTCTGGGACATTGTTGCGGCCTGCCCCACCCTCAGGATTCTTAACTTATCTTCTTGTGCGCTTCGTACTTACTTCGCAGAGCCCCACATTTCGGGCCTGAATCGCAATTTGCTTAATCGCAGTTCTCCTCTGACACTGAACCTGCACAATACTGGGCTGGACTTAGAAAGGTTGCCATCCGCTTTGAAGCATCCAAACCTAAAAATCTCATTCGATCCCATTAAGTTAAATGTCTGGAGTTCAAGATTTGTAGAAATTGATTTCAGCAATAATTTGTAATGACAGCTCTTAACAGAGCGGCCTTCCTTTGCATTTGAAATACCTCTGCTTCGGCACCATTATGTTCTTTTCAAATTGTTATTAATCAAAATTTAATTAAAAATAAATTAATTAAAAATTAAAAAAAAAAAAAGTGTGCTATTTAAGCTAAATACATAACTATAATCAATTACTTATGTATATTAATAAAAATGGTTGATTGACTTTTGCTTTATTCCCAAAAGTATACTAGTACAACAAAACAAAATTTTCCATTCGTGCCGAGCGGATGCTTAACGATTTAAATTCGAATACTGATGGCAAATACTTGAGAGAGACTAAAAATAACTTGGCTGAGCCACCACTACGTATACGTGATAAGTTGCCGCTTCCTCGGCATCGCTCCTTCTTCCGGTTCCTGGCTCCTCAAGTGAAATGGAGTGCTCAGACAGCAGGTGCAGAGCCCGCCCAGGATGACCAGCAGACAGAAGGCGGTCAGCGAGAGGGCGGGGCTCACCTGGCGGAGGAGGGTGAGGAAGGAGGCGGAGAGCTGCCACACCCTGGCCCAGGTGACGACGGAGAAGGTAAGGCAACCCCTCTGCTCCCTGGGCACCAGCTCAGCCAAGCACGCCAGGATCATGGACTGGGCACAGGAGACGGCTGCCTGCGGTAGCGATGCCATCAGCAATCCCATCGTCAGCCCATATACCTCGGGCATATTCTCCTCGGCCAGGAACCAGCAGATGCTGGCAAAGCAGCCCACCACCATGGCGAATCCTCCGGCCCACTGCCACTTCCTTTGGTTGCTGTTGAAGGCCAAATATAGGGCCAGGAAGCAGCCCATCATCTCGGCCAGACCCATGGCCAGGGTGTTGGACACCAGGTGCTCCCTGCCAAAGGATCGCACATGGAGCAGAAGTCCGGTGTGCACCACCATAAAGGCGGCAAGCGCCAAGTGCACCGCAATTAAGTGGAAGCTGCTCATTCTCTGTCCCAGCCACAAATCCATCCACCGAACCGATGCCAGATGCTCTTGCTCCAGTTCCCACTTCTCCTTTAGCTTTCCCAGGTGGTGGGGCAGCTCCTTGGAAACCTTGTGGAACCTGCCGTTCAAGCGGGCTGCCTCCAGCAGAACGCCGACGGTTTTCTCGATGGCCAGCTGGTTGTCCTTGGTGTGATGGAGCAGCCAGCGGGGTGAGTCTGGTGTCCATGGCAACAGGAAGACAATCACCAGCAGGGAGAGTGTTACTCCCAGGTATATGTGCTGCCAGCTGGGAGCACCGGAGGCCAGGCCAGGGAGAAGAATCAATCCCAGGGCCCAGAAGCAGTCATAAAGCAGCAAGGCTGCCAATCGGTGCTTGCCTGCAGTTATATCAGAAACTGAAAAATGTACAATAATAGTTCAATAAGAATTGTTAGTGAAAATAATAATTTAATATTAGCAAGTATTCTACTTTTTCATGAGTTATTATATTGGAATCATGATTTATGTATTTGGGTGGAGTCTAAATTCATCATTTCGGTTTGAATCTTCAAGTTGAAGCTTCTAATTGTAGATTTTCTAGTTAATTTGTAATGGTCTAGATAGTTGTCTCACTCACCCAAAAAGCTATCTTATAAGTACAAATATGATGATGCCATAATGAAATTGTCAATATATCTACATTCAGTCGTATATGAAGATTGGAGTGGATAGGAAGTGCTTAAAGAGCGCTTTTCCAAGCTTCGGTTTTTAAGAAGGTAAGCTTTTCCTATTTTATTTTTTATGAAAAAATTCTAAATTTAATGAAATGGAATGGAATTTAATGGTAATGTTTCGGGTTCTTTAGGGAATTTTTTTATTCAATTAAATCAAATACCTAAGGCATTTAAATTACTCATACTTACATATAGCCTGTCCCGAGGTGATCATGAAGCAGCACGAAACCGCAGCCAGGCAACGCAGTCCACAGTGCAGACTAAAGTCCTTCACCAAACCCATCAGCAGACTGCACATCAGCAGACACCAAATGCCAGTGCCATAGATCTGGCGGGGACTTAGAACCCGCATCAGCTTGGAGGCAGCGACGCCTCCAATAAGCAGCCCGAAAAGATGCCAGTACTGGGACCAGGCCACAAAGAAGTCACACAAGCAAACCAGATCGAATTCCATGGTCAGGGAGTGGAATCCGGTGGTGTAGAGAAACTTTCGGCACTGACGCATGGCGTAACCAGAGTCTCCGTAATGGACCATCACGTAGCAGTGATCCAAGGAGACGGAGCAATTACTAGCAGGTCCAAAGGAGCTCGTGTCGCAGGTGTACTCCTCCTCGGGATAGAGATCCGGGGCTGTGAACAGGATGCAGGCCATGAACCAGGCGGCGGGTATTTTGCACAGGAACAAAATGAGCAGCGAGCGCAGTTGCCAAGGACCAAAGTCACCCAGAATCTGCTGGACCACATCATCATCATCGCTTTCATTAGCGGGTTCAATTTGAGGGGGTGGAGGATGGGTTTCCTTTTGTGCACTGCATGTAAAGATGTGCCCCAGAACCAGGGGTGTGGGCTTCCAGCCTTGAGATGCGTTCACCTCCTTCATCCTCAGGCAAAGCTTAAATTTAGTTACCACGTCTGGGGAGTGTCAGCCCTCCAGCATGACTGCGACTCCGCTTAGCACCTCACCTGGGCAGGTAAACTCGGAGAAGGCTCCGAGCGACGGTGCCTGCCTACGACATCGTCGCTAATCAAATCATTCCAAATAAGCGGACTTCCTAACGAATTCGGCAAACATTCAACGGCAAGATGCGGTCTATTTTTGTTGGGGATTCATGTGGATTTGATGGAGAAGGCTTTCCGGAGACCCACTCGACATGATTGAAGCTAATGAATTGGCCGGGTAAACAACATCGGAATGCCTTTTTCTCCCAAAGCCCCAAAGTTGCGGTCTAGTTTAGGGTGCAAAAATTATCTGATCACAATTAATCACTTAAATATTATTTTATATAAATGCTGTTTATTTTTTTTCAAGTGCAACTGAAAGTATTGATTTACTTATTTAATATTGAAATGTATGTATTAGAATATCCCAATAACCGTTTTGGAAAATATAAGGGAAACAAGTAAATAAACATTTATTTACTGACCTTTAAAACAAATTAGATATTAGTAGAGATATTTAATTTTAAAATTTTAAAAAACGAAATCGCAATACCTTAGTCTTTAAATCAATAATAACCACTACAAATATTAAATAATACAAATGTATCACAACAAGACTAAAAAATACATCATCAAATAAATAAACATTAAAAATATGTTTAGGGTTGTAACATAGGATACCAAATTATTCTTTATTAATTATTTTCTATTATACATTATTTAATTAATGTATCCTAAAGACTATTGTTTTGGTGTGTATTATTTTGAGTATTCCCTGCTTTAACTGGTTTCTATGGTGGTTGTATCAAATAAATAAAGAACTTGCAATGATGTGAATAAAAAGGTCGTATTTAGGACACAATAACTTAAAAAATTGACCACAAAAAGATTTTCAAACTTCCTTCCATTTTCAACCCGCTGAATGAGTTCGGAATTTCCCATTTCTTGAATGAACTCGAATGCTGATCATGAACCAAAAACCCAGCCTCAACAGGCAAAAAATTACGCAATACGTATGCGTTACGTCTGCGTTGTTTACTATCGTTGGTCAATAGCATTTTCCACTTGCATTTTCATGGGAAAACTTGTTTCGGGAGGACCAAGGCATTTCTTTGGCAAAGCCAGTTGTTGGCTGGTGGAAAGTGATTGTTGTGCGTCTGGACCCGATCAGTAGCAATTGTGGCTTCCAAGTGGCCAGCCACACCATGGAAAACGCTGAGGTGAAAATTATGGAACCGTCCATTGATATTTATGAAGAGTCAGTGGTCTTTATAACAGGTAATACTGACTTCAATTCTGATTTAAATCGACTGAGAGTTTTACTTTCGATAGGTGCAACTGGATTCGTGGGCAAGACGCTGCTGGAGAAGTTGCTCTGGAGTTTTCCTCAAATCACGAGGATATATATGCTGATCCGACCAAAGGGCGGAGTTACAGTAAAGGAACGCTTCCGATGTTTCCTGCAAAATCCCATCTTTGAGCGGTTAAGAGCCAATCATCCGGAGAGGCTTAAGAAAATATTTCACTTTTCTGGCAACATCGAGGACGACAACTTTGGTATGACTCCCAGTGAATTTCCAATGAAGCCTCATGTGTTTACCAGACACTTCCACCAACAGGTTTAAATGAGTCCGACAGAGAAGTGCTGTGTGGCGAGGTGAACATTATTTTCCACAGTGCAGCAACGGTGAGATTTTGGAGGAGGGAGTTTCCCCAAAGTGTGTGAACTGAACTGAGGTTTGGGGTGTTTCAGGTGCGTTTCAATGAATGCCTGAAGGTGGCGGCTCGAGTCAATTCCCAGGCCACCTACAATCTTCTGGAGCTGTGCAGACAGATGACTCAATTGAGGGTAAGAGAAAGACTTTATGGGTATTGAAACTTACTGTAAAATATCTGCATTTAACAAATCATCATTTCTGCTAACTTTTTGTATTTACCTAATTAAAACCAAAGATACAAAATGTTACTTAGGGAAAATATATTTCTGTATTAGATTTTATTTTAACTACTTTGAACATTAACATTCATACATAAGCATTCAAATACTTTCTAAGCAATTATAAAAATATTATATACTCCCTTTTTCCCTAGAGTTTCCTGTACGTGTCGACGGCCTACTGCAATCCGGGTCGCAAGTACGTGGACGAGCAGGTGTATCCCACAATGCCGCCGGTGGATTGGCGAAAATTTCTAGCCTGCACCCAGAAGATTCCCGATGACTACCTGAACCGCATGGCCGACTATATCAAGGGTCCCCACGTGAACACCTACACCTTCACCAAGTCCATAGCCGAGCAAATTGTGAATGCCTACCGAAATGTGATTCCCATTGTGATTGTGAGACCCTCGATAGTCACGGCTGCGTATCGGGAACCCTATCCCGGATGGATTGACAATGTCCAGGCCATCAGCGGGATAATGATGGAGATCGGCAAGGGGGGAATAAGCAGCATTCTGGGCGACAAAAATCTAATATGCGACATTATTCCGGTGGATTTTGTGGTGAATGCCATGATCATGATGGTCAGCAAGTCCAGGTTGGGAAGGTAAGTTATTAATAATTTTATTTATTAGTTTATAATGGTAATTTTCCTTTCCTCAGCTTGAGCATCTGCAACGCCACCTCGGGAGTGACCAATCCCATAACCTGGCAGCATTTGGGTGATCTCACCATGAAGTGGTCTCGCATCTATCCCACAAGGAGGATGATTATGTTTCCCAATTTCAAGTACCGATGCAGTCCCCTTCAACATGAGTTGGCCGTCTGGGTCCTGCACTTTGTGCCCGCCCTGTTCATGGACCTGCAAACCCTCTTGTTGGCTCAAAAGAAGCGACTGGTAACACCTATAGCCAAGAAGTTCCGACAAGCCTGTCTGGCAGGTAAATCTTTATCGAACCATATAAATGGGATTTCCAAATAGAATCTACTTTTAGGTAGCTTCTTTTCGCTGAACGAATGGATCTTTAAAAACAAGAGTCGCTATTACTTCAAGGAACTCATTCAAAATGACACATACTCCATGTTATACTGGAATCTGGAGGAGCTGGACTATGATGACTATGTGCGACGTCACATGATTGGCATTAATAAATACCTGCATCGCGAAAATTTCACTGTTGATTCGAACAAATTCATGGTGACCAGGTGGGTAAAATGAACAAGAGCATTACTTCTAAAGCCGATATTATGAAATTATTATTAATACTGATTAATGAAATTTTCAACTATTTGAAAAGTTAAAAAAGAAAGTATTTCTAAATTTATTCTAAATAAATATAAATTATTTGGCTCATTTATTGATAGGCAAGAAAAAATTTCAAGAAGATTACCAAAGAAAATTTATTTTGTAAAAAGTTAAAAATGATTTCTTTTGCTCAAAGTTCCTCGTCAATTTAAAGAATAGAAGCCGTGCTCTAAATCATTCAATTTGATAACATTTTTAATCTTTTTTAGGGTTTACTGGTTGTGGATATTCTTGCATTTGTGCTTCTACATGTTGCTGGTCTATGTCATATTTTAGTCAAATATTTCAATAAGCCTCCCCCCGATAAGAAAACAACCATTATTCATTAGAATAACTGCAAACATTTAGAATAACAATTCACTTAAACTAATCACAGAAGAATTTTGTTTCATTTGCTGAGTAATACAAAAAGACTACAAAAGACATTGGCCAAGCAAAAAAATTAAAAAGGAAAACGTCTTTCCTACAATCGCGTGTTGTTTACATCCGATTCGACTGTCCAGACCGGAGCATTCAGTGGAGATTGCTCCTTCTGGTCAACTGATTCCACTTGTGGCGGCACAATCGGGGTGACACTCAATCTGGGCGTGAGGAGCAGGCTGGTGCAGATCCCACCCAGAATGCTGAACACACAGTACGAGGTCAGCGACATGGCCGTGTCGATCTTTCTAAGGACATTGAAGAAGGGCGCCGAGAGGAGCCATATCCTTGCCCAGGTGACCACGGAGAAGACAAACAGCTGCTTCTTGTTCGCCGGCATTAGCTCGTTCATGCAGGCCAGGATCATCGACTGGGCACAGGAGACAGCCGCCTTGGGAATGGTGGCGATAATCATCCATAAAGTGACCTTTAAGTCAGCATCCACTGCGGGAGATCAAAATGTAGTATTTGGATTTATTTAAGTTTCGAGTGATTCACTTACTCGATTCAGCTCCGGTGAAGATCCAGCCCATACAGCCCAGAATTCCAGCTAGTATATTGAAGATACCGGCACATTGCCACTTCCACTTGTTGTGCTTGAGGGTGAAGTGCAGGGCCAGGAAGCAGCCCAAGATCTCCGCGAATCCTGCAAAGAAAGGGTTTAAGTTGTGCTAAATTCAAGGTAATTAAAATATAATTTAAAAGTGATTGATCCGGTGAATAAATGCACAATATATAATGGATACATATTCTGGATTAATATTAAATAAATCCTTATATTATTAACCATATATAAAATAATAATATAAGACAGACCCGCATATTTTTACCATATACAATATAATAATATAAGAACCGGATATTAAAAACCCTTCCTCACCCATGGCAATGGTGTTGGGCACCAGGTAGTCCCTTCCAAACGACCTTATGTTCAGCAGCATGCCCATGAAGTTGATCACGAAGAAGGCCAGTGCCAGGTGGGCGGCGATCATGTGCGTCTTGGCCCTCTTTCCCACCCACAACTTACACCAGGGAGCTGGGGGTGGTTGGGCCTTCAGACGCTCGCCGAGCTGCTCCAACTGCTGCCGGAAATCCGGCGGGATCTTGAAGGTGCGATCATTGATCGCAGCCCCCTCACGCACAATCTCCTCCACTTGATCGATGGCAAAGCGATCGGCAGCATGGCGGAGTAGCCAGCGGGGTGAGTCTGGAGTCCAGTAGAGCAGAGCGATCAGCAAGACGGTGGGGAAGGTGATGCCCACATAGATCAGGGACCAGCTGTTAAAGAACGAAGACAGTCCAGGCAGCAGGATCACTCCGATTGACCAGAACGTGTCGTACAGGATAATGGCGCCAATGCGATGGATTCCCGACGTAATGTCAGCAACTGGAAAAATAAAGTTATGATTAATAAAAAAATAAATATTGTTTATAAAATTGGGAAAGTTTTTATACCCTTGCAGAGGGTAATCAATTTAAACTGAGGCTCTGAATGGGATGTTCCTCTAATTTAATGTACCAGGCGAACAGAAAAAACAGCAGCAACAGAAACAACAGCAGCAAGTACCCAACTGCTCCCACTCAATATGCTCCCACTCAATGTGCTCCCTCTCACTCAACGCGCTCCCACTCAATGTACTCCCAATGCAAGAAACGGTTGTTTCAAAATCTTTTCTTTTTATCGGAGAACAACGGTTGTTTCAAAATCACTTCTCTACACCCATTACCAAAGGAAGAGAGAGCCGCATGGAGAACAACGATTTCGCAAGTCTCCATAGATGAGAATCAATAAATGGTGGAGATCAGCCTGCTGTTTTTTCTGTTCGGCTGGTACTTGCTTTCTGAAATCCCATATAAATTAACATATTTTAACCATAACGTTGTTGTAATTTGTTGTACGGGCATTTAAACTGAGGCATTTTTTAGGATGTTCCTTTGATTTAATGTATCAGGCGAACAGGAACCGCAGCAAGTACCCAACGATAAAAGTTAAATTTGAAATCAACGGATTTTTTAAATGGAAAAAAAACATTAAGAACAACGGTTTCCCAAGTCTCCATAAATGAGAATCAATAAATGATGGAGATCAGCCTGCTGTTTTTTCTGTTCGCCTGGTACTTGCTTTCTAAAATCCCAAACAAACAAACAAATTTGCACCATGACATTTTTGTAATTTGTTGAACGAAAATTTAAACTGAAAAAGTGCCATAAATTCGGCTTTTTTAAAGATTACTAATTTATTTTTAAGGAAACTCTATTTAATGATTATTTTAACATATTCTGAAAGTATTATCAAAATCGGACGATGGGAGAAAATGGGTCATTGAGAATAACTCTTGTGTTTTTCAAGACAATTAATTCATTCTTGAAAGATACAGTTTTCATATAGCTATACTCAAGCTATACGTTTCTACAATTAGAGGCTTAATATTTACCCCTTTATGGTCGCTATACATACAGACTTAGGCTATAATTTTGTAAGATTATAGTCTTACTATACTCCAGATGTATGTACTTTACTTACATATAGCCTGCCCCGCCGTGAACATTATCGCACAGCAGACGGCAGAGAGGCAGCGGAAGGCGCAATGGAGGCTGAAGTCCCGGGCGTATCCGGTGACCACTCCGCACACGATCTGTAAGACGGCACCCACGCAGTAGGTGCTCCTCGGGCTGACCACCAGCATCATCTTGGTGCCCACAACGCCGCCGACAAGGACACCGAACAGATGCCAGTACTGGGTCCAGGCCACGAAGATGTCGCGCAGGCAAACCAGGTTGAACTGCATGATCAGGGAATCGAAGCTGGACATGTAGGTGAACTGCTGGCACTCACTGCTGCCTCCGCTGGAGTCATCCAAAACATAGCACTGGTCCTCGGAGACGCTGAAATTTCCGTTTGCCAGGTAGCCGGTGTCGCAGGTGAACTCCGAACCCGGATAGAGTTCCGGCCCGGTGAAAATGATGCAGGCCATGAACCAGGCGGCGGGGATTTTACATAGGAAGAGGATGAGGATCGTTCTCAGCTGCCAGATGCCAAAGTCGCCCACCACATCCCCAATGACATCGCTGCCCATTGGAGGAGCAGCTGGTGGTGGACTCCTCCTGTTTGAATCATTTTCGATCTCGCGGATTACAGATCGATGCGAAAGTTGAGAACTGGGTCTTTGGACTGGCGACTGGTTGTTCATTGCTGCGGTGACGCGTCTCTAGTGGATCATTCTGCGAATGGGAAGCATTTGTGGTGCCGTTTTATTTGTATATTTATTTTCATTCTCATTTCTATTATTTCAGTGCCCCATCGACTCCGTCCGCCAATTGATATAAATTGAAAGCGGTTTACAGCTGAAATCAGTCGATCCAAGGCATTGAATGTCGTGAAAGATTCTTGAAATTACTGCGGTTCCTATAGATGCGATAGATTTTTTATTATTACCCGGATAGTTGAATGTCACACATAAATTACATGGGAGAGCGAGAGTTTCATTCAGTTGGTCAATTCATGCTCATGTTTAATTATAAATTATAAAGCCACAGCTGACTCTGAACTGGTAATTATGATTATTAATTATTTATTGTTGTTTCTGTTTACTGTAACCCTGTACACATTTTATTTATTCTTTCTTCGATCACGAATTATGTTTATTTTGCAATAAATATTTATTCATTGATTCATTACATTGATCAAAGTTCGTATTTGTATTAGCCTACGACTGATATCACAAATCACGCCTCGCACTTTCTGATTAGGGTTTTATCGGCACTTGATTAAAGCCAGATAATGGGCTCCGTTCCGTATCGTCGCACTATCTGGAGTCCATGAGCCCTTCTTATTTGCGGACAGCAAACATTGCGAAAGATTTGCAGTCATAAGATTTACTTGCTAATTCCCGAGATATTCCCTTTGTTGGATCATCTGTATTGACAGTCTGTTTATGTTTTAATTTCGCAGGTGTTAATTCCACTACTGTCTGCTTCAATGGAGGTCCCACCTCCAGGCACATCTGTCTGTCCACCCATTGGTCGCGCTAATATTTTAATTTCTCATTTTGCCGGTAGTGCTAATTGCTCGAAACTGGAAACTGAACTGAGGTAGTTCAATTTCCTACTTGATCCGATAGATATCTGGGCCGTGACAGTGGTGGCAGGTCGGGCCATTAGTTGAATGACTTGTTTCAAGCCCCAAATGCAAATTAATAATTGCTTATGGGGCAGAAAAACTGATCCACTGAAAAGGCGTACTCGTATTACTTTAATGGAATGCTCGACTCTGTGACAAGATTATGATTAAGTGGACTCAATGTATAACTTAAGCAATGAATTGTAATGCAAGTTTGAGAGAAGCTTAACAAAGTAATTAATAAGTATTTGCCATTTATGGACATTTTTATTTCATAGCAAATATTCTTTCTTTGGCCTTGGAAGTTTTGTTTTGTATTGCATTATAAAATAAATAGTTTATTAAACAAAAAAAAAAATAAATGTGATTCACTTCATAAATATAATATTTAAAAATATATAAATAAATTAGATGGTTCAAGACCAACCTTTATTCAACAATTATACACTTTTTAATTTATCTATGACAGTTTCGATACACTAAACACATAAACATTTCCGTAAATTAATGTTTCATTCGCAGACAATTTTTTTCTGACACTGTTTCTATGCTGTTTTGTTTGTTTATTTGGTTGCATACAAATTAATATAAATTAATTAAGCAACGACAAAAGTTATGCCCGCGTGCGAGTTGTCACTTCGTAAATGGTAGCTTTCCAATTCGCACGTCTCGCGCCCGATTTTCTGATATACAATATATCTTCTCTTGGAGCGCACGCGTCTCAATCGGCCGAGAATCAAATGGCAACTGACGCCGCAGTCAGGAGGCCGACTGGCAGTCCACTCGCAGCTCGGAGCGTTAATTTTCTTAATGAATTTGCTCAAATAATAAAAAACTATTAACCGTGTTGAGCTATCGGAGCTTTTTTCTTTAAGTTTTCTCCTTTGGTTTAAGGTTTCTTTAAAGTTTAGCAATGTGGAAGGACTTTTGGATGAGGACTGTTGTCACCTCCTCCATTTGTTTTCCCATTAAATATTTAATATTGTTGAATAGATGGCGGATCGATTGTGGGTTTCAATGCTCTTTATTTTATTAGTTTCTGTTTGAATTTACCCCTATCGAGTGTACATTATCTCCGGGTGCCTGGGGGGTGTCCAATTGAGGGTTTATGGCCTGGGAGCCATAACATTATTACTTTACGTTATCAGCCTTAGCATTTGGGTTTGCTCAAACTCTTCTTCGCCTTCCTTGCGGATTTCTATTTTAATCTTTATTGTCTGAGGCATTTTTTTTAGCACGCCCAATGACACATCGATGGGGGTTCTCTTAATCGCAATTTAAGCATTGACCTACATTAATTTGGTGCTCTTGACTGCAGTTTCCAATCGTCCCTATATAAATTCCACTTTTACTGCTCCAGGATCTGCTTGTCGTCATCAGTTAATTATCATAAATTTGGCATTTTTATTTGTTTAATTTGATATAATTTGTATCGGAGCGATTGCTAATTGAAACCATATTGCAAAGTCGAAACAAAGAAAAAACTTTTAATTTAATTAGCAAGTTGCGGCGTTAAATGCTCCGATTTTGGTTGATACTTATAACATTTACCTTTAGGCAAGCCTTCAATTCGGTGCCGAAATGAACTTTTAAGTTAACGATTTGTGGTATTTTTGCTTCTTTTTTATTTACGTCATTGTTAGTTGAATTTTAGCCATAAAAAATAGTCAATAAAATAGGCCAAAATAAACAGAGGAACCAAATAATAAAATACTTATTATATTTTTAGATTTAGTTTATATACTGTATGTACTGTGTCAATATAAAAAGGTTTCTTTGATGCAAGCTTTTCATAATTTATTTTCGATCACTATAAGGCACAGTAATTCATCGGTATTTTATCTCTTTACTCTTAATTTCACTATAGTATATTTTTAGGCTCAACAAAAAACAGCTCAAATGGTCTCCGAGCTGCGAGATGTCACAGCTTCCTCCCCATTCTGCAGATTTAGCTCCAGATCTTCGCACTCGCACAGGCTGGAGGGGTGGAAGTTTATGTGCCAAATGTCGGCTATACTGACAGCCCCGTTCCGCTCAAAGTTGCTCAAAAGCTCGTTGCTGTAGCCGCTGAAATTGGAGCTAGTGGTGCTACAACGACGCAGGATTATGGCCGATTGCCGGCGATAGGTGTTGGGCGTGGGCACCTGGCTGATGTGCGGCTGATCTGCGTTCCAGTAGTAGCGATTCAGGCGCCGCAGGGCCAAGCCATAGATCCAACCTATGGTGGATAGAATTGTGATGGGCACCAGGTGATGGATGACTGTGAGACAGCTCAGCAAAGGACAGAAGACCAGGCACAGTCGGCTGAATGTGATCACGGAGAGCAGCAGGAACACTCGCTTCTCCGTGGACACCATCTCACTGGTGCAGGTGGTCAGAACGGCTATCGAGGCGGAGTTGGACACTTTCAGGATTATCCAAAAGACCAGCTCCAGGCCTACGCGCCGCGAGTTGCGTTCTGAAATATTGAAAGAGGCTTTGAACAGAATGCCAGGATTTATTACTCGGAGCAACCTTACCCGTTTCTGGAAGCAGCCAGATGAGATAGGTGAAGAGGCTGGCTGCAATCATGAGGTTTCCTGCCCAGCGCCAGTGACGTCGTGTATAGAGGATCATGTAGAGGCCCACGAATATGCCCACCATCTCGCCGAATGCCAGGGCAGCCGTATTCACATGCACTTGCTGGGCTCCCAAGTTCCGGATCATTAGGAGGGACACGGTATATATGACCATGGCTGCTCCCCAGATGCAATGAATATAGACCAGTTGGCTGCGCTTCGTCTCTCCATCCCAGATTTGGAAGTAACTCCGCTTCTGTTCAGCTTTCAGCTCCAGATCCTTGGCGTATCCCGTCAACTGAACATCCAGGGTGAGCGGCACCTTCCGGTTGTTGTACGTGGCTGATTCCAGTAACTGACGTAGAGCAGCCTCCACTCGTTGGTGCTGCAGCAGCCAGCGGGGAGCATCCGCAATCCAGCGATGCAGCCAGACCAGGATGATCAGCGATGAGGATATGGCCACGTACAGGTAGCTCCAGTCATCGAAGTATATGGATATGGCAGGCAGCAGGACGAGACCCATGGACCAGAACAGCTCCGATAGGGTCACCACAATGATGCGAGCCTTGCCCGAGGTGATGTCGTTTACTGGGGAAAGAGACAAAAAAAAAATGAGTTCGTGTCTTGGGTCTTTTGTTTTGAAAGGCATTACTAATTTATTTTATTTAATTTAATATATGTTTAATTTAGTTAAGAATTTATTGATGCATTTAAAATGTATTGATAATTAAAACATTGTAAATAATAGTTTGAAGTAAGTTATAAAAAGAATATAAAGAAGTAAAAGCAAGTTTTATTACTGGCATTTTAAATGCATCAATAAATTCTTAACTAAATTAATTAATAATTGTATCATAAATAGTTTAAAACAATAATTCTTTAACATTGTTACTATGTACGAGATTTGAGGATCTTTCTACCCGTTTATAAAATATATTTCCTATTTAATAATGCTTTTTTTCTTGGTTGGAAAAAACTTATCCGAGGATCAAGGCAATATACTCACATATAAACTGTCCGGAAGTATACATGAGGGCGCAAAATATGGAGGTGAGGCATCGGAAATATATATGCAATTGATAGGTGTCCACCAAGCCGGTCAAATTACCGCAGAATATCTGACCAATCATGCCGAGCAACATCAGGCGACGTGGACTGATGCTAAAATAAATAATATTTATTGTTTTTCAAGTGTGTGATTGAATTCAAATTCAAATACCAACATCTTGAGAGCCGAATAGGCCATCAGACCACCGATTAGGGCACCCAGGGCATGAAAAGATTGGGTGAGAGCCACCAGGACGCGGCGGGAACAAATCAGATCGAACTGGGTGATCAGGGACCTGTAGTCCGTCCTGTGCTCCACATTCTCGCAGGGCAGCGATGACTTCTTCTGCTCCTCCTTGGTTTCCGTTGCGTTCCACTCCTTTCCGTGACTTTTCACGAATCCCCGGGCCAGGGACTGGGAATAGGCGTTGCACACATCCACATTGAACAGTCGGTCCGTGCTGCGGGTTTCCTGCCACAGCGGATGGTCGCGACTTAGATGAGTTTCAGCATGCGAGACACTCGCATTCCAATCGGCCGGATGACACACGAGCTCGCCCTTCCAAGGATACGGAGCGGTGTAGATGATGATGGCAGTAAACCAGGCACTGGGAATCTTGCACAGAAAGATCAGCAGAATGGTGCGCAGTTGCCAGCGTCCGAAGCTGCCGTTGACCTGCTCCACAACATCCACATCAGAGTCCGGGGAAGCCTTTCGGCGACTGCCCCCATAGGATAGCGATTGCATTTGCGATTTGGAGTCCGGCATCTTCCGGGTGAGCTTACACCTCGTCGGCGTACGTACGCGCACTGACTGTGCTAATTTTCCATCGATCCCATGGGGATCCATGAAACGATGTTTGCCCTTCTGTTTAGTTCACCGCACAAATTGGTGCAAATTAGTCGGAGATTTTGTGCCCCGTCTGGGTGATGTCTTATTATTAGGTTTGTTTCCCTTGCATTTGCACAATCCATGACGTTGGCTGTGGTTTGCTGAAAAAACGAGGAAGATCTATTTAGTACTTCATAAATATTTATTGTCTTTAATTCGGCCGAATAAACTTTCCATCGAATTCAGTTTTAAAATACGCCAAGATCAACTTTGTGAATTTCACACTTTAATACTTTGTTTATAATCAGTGTAAATTGCTATTTGCGTGGTTAATTTGATCGATTATGTGACCGGATGGAGTAAATATATATTTAACGGAAACAACAGAACAAATGAAAATAAATGTACAAATTAAAAATAATAATATAATATAATAATATATATATATTAAAAAAAATAATAATAAAAAAATAATAATTTTGANTGGAAATTAATACTTAAGCTATCAAATCATATGTACTTACTTATTTGTATAATTTTTTATTATTATATATTTCGTTAGTTTTCTTTAGTGTTTGTCACCACTATTGTTGACGCAGTACTACCATCGCATACTTTTGGGGTTCCTTTTAATAATTGAATTGAGTTTAAAGTGTTGCATCTTTTAGGGATCCGCTAAAAGAATTATAGCATATTTTATAAACATTAATATTTACCATAAATTAAGTTCGATTTATCGTTGCAGGAATCTAATTATTTAATAAATTAACGCTATTATTTTGATAAAACCAACGCTGAAAGTCCCCAGGCTGAATAAAAACACTGCCATCGTATATCCTCGCACATAAATAATTAGAGTACGTCATTGTGTATTCAATAATTCATTTGTTTTATTCAATTTGACCTGCTTTTATTTGTAGTTTGCGTTAATTCTTGTTTTGCTCTTTGTGTTTGTTGTGTTGTGTTTTGTTTTGTTCGCTACAAAAATTGTTTGTCATCGAAATCGTGAAAATGAGAAGAGAACTGTTGGTGTCAGCCATGTAGGCTGACATATGCCATTTCGCACAATTCAGTTGAGGTGGCTCTACAAAATGGCAATTGCATATGCCTCGTATATTATTTGGTAATTAATCAGTATTTGAAATATTTTACATTATTTGTGGGGGCAACATGGCTGTTCAATGATTTAAGCATTGTGTATATTTCGTTGACTGTGTTTAATCAAATTTCGCATCGATTATCGTTTGGTGTTAATCTCCAATTAATTATTGTCTGAAACAATCGTGTCAGCTATCAACTCTTTAACGCTCTTTTATATATTAACTTCGACTGGTGAAAACAATTGGTATAAAACAATAGAACTAAGGGCGCATCTATGCTCGTGCCTAAATTGCGATTAGTTTAATTCTGCAGTATTTACAGTCAGTATTGTGTCTATGCGGTAGGATAAAATAAAATAAATGCGTTGTTGGATCGAAATCATTTCGCAAGCACTTCTCACTTAGACTAATTGTGGATTTGGCTTTGCAGAGACTTGGCGTAACAATAAAACGAAGGGCCTACGTATTACAAATTAATGAATTAATCTAATTTATGGCGTGTAGTTGATGTGATGAAGTGAGGGTGAAATCTTGATTCGAGTGTGCTGGCACCTCACAACATATGGAAATTCAAAAATTGAGTTTGTGTTTACAAAATACAAAGTATTTACAATTCTTCCGGTGTCCTTGGGTGCGACGACTTAACGGCAAAGGGAAAAAAGTTAGGATAGAGTTCAGAGTTGTGTGCTTAGGATTAGGTTTACATAGAGATTTTTTGCTCAGATATTAATGAAACAAGCCAAGTCCGCTAGATGTTCTTTATCTGCTTAATTAACATTATGCTTAGACGCTAGTTTAAAGTCCTTCGGTTGATTTTTATGCTGCTTCTGCTTCTGCTCCTGCTGCTGCTACTGCTGCCGTTGCCATTGCCTTTGCGGTGATACAACCTCGGTGACCGTCCCGACATATCCTGCCCTGCCCGGCTACATATTAATGAGTTGGTGTGTGTTCCTACAACTAGTCTCTAATTGGTAATATTTGGTTTCGAGTTCAATGATCCGTGCTGAGACCCCCGTCCTCCACGTTGCTGTCCCAGTTGAATTCCGTGACGCCCTGCTTATAGAAGATGTTGCCCAGATTGGCGTAACGCTGATTAAAGTTCGCGTCCTTCGACTTCAGATGTTGAAAACTGCAAGAAGAAAGCAGAGAATAAGTATGAAGGATACATAAATGTAAAGCATGGATTTGCATATTCGCCCTTATATATATATGATTTATTTTCGATTGTTAGAATATTGTGTTCTTCTGCGTATTAGCTCAGGTAGGTAGGGGATCGTTAATCACCAGTTGCTTGAACCCATAATCCACTTTCTTCTACGATTTTCAGATTTTCCCAACTTGTGTTTGCATTTCCTTCCCGTTTTTCGACCCTTCCTTCCTGTTTTCATTCCCCGAACCCTCAACCTTCTGCATTGTAGTTTTTCCTACAAAAGCTGTTCCATTTACTTCTGCGCAATATAATGTTTTCTTATGAGCACCCCGCCATAAAAAAATGAAGAAACCCTCAATTGCCGATGCAGCTGCCCAAGGTACGAGATACGAGTACAGCTGTATGCACAATGAATAAATCCGAGGCCCGGGCAAGTCCCACTTACCTTGCCCGGGGCATTGTGAGCAATGCAGAAAATGTCAAAGGTCATAAGCGTCCTTTATGTGCGGGCCAAGACAAAGGCCGCCGCCGCCTCCTTGCAGGACTGCAGGCTCGCCTCGCCTCGCATCCTTGCCAGAGATTTGTAAGGGAACGGAAAGAAAAGGAGCGGAAAAACAAAACAAAAAAAGGTGAAGGGAAAACCCCGTCAACAGGCTTAAGTCACAATTAATGAGACGATGAGCTTGCAGCTACCAGTGGTTGTTCCTACTCGTACTTTCCACGGTGGTGCATTGGTATTTCATCCACAAGACGGTTGGGTTGGGTTGGTTAAGCCAAACCACCCTTGAGGAGGAAGCGCAGGCGCAGCTGGTCCGTTCCGCTCGAGGAGCGGGGAATGGAGTCGAAAGGAACGAGCTAAGGAATTGAGGAACTACGCAGGCAAGACCGTTCCCATCGGCTGCACAAAGGGGATGAGGAGTAGCTGAAGGAGGAGGAGGAGGTGGTGCCTGGCTGGGAGCCACGTGTGCGCAATCAGCGTCGCAAGAAGACATCACCCTTTGCCGGTGGTTCAGCCTGAGAAAATTCCAAAACACGCGAGGAGCGAAATCAAAACGAGTTCTTTAGGGGTGTTCTGGAATCTTTTGAATTCTTTCGAGTAAACAATTTTCTCTTTGTTGCAGTACAGCACTGTTCGAAAGTATCTTATGGATTTTTTGTTAAATTTTATTTCACTTTAATGGTTCTTATTTCTATTAAAATTTTGTACAATCAAAATTGATTAATAAACTTGATTATTTAGCTTTGTTATTAGCTATAACTTTGTTTTGATTCTTAAAGATATTTAAAATGTTCGCAATATAATATAAAAGAAATTGCATTGCAGATTGTATTTTAGAAATCCAAGCCAATTCTTCAACATGAATTTTCATAGTTTGCTACAAAATATATAAAACATCTGAGATTGGTTGCAATTTATAGATTTTAATTGTGAAAAGGAGAGTTTGAGATACAATTTCTTGGTAATCATAATATTGATCTGTGCATTTTCACATACAAAATACAATTTAAAAAACCAATGAATTACAAAAATGTGAATTTTTACTTATAATTTCTTGTCAGGTTTTAGAAAATTCAAAACCCCCACGAAATCAATTTAAATATTAAAGTTCTCATAGATATTTGGTTGTTATTAAGAGTTTTCTATCCCTTTTAGCAAATGAAATTATCTTTTTTATATCAATATAAAATTTAGCCGAAATAGGTTTTGAAAGAATGTTTTCTGTTATGTTGTATATAATATATTTTTCGAATCAGTTCTTAGCTAGTTAATAATTTATAGTAGTACATTAGAGGAGGATATATAAAGGAGTGGCCTAGACGTTGCGGGTCTTGAGCACCTGCTTCTGAGGCGGACTGGGCACGTTCTCCTTGCCGGCGAACAGGACCGTCTTCTTGGGTGTGCTGGCCGCCGACTTGGGAGTGTGTGGGGTGCGTGGTGTGCGTGGTGTGCGGGGTGTGCGCGGGCTCCGGGGGGTGTGAGGAGCGGCCTTGGGGGTGCGAGGGGCGGGACGGGGTGAGGACTTGCCGGAGAGCAGGTCGCTGATCTCGCTGGTGCTATCCTGACGCACACACTTCTCGGACGAGTTGAGCAGCCAAGAGGTGATCTTGTCGCACTCGGCCCGCAGCTCCGAGTCGATGAGCAGGTCCTCGATCTTCTCCAGATCGGTGGTGTTCGAGCGGTTGGCCTTGCCGGGAGTGCCCAGCAGGGAGGATCCCGAACCGGGTTGCTTAGACTTCAAGGCGATATTCTCCAGCTTGAGTTGCTCGCACTCTTCGCGTACCTTGACCAACATCTGCTCCTTGTTGTCCAGCTCCAGCTGGGCGAACTGCAGCACTGTGGCGAACTCGTCCAAAGCCTTCTTCATGTCCACCATGTACGCCTCGCGCGTCTCGTCCTTCCGGCGCAGCTCGTGGTAGTGGGCCATCTGGGCGTCGCCGTCAATTCGCTCCTGGAACGAGTTAGCAATCTGATTGAATTTGGCCAACGTCTCGGCCTCGCCCGTGAGCAGGTCATGGAGCATGGACTCCTTCAACGATACCTCGCTCTGCAGATTGTGGGAGGAGGAGCGGAGCGCAGAGAGCGCCTCCTGGCTCTCGGTTACCTGCTGACGCAGTTGCTCCGCATCCGCCTGCAGGCCCAGGTAGCTCTGCTCCAGGGCTCCCTTGGCCAGCTGCACCGACTCCAGCTCCGCCCGGAATTGCTCCACGTCCGCATCGGATTTCTTGAGGCGCTCCATCAGGATGTTGACGGTGGCGCGGGTGTTAGTCAGAGTCAACTGGTAGTTGTACTTCTCGGTAATGGTCTTGGCCATGTCCTGCTTGAGCTGCACCACCTGCTGCTGCAGGGCGTCGCTCAGCTGGATGTAGTAGTCGATGCCGTTGCGGAGCTGCTCCTCGCACTTCTGCAACTTCTCGTCCCGCAGGCGGAGCATGTCGTTGGTGGTCTCCAGCAGCACCATCACATCCTGCTTCTCCAGCTCGATCTTGATCAGCTCGTTCTCGGCCAGTTTCTGGCGCTTGTCCAGCTCGGCCCGCCAGTAGCTCTTCTCGCGCTCCACAGCTCCCTCGAGGTCACTCTCCACCTGCTGCTGCACCTTGGCCACGGCCTGCTGCTGCTCCGTTTGACGAGCCTGCTCCCGGCACAATTGGCGGATGGTATCGCAATGGGCATCGATCTCGCAGTTCTTGTCCAGCAGCTCGTCCTGCAGGGAGCGGATCAGAGTGCACTTGTTGGCCAGGTCGTTCTTCAGGGTGTTGCGCTCCACCTTCAGGCAGTCGAGCTCAGCCTGGCTGCTCTTCGTCTCCTGGCCGTAGGCCAAAGCATCCTGCTCGATCTGCTGCTTGAGGAGGCCCACGTCCACCAGGAGAGAGGCGTTGCTCTTCTGGAGATTCTCCACCAGCTCGATGCTCTGAGCCGTCTTGGCCTGTTCCTCGGTGCAGCACTCGCGTGCCTGGGACACCTCCTTCTGGAGCTCGGTCAGCTGGTGCTGGAGCTGCTCCTGCTCGGAGAGATGTTCCTCGCTGGCCGCCTGCAGCTGCTCGTTGGCCAGACGCAGGGCCTCGCTTTCCGCAATCAGAGTGTGCACCTGGCGTTCGTGCTCCTCACGCTGCAGCTGTAACTGCTGCTCAAGGCCAGCGAATCTCTCCATGAGATCGGAGTGCTCCTGCGACAGCTGCTCGTTCAGGGACTTGTGGGAGAGATTCTCACCGCTCAGGGCCTCGATCATTTGCTCCATCTTGGCGGTGGACACATCGTGCTCCTCCCTTAGCTTCACCTCAGCCTCCTTCAGCTGCTCCACATGGCGACGCAGCACGTCCAGCTGGCTAAGCTGGCTCTCGATCAGCTCGTTCTTGTGCCGGATCTCCTGCTGCAGTGCCTCCTTGCCCTTCAAACGGCTGGCCGACTTGGCCTCCTTCACGGGCGTAGTAGCGGCCGAGTGAAGAGGGGTAGAGGCAGCTGTAGAGGCGCCACTTGCCGAGCCACTTGGCACTTCCTGGTGACTGGGAGTGGGACGGAATCGCAGTCGCTGCGGCAGTGAGGGAGTACGGAAGAGACGCAAACCCTTCGACTTCTTGTCCTCCTTGGGGATGGCAAACTCCTTGGCCTCCTTGGAGCTGGACGCAAAGCGCACCGCATCCTTAAAGAACTTCTCGATCTGCTCCTTGCGCTCCGGCTGGACTGGGGGCGGTGCTGCGGCAGTAGCAGCAGTAGTGGGCGTGGCACTGCCCGCCGATCCTGCTGAGCTGTTGCATCCCGGAGCTGGCGATCCGCAAACGGCCACATCCACATCATTGAAGCGCTTCAACTTGGCTTTGGAGAAGGACATTTTCGTGGCTTTGTATGTGTACTTCTTTGAACTCGCTTGGTATTTCGTAATTCGATTTTCGATTTCTTTGGATTCGGTCTCAATTTTTCATAAACAACGCTCGTTTAACTTTGATAGTAATAACAAAAACTCAATAATCAAACATAAACACAACTTTAACTTCTCGCTTTCTTTTTCCTTTTGTGGTAATAAATTGTTTAATAAATTGTTTAACAAATTGTCTGGTGTCCGTGGTAAATTTTTGCTGTACTTGGTATCTGTTCTGTTTTCTGTTCTACACTAATAACCCGCTTCCCGTTGCTGCCCGTTCACTGTGTACCTACGCGTTCCGCTGTCAAAACCTAACTGAGCTCACCTCCTGTCCAGGATCACTGAGGCAGACATCAGGCCCAGCGTGCATGCATAAGCGAAGGTGAGATGGCGATACAAAGAGCGAGAAAGGTATGGAGGCGACAGAGAAAACAACCCTCGATCAGGGGTCGGTTCCTTTCAGTTGTCTCACCTTTGTGCGGTGCAGTACCCTGTGTTAGTTTGGGTAGTTCCGTGATCTGCATGGGTTTGTCAATAATTTGTGGTTTGTCATTTAGAGATTGAACATTTTTGCAACGTAGTTGTTTTAGTATTCCAATTTTCTTTGATTGAATTTCATAAATTGCATTTTTAAACCTAAAGGGATTTATACCACCGAGCTTAGGAAATATAATGTTTAATAATTATTAAAATTATTCTTAAGGGTTTAAAAATTTCATATATTTACAATTGTTACGAGGTGTTTAGTAATAACCGAATATAAAATGCAGATCTTCAAGATATGTTTCACAAACTTATTATGTTTAACAGTTGTAAATACTTTTGACACAATTCAATTTATATAAAATACAAAATACATATTTTTATATAAATTCCTTTTATAAAAAATATAACAACAATATCGAAAAATTCAGATAGATTGATGCTTAAATTTGAATTAACGATGGATTTACTAAGAATAATCTTATAGGCAAATAAACTTCCCATAAACTATATAAATTTTGAGATCACTTAATTTTCAAGTTATAATAGAAGAATATTGATTTATATTATATAAAATCTCTTTTGCAAGGGTACTACATATTCGACTTCATGAAAGATTTGATGTGCTTGTTTTGGTGGTGGTTCGTGCCACAATTCCTTATCCCCCGTCGTCTTATCTCTGTGTTTGTCAAGACGTATACCATATACATACTATATAGGGAACTATGGAAAATGTATTTTTTTTAGCGCGCGCAAATGTTGCAATTGTAGTTCAAGACAGCACGAGGAGGGTTCGAAGTTGGGCAGGGGTAGAGATGGGTTCCGTTTCTTATACCTATGTAGAGAAAATGAATCGAGCAGAGACACTCTCGCATCTGTCTGGGTTTCTCCTACCCTTCCACAGCTACAAATGCGATTGCTTTCGAGGATTGCGAGTACGAGCAAAGGACTTGAGGGCTGAATGGGCAGGGATATCCGTTAGCTCCAATTCAATCCAGCTGGCAGCCAGCATAAGTTGTTAATTTGATACGAAATCCGATGCCCGCATAATTAAGAGGAAAATGCGTTGGGAAATGCGAGGGAAATGAGCGAGTTGCGTCTGCGCGGTAAATTGAATTGCGTGGAAATTGTGAAGAGCGGCAGGCAAATTGATTTGCCTTGATCACGCGAGGGAGTTGGGCAATCGGCAATCGCTAAACTATGGAAGAACCCTATGCTATCCAGCTGATCCTGTGGTAGTCACCCGGGTATCCTGCCTTTTCTCCTCTCCCCCCTGCCTAGTGTGAATGTCACAACTGTCAACTGCGACTGCTCAGCTGGTTCTTATTTATATGGCAAACAATGGCCAGAGTAGTACATGGAAGGTCATAATTCCAGGTTAAAACGGGCAGGCATGAAGATCTGGGTGGGTCAACCACACGCACAGCTGGCCAAGAGACAAGAAGCTACGATTTATGGGCTAGAAAATCATTGAAAATTGTAATGGAGAAACCATTGGAGGTTTCCTGTTCTTAGGTAAATGAAAACTCCAAGGGCTTTTCTTTTATTTCCAATGTTTTTAAACACTATGAGTTTTTGTATTGTTAGCCAGTTCTCAGTTAATACTGCAAAAGTTTATATTTTATGTTTTGATTCATTTTCGCACGTCTAGGACTCTAAACATTTAATTTCACATGTCAGGAACTCTTACCAAGTAAATTCTTTCGAATTCGATATAAAATCCATAACATATTTATAAAATGGGAACAGAAAGAAGTAAAAGAAAAGATTTCATATAAGAGTATTGTCATTCATTCACAAAATGAAATTCCTCATTCTTCCGGAACTCTTTTCAAAGGGTAATCAAATTCACAATGATCCCAATTCTTTTATTGCAGCAAACTCCAAGTAATACAAATGATGTTAATGTCGATTTCCCAGCTTTGAGCCACCTTAACCGATCAAAATAATTTTCCCATGCCTGCTCATGCATAACCGATGTTCATTGAATGCGCTAAAAAGTAACGCGATCTAATGATCCTACCAAATGCTCCATTCTCCTTCCCACCGAATAATAGATATTTTCCATAGCCAATGTCAACACAACAACACAATGTGATGGCAACAAAGGATGCGCCGTCGGCTGGCTTGGCCCCTGATGATAAAAGGGTAACTCGCACCCTCATGGGATACAAGGAGCTATAAAGGACCTGGACTGGGACCTGAGTCATCGACCTTACAGCCCGGAGGCCAGCAAAACAAGACATAAAAGCCTAAAGACGTAAATCTGGTTTTCCGACCGGATAAACTGGCTGCCACTATAACTAACCACGGGCACACAGTAACTAGAGAGTCAATAACGTTGGGTGTTATAAATACGAGTACTAATACATAAGGCGGGAGCAGGGTGAGATCCTCATCCTGATCCCGACCTCGATCCCAAACCCAATCCCAGGTTTCTACTCACCGCTGAAAGAGCAATGTCTTGGCGAAGGCATAGAGCTCGATGTCCAGACTGTTGAGCTTCTCGATGCGACGCCTCTGGTCGGATCGGAGATTCTGGACGGCAGTCGCCGAGATCGTGGCATTGTGCTGCTCGAAGGGAATGGCAAAGCGCAGGTTGAAGGTCTCCTCAAAAATGTACTGCGACATCTGCAAAATAAATGGAAATGAAAAGATTATTGATTTAATACATTTTTAGGTTGCTAAATGGACATGTGTTATAATTATTTCGTTTTAAAGAACTGCCGAACAAAAACTAACCTTTTGATATTCAGTCAGTCCAAAGTAAGCCATGGCAGCCAAATTGCGCTTAGCGCTGGCTAGCATCACCCGATCCCGTTCGTGGGCCGGCATCGAGGACTTGTTGTAGCAGCCGACGAGGGCGAGGTCCGCCAGCATGCGGGTCTGCCTATTGGCGGCCAGATTTGACTCACAGCCGGCGAACTGATCGAGATCGACGTCCAGCCAGTCCTTGCCCTTGTAGCACGCGGGCAGCTCAGTGGCTGTGGCCTGGCGCCCCAAGCACCAGTGCCGCGATCCCTTCCAGGTGGCACCCCGCCTCACATGCCGGTACTCGGACATGTAGCGGGAAATGGGTTCGCGGAGCAGCGAGATGTAGAAGTAACGCCGCTTGGCCGTCTCGCCCTCGTTCTTGTCCAGCTCCACGTCCACACAACTGGTCAGCTCGGTCCAGTCGGCGTGCAGGCCGCACTTCCATCCCGTCGAGTAGCGGGAGAAGAGCCAGTTCTCATTGCGATGCGGCCGGAAGCAGTAGCAGCGCTTCCTCTGTCGCTGGCACTCGCAGGGACGCTGAAAATAAATTCAATTATATGGTTTAATATTTGGAAAATCTAATTCCTTATTCGAGGAAATGTCAACATTCGCAGGAATACCAAAAACACTTTCAATAGCTTTGATTTTCATAATTTCGTTATTTAAATTTGACATATTTTTAAATAATAATAATTATCTTTCTGGTTTTAAAGTCGAAGTTTTCAAAATTTCTTAATTTTTAAATTTAATGTGAAAAACAAATAATTGAATTAATTTTAGATATTCCAGGTTTTTAACAAACTTTAAATGACAATAAACTATATGTAAAGTACTTTTCTAAGAAAAAAGTGTTTCGGCAGAACATGTACTAAAAATTTAAGTTCTCAAAATTTGTTGCCTACTTTTAGACACTTAAAATATTGATTTTGAAGTGCACAGAGATTTATGGTATTTTACAAAGAATTGTTGTTTGTGCAGTTGAAGACTGTTTTAATATTGTTAATTCTATATATATTATATTATATTTATTATTATTATTAAATTAATTAATATAGTTATTAGGAAAATATCTAAACTCGAAGCTATTTTATTATTATAGCTTTTTGATTCTTTGTGGTTTCTAGATAAATTATAAATTCACCTGTTCCTATGAAATTTACACCATTTATTTAAAAAAACAACATAATATTAGGATGTGGCTTTAGCATGTACAGGAAGTAGAATAAAAACTGTAGATTTTTGTTGCATTTCTTACCTTCAAGTCGAGATCCCTGACCAGATGGCGACCGAATGAGGTGCCTCCTGTTTTCTGAATGTGCAGGAAGACCATCACGTCGTGGCCGTCCATGTCGAACTGGAAATCATCGTTGAGCACATCCTCATAGCTCAGCCCGGAATTGGCGATGATATTCTGGGGGGCAGAGGCCTTCGAGGCCATGGCCGTGATTCCGCCCACGTTGTTGTTACTGTTGCCGTTGCCATTTCCATTGCCATTAATGCCGTTGGCCTGGTGGAGTGGCAGCTCATTATAGGCGAGTATATCCGCGGACTGCAGTATCACGGCGCGTTTGGATAGGGCGCATACCTGCAGTTGAAAAAACAAAACGAAAGGTTGGGGTAAATATTACAGTGCATTAAAACCGCAAGAGGATCCCACTGCGGTTATGCCCTCATTGCGAGCAGACTCCACTCCGCGAAATTTACTCAGCCGCACCCGGAGAGTGCTGGCAAAAATGTTGAATGCCTCTTCATTTTTCATTTTCACTGTCCGTGTCGCCAAAGGCCTTAAATTAAATTTATTGGCTGAAAAATTGCATAAAGCTCGAGAATGTCCGTGCGCGCGGGAGTATTTATTTTCAGCATTAATTAAATGCACATCGAGATTAATGCATATTTTTGGTTCGATACAGGTGGCTACTACCACTTCCACCTTCAACTACTCGCAACTGAATTTATCGCTGAGTAAAGTTGGAATTTTACCCACTCCTCCGGCGTTTTTATTCTTTTTCATCTCACTTTGTTTGCCCGACGGAATGTGCACTTTTATTTATGGCACGCACTCAAGGCTTATTAATATCGAACAAGAGCTTATCCTCTTTTCATTGCACTCAATACAATTAAGTCGGCTATGAGATGTGAAATTTAATATTATATTTACTTGCCATATTAATAATGGCTGGTAAATGGAAAAGAACACGGATGAGGTGCCCAATGTATATATGTACTGTGTAATTTTCAGCTGAGAACTGTGTTGCAGTGCAGGAAAATTCATTCGATTAAAATTCAGATATGTGTTGTGATTTCTTATTGGATAATTTAATATACTTATATGGTGGGTTGATTGTTCTTATAACATTCAATGTGGTATTATTCTATGATTGCTTTTATAATTTATTTAATTAAATAAAAATACTTTCGGTTCCCTGGGTATGTATTTACCAAATTGCCAAAACCCTTATTTAGAATCTTGAAAATTCCCGCATTATGTGTCTGCAGAAATATTCCAAAATTCAAAAACTACACAACTCCTTTCATCCGAAAACTTTATAATTAGAATAAGTTTGCGCTCTGGCAGTTTGGCGCTTTGTTTTTGTTATCATTATTTTCAAATTTTCCCGACAGCCAACCAACAATAAAAGATAAAACAAGACCTCAGCTGTCCACAACTCAAAACGCACAGATAGACGAACTCAAGAGACTGGCCTATGCCTCGACTTGGATACATACATATATAGTAGTTCGTGGCAATCAAACTAGACAAAAGTTCCCCGATTAAAATGAGCAACTTTTGTGAATTTCTCTTATCTGACAATTTCCGCTGCTTAGCAGAACCGAAATGAGCAAAACACGCAACAAGAAAATGGGAAAAACAACAGACGCTGTTCGAAGAATCAAGCGGAGCAGAAAAGAGCGAAACCGAGGAAAACTCAGCTCATTAAACAATTGGCAGGCAGTCGGCAGGCAGGCGAAATCGTTGTTGGCCATAAGGAATTAAGAGCTCCGTGGGTTGCCATAGTTTTATATTGCCCACATTCCCAGGGGCGTAGATAGTGGGATTAACCGCCTCATGAATACCATTATAATTGTATATGAATATTAAAAAAAAAATTGTTTATTTAATACACTTTTGATAAAGTCAAGTCCATAGCACAACATCGACTATCGATTATAAATGTTTTTATGAATATACAAAATACCAGAGAAATAATTTAAAATAATCTGTTAAAACTATTTCAATTATTTAAAACTTGTTACAAAGTAACATTTAAAATTTCAATGGATTATTTAAAATATCTTATATATATTTATTGATTTACTTGAAATTGATTGAGATTTTATTGAATTATATGAAGTTTGAAAGAACTTCTTTCGTATTCCAAATTAATTATATAGAAATATTGGGCAACCCCTCTTGTCAAAATAACGAGTATGCCACGGAATACTTACTATCTTTAAGTCCTTCGTATATGTGTGTGTGTTTGTGTGGGGGAGCAGAAATGCGTGTAAGCTTGTTTCCATAAAAGTTGGCCATTTAAATGGGTGGAAAAACGAGAGGTGGAAAAAGTGCAGAGCCCCAAAGAGGTGTGCCACCCCCCGGGGGGTAGAAAAGTTTTGAATTTATTGTGGGCCACCACAGCGAGCCGATTCGATTATCAAAGGAGAAACAGAAAGGAAAACATTCGTCCGCCGGTTCTTTTAACCGGATCCGGGGGCATCATACCCGGACTCCTGCCCGGGGGCTCTTTACGGTAATCCCCTTAGTGGCCCCCCTGCCCGAAAGTAAGTTCGATTTATTTATGCCTGATATATGGCTGTCAAGTTGTTTAGTGGCTTAAGCCAGTTCGCCGGCACTTGAAAGGAACTTTAAAAAAAATGTAAATGTTTCGTCCATGCTTGTTCGTAGATGCCATTACAGATGTTTAGTTAGAAAAAAGAGACCAAGGGCAGACAGACAAAGAGCGCTTAATGACGGGCTATAAATTATAGCATAATAAATTTAAATGGAGCACGTAAATACGCATTAAATACAATTTTGTGCGGAAAAAAATGAGACGAAAATCCACCACTAATGGGTAATTTAATTTTATTTTCGTAGCTTCGGTGCTGAAACTAAAATTGAGCCAGCATCCGGGACAATAAAAATATAATAACAGTTTTGTGTGTGTCCACGTGAGCACATCGCTCGGACATTAATTGCTTTTATGCCGCTCCATATAAATCCCGTTCCCCTAGTGGTCAGTCTTGTGCAATAATAAAATAATACTCATTTTGTGCTAAATTTGTTAGAAATTTATGCGCACAGAAACACACACACGCAGGCACCACAGGAAGAATTAAAATTTGATTCAGCTTAGCGGAAGTGGAAAATATATTGCATGCTTTTTTGGGCCGCTGGGTGTTGGGAAAACAAATTGCAAGCTAAGAGATATTTATAAAATATGCTAAATAATTGATGGACATGCACAAATGTTTTTTGTATACCTTTAATTTAATTTAATTGCACCTGAACAAAAATGTTCGTAACATCAACACAAGCTGGTAATATAAAAATAATAATTTCTTTTGCCCCATTTGCGAGTGTGGCCAATTATTTTGCGGAAGCTTATTTCCATAAAGAATTGCAACAAAGATGCCATTTTATTCGACCATCAGCAGACCTACAACAGTTGGCAATAAAAACAAGCTCAAAATAAAAACGGCGAGCAATAATTTCCATTCATAAAGCAAAGTGCAAGCAAACAAATGTCACATATCAAACAAGAGAGAGATACAAAGTAAAAGCAGCGTAAAAATACGGAACGTAATGGCGGCTAAATTAATATTTATGTGGTCGTTGAAGAATAAACTTAGAGCTGTGAGCACAGATTTAAGATTGTATGCTTTATGAACTCGCGGCAGTTCACAAAAACCAACCAGAGAAAAGTTATGTTGAAATGGGGTCAGGACACCGACAGGGTCGTAAATCTCGAGTACCGCAAAATCAACAATAAAACTTTCGCTGCTAAAAACAGAGAATTCCCAAGATACAATTTCGGGTTCTTGTCATAAAAAAAAAGCGAGAGAGGGGAAAGCGCTCAAAACGAAGCGGATATAATAGCAATAGAAACCAAGTACAAAGCTGTAAAATCCCTGTCGCATGTAAATTGACAAACATAATCCCAGAGAGCAAAAAGTGCTGTAGCTATAAATTCCTAGTCTACAATTTTATTTATTGCTTATTTAGTGCGAATTGGTACATATTTAATTAATTTGAGGCCATGCCAAAATTAATGGAGAATGTTTAACATTTACGAATTCACTAATTTTCATACCTTTGCAGAGGGTATTATAACATTTCACAGTAGTTTGAAAAGCAGTGGGCAGACATAGCTTCGGTATTTCTTTTTTTTTCGTTATATTGAACCAATAACTTTTTTTTAATAATTGCTGTTAATTGAAGTATTAAGCTGATCCGGAAAATACTTTAAAATTGTATAACTTAAAAACGATCATAGGAAAATCTCTTCACTTTACGATTATCACTTCTTCGCGATTGAATAATTCCATTTTTATCTTTTATGTGTTTTAACGTTTTCTAAGTTCAATCTCTAAAATTCAGAATGCTTATATATTGGTAAAATTGTGGTTCCACTAATTTCCTCTTTATATAAGTGCTTGACACAATCGAGAGCCCTGACACATCGATTCGTGACATCGTTGCGCCAATATGCAATCTTACAGCCGCATCCCAGCTGGCACAATTTTATGAAAACACATTTTGGGTCATTGATGTAGGTTCATAATAGCAAAAAAACAGGCTTTCTCCTCGTTCTAGCCGCAGGCTTGGGTATAGACGGGAAAAACAAAGTCCTGCGCTTGTTTTGTGACCTTTTTACCATGTTCACCTCTGTGTTCACTCAGCGGGACAACAGAAGAGCCCTCCAGCAGGAAAAAAAGCTGAAACATGGACAAAGATTTCTGGAGATTTACCATTGAAGAAAAGGGGTCTGTCCGGTGAAATTATATGAAGAAAACTTTAACGCACTTTTATAGTTGGTTTCAGTTATGAATCAATTCAAATTAGCAAGTGAAAGTTTTCATAATTTTGCTACAATTGAAAACAAACTAAATTAATTAAATAAATCACTCTCTTGGATGATGAAAAAGTATTTGTAATTATTTTGTATCTAATTTAATTGCTGAAATGCTTTATTTAAAAATTTTGTTAAATAAAGCATTCAAGGAATGAAGAAAACATGGAAAAAACCCATTCAAAATAAAATAAATGTGAAATGTGAATGGTTAGCGAAATATAAAATATTATCCTAGGTAGGTGCCAATCAAAAAACGTTCTGCTGCATTTAATGGTCTGGGCCGTCATCGGTTAGCCATAAAATGTTGAGAGCATCTATGCCAACGCTAAACATCCACCCTCACCCGAATATCCAAACCTGAATAGAGAAAAGGGCCTGCCAAAGAGGTATTGAGGTGAGCATAAAACCAGAATTTTTTGCCATACAGTTCCCTCTAGATAACACTAAACTCTGACCTGTCATGGTACTCGCTCTCTCCCGGAAAAACGAAAATGGTAAAAAAAAAAAAACATTACCCAAACTGTCTGGCCAAACAGAAACACAAACACACATACAGAAATGTGGGTGATAAATGAGGGTTGGGTTCTGCATTTGATTATCATTTAAACAAATATGCAGCTGAAATTGCGGCGGCGAGTGAAATTTACAATGAAAACTGTGTAAATTGCGGGGATTAGAATGCCTCGCAGCTCGGCATTTATGGAGTTTTGGCATGCCAAAACCGAAACCATCACCTGAATTCGCAGGAGTTCGGGTTCGGGTGTCGGGTGTAGGGTGTAGGATGTATGTGTGTGCATTTAGGCCAAGTCACGCCATTAACGGCAATGTCAATATTTTATATGCCGTGCTTTGTGCGCTGCTCATTTGCTCTTCCCAATTGCCTCCCGAGGGCTGGTTCCGCTTGTCGTGTGTTTTTGGTTTTGTCAGGATTGAATTGTGTTGGTTTGATTTGGTCCGACGAGCGAACAATGCCCCCGGTTGGTTACTCCATTCAAATACATTTCAATTAAGGGTTTAGCCGAGACCCGTGAAAACGGTCTGTCAACTGCTCCGCCGCTTCGTTGGCAGGCAATTCGCCTAAAAGCAGACGTCCGACTGTCTTTTGAAGAGCAAAAACCATTGACAATTTGCATAAATAAACCATTTTACGTTCCATTTTTGTTTTTTGTTTTTTTGCTGTTACCATCGCTTCTACCATCGCTGACCCCTTTTTTATTTTCCTTTTTTTTTTTTTTTTGGTGCTGAACGATTGAGAGGCAGCTAATATTTTTGCCCCTTTTTTCTGGCAAAGATGGTGGAACAATAATGGCGCAGGATCTGTGGCAACAGCAGGACATAGATTGCGATGATGATGGGGGTCGGGCCACATGGAGCGAAGGAGCCATTTAGTTTGGCCCTTTTTCAGAAAGCTGATATGACGAGCGAGGCGAGATGATGGAATGCGTTGAAGGCTCTTGAGAAAGGCCCAATGCTGCTATAGCATCGAAGAAACCAAAGCGAATGAAATGAAATATGGACGGCTCTGAATTGGCCATCAAGTGAGCAGACCCCATTTGAATAGGTCTCACTTTTGGGAAGAGATTCGAGCCCATAATCGTCGGGATTTTTACATTTTAGGCCCCACAAATGAAAAAAGGGAAACAAATTGAATCTCTTCGAAAACGGAGTTCTCTCTTTTATGATGGCTGCGATTTCCGTACCTTCGTGATGTTTTCATTTCGTTGACAAGCCACAAGGACTTTTCCTACTGAAATGTTTTGTCATTTCATTTATCAAAATGTCGTTTTGTCCGGGCCTTCGAACTCGCCATCTCTGCGACCTGTCACGTATGACCATTTCTGATTTCAGGCATTAAATCATTGACACTTGCTTATGTTTTCAATGTATTTTCCATTACGAACCGTCAGGACTTATGGCTGTGCCATTTATTATTTCAGTTGTGGGTTTCCTCTTTTTTTTTCAGACCGTTTTGTTTTGCCTAAGAGCCCCGAACATTGAAACGTTGAAAGCTAATCTATTTTAAGTGGCTGTAAAGAATTCAAGGATGTGTGTGGTTGGGTGCGCTGTTTCTCCTCTCCTAATGAAATGTAGCATAATATTTTCATTTCGGCCAAGGCATGTGAGTGGGTATATGTGATAAGCGTGTAAGTCCCCGAAAATAGCCAAAGACAAGCACAAATCCCAAAAGTATATATGTTATATATATTTTGTGTGGGAATGGGAGTGGGAGGTGTGGGAGAGGTGGCCAATGACCATAAATCCGAGTAAAATGTATTTTGACATTTTGCACGCAAAGCGTGTGGCAGAAACTAACTAAGCGTGTGGCGGACTTCACACACAAACGCAAAGGTCATTCCAATGATGATGAGAAAAGGACATCGGACAGACTGGGACATGGACTGGGACTGGGACTGGGACAGGGACTAGGATTTGCCATGAAGTGTTAACATGCGATAACAGCGGCAACGAATAAAACACAATGAAGCGCAACTGATGAGGATGCGGTGAATGGGCCTGGGAGTATGGGGACGATGATGATGATGCCTAATGCGAAAGGAAATGCCCAAATCCCAACCAGACCCCAAACTCAATCCGAAGCCGGAACAGAAATAGCAACCGAAACACAGTCCGCAAACGAAAACAGTCCTGGAACGGTCTTCATTTTTGGTGACGTATCCCGGCGAAGTAAATGAAGTGAAATGGCTCGAAACGAATGATAAAGCCGAAATCAATGTCCATATTTTTATGTTTTAGTCATATTTCCACCTTAACTGATGAATTAAATTCTAAATTTCGGAAGAAAACTAACATATATGTATTGAAAACAATTAATAGTAAAGAGTTGGATATATACATTTATATAAATCATATTTAATTCGCATTTAATTAGAATTGTTTGAAAAGCTCTCATGTACTTTTATAGTTCAATAAATAATTGTTTGCTATATGTGTGTTCAAAAAATCTGTACAACTGTAGGCGGATTAAAAACAATATGTGTTCAGCAGTTTTTTTTTTTTAATCATAAGCTATTTAATTAAAAAAATTTGTCGAGCTTCCTAAATATATTAATGAAGTGTTAAATGAATGTGTCTATGTACTCATCAGAGTAATTTCAGCTTCTCCACTTAAAGTTAAGGGCTTTATCTTTTCGTGACATGCTTGCTTCTTGGTTAGCAAAAAACATTTTTAATTACCTTTTCTCCCGCAGCATAAAACAGTAACTTTATTTAGCAAAAAAAGAAAAAGAAAAAAAAACGGAATGGAAAACAAAAAAAAAACATGTTTGCGCGTTCTCAAGCCCTAACCAGTAAACATTTTTTCACGCTCATAAACCCGAGGGAAAATGGTTTGGTTTCACCATCTCCGCATGGACGAGGGGTGTGACATAATGGCGGCGGCAGGCAGGCTGAAAATGGGAAATGGGAAAAGCAGGAAGGAGCAGAAACGGAGCAGGAGCGGGTCCTCCTAGAGGAGCCAGCTCCGAGGCAGTTTCAATGGGTGCCGTTGGCCGTCGCACTGTCACGGTCATAAAAATGTGCAAAGTATTTTGTATGGCGCTACCTTCGCCCACACACTTTCCGAGCTAATAATAAGCGAGGGCAGGGAAATGGTTTTAATGCATAGGGCACAAGAACAACACAACAACAACAAAAAATGAAGCTCATGGAAACAATTTTCTTGTTAAGTGGACTTTTGGACTTTACATTTTACTGGCTGCTGGGGCAACTGTTTCATATTTGGTTTTATTGTACGCAAGTTGGCGCGTAAATTTAAATGAAAGCCATTTTTTTCACAGCATTTACTGGATGCCGGTGGAGCTGAAGCTGGAGCTGGCTAAGCATTTCCGCGGACCTTGGGTATATTTCATGTATATATTTCCGCTGATGCCAGACTTGGATTTACATAAGACTTTAAGCGGAAGTATCCGAATCAGAGGTAATTTTTTAGGCCGAAGCAAAGGCCGCCAACAAAGTCTGAGGATGACAGATAAGGTGGGTCTGTTTTTTTGTGGCCTAACAAAGGAATTTAAATATTAAATTGTTGCTGGATAAAAGGTATCCATTTTAGCTTGGTATCTTTTAAGGCAATATATGGCTGGCCAATAAAAAATATTCGCACAGAGAAAAACAGTACGCGACCGCAAAACCTAAGGTTAAATTCAGTTTTGCTCTTTTAATTGACTAATAATATTATTTCACTTTCATACACACTTTTTGTGACATCCTCACGCAAACAGGCTGGGGAAAAAAATGGCTTTCAATAGAAATTGCTCATACGCCGGGAACACACACAATTTAATGCGGATATTTCACATATTCTGGCTCTGTCATCTTTTTTCCACAATTCAATTTTCGCATGACATTTGTTTTGGCAGGACATGAAAAATGGTCAAATGTTTTTCTATAATGCGATTTTCTTAACGTTTCTTTTATGTGTTTGTGTTTATGTGTGAGAAGCTTGAAAAATGCTGATTGAAATGTCACGAAAAAAGAAAACAACGGATTTGGCCTTTTTCCTTCCTTTTTTTCCATCAGCATTTTTTCCTTTCTGGCTTTTTGTTTGTTCGCTTTTATTTTATTCCGGTTTCTGGACCGCTTTGTTTCGTCCTTGCAGCTGATTTGATTTGGCTTTCGGCCATTGTCCCGGCCAGTTTCTTTTTGTTGGTAAATGTTCGCACTTTAATCAAAAAGTAGGAAGAAGGCAGAATGCCCACCCGGCTAATCTGCTAAGCGTTTTGTGCCCCTTGGGGATATGTTTTTTATTAAGTATATATTTGTTGTTTTGGGCACACAAAGTAACACTTTAAGCATTACCCATATGCCAGGATCAAGGTGCTGCAGTGTTTTTGCTGTGCAAAAAACATAAAGGCCACATAGTCAACTTCTGGCTGGCCTGTCATAACTGGCTACGGAAATGCCACTTAATTGAGATTTTGTTTGTAATTGAAACTGAAAACTAAACCTCACATTGTCTGGCCATCAGCTGCACACAGTCTCCAATTATAATTTAATTAAATTCGAAGCACTTTATATGCAATGCAACTATTTTCAGCAGTTTCGGCCGGCTTTCCCAGGCCGGCTAGCTAGATAACTGTCTGGCATCTCACAACTCCACCACGCCGGAGTCGTGTCAGTGGTCGGTGTCCTCCGGACTCCAGTCCCCGGACAGGGGACAGTGGACTCCGGACAAATGCCAGGCACGTTTGCTCGCTTTTGCATATGTGCACTCGCCCGATACGCTCTCTAAAGAGTTGCCTGTTGACTGTGGGCGGGCGTACTGCTGCGAAATGTGAAACAATATGCCACAACAATGAAGCGAGTCGTGCAGCAACTAGAGCACCGAGGCGTATGAGTGTTGACTGCCGTACGAGATACTATAGATACAAAGCATGGGTGGCGCCAAAAAGGGGCAGCTGCAGAGGGCGCTTGGCTTATTATGGAATCGCATGAAAGGCCGCACCAAATCATGACGAATGACAATCCATTGTCCCAGAAAGTAAACCAACAACTGGATATCTTTAAGACTAGAGTATACGAAAAACATCAAATAAACTTGGACTCCAATATGAAACTGAAACTGAAGCACATGAAAAAAATATGACATACATTTTCAATAAAGAAAATAAATTTAAAGTTGTAATAAAAAAGATCTTATACCAAATAATATATTTTTGATTACATTAAATGTTCCTTCCATAGCATTACCTTAACTAATTTTATTGATATGAATTAATCAAATATAATTGTTTTTCTCTCAGTGGAAACTTCTTCGGTTGAGTTCTTTAAGAGATACCTTTGTTAAATAGACGTAGTAGTTGGGCAGCCCCAAATGTATAAATATTCAAAACGTGCCTGCAATTGTTTACGATTGCATTTGATGTTATTGTTTTGCTTCTTGTTTGCCTTTTGCTCGATTGTTTGCCCATTCACATGGCCAACATTTACAGAGACTTTGTCTTTTCCTGGCCATTATTTGAGTTGCTCCCATTTTCGTCTTGTTTATTTATTTGCCCGATTCTAGGCGAGCGAGAAGAGAAAAAAGCTTCACCCTTTTGCCAACGTTCATAATGTGTTTATTCGCAGTGTTTATATAATAAATTTTGCCTTCTTGGCATGTAAAAAGGGTAACAGACACAAAAAGCTGTTAAATTCGAAAGTTTCTACGCTTAAAACAAAACAAAATAAAAAAGCAGGTGACTATATATTACTCATACGTGTCGTTGGCATAGTGTCAGGGAGAAAGTAATGCGGAAAATTTTTGGTCGCCTTCCAAATACCCTTACACCCAATAATTACATAAATTTATTGTTTCAAATACTTTTTTATTTACGAAAATATTTAATATGTATGTAGAATGAAAAAATAAACCGATTTCTTTAAAAGCTTAGAAAATAAAGGTTTTAACCCTCTCCTCAAGGATTATTTAAATATGGACTTTTCTTTAAAAGTAAAACCTATTTATTCTGTTGCCCATACATATGTATGTGTAAATTCAATTAATTTTTAAATCCTATGGCCTTTCCTTGTTAGCGTGTGCAATCGAAAAAAACAATCTTAGCCACAGCCTTCACCTTTGCCAAAACATACGGGTTTCCTTGCTGCCACCCGCAGGTTTCCCGCATTATTTCCATTTTTGTGTGGCATTGCATGCAACTAGCTGAGTTTTTTGTGTGTAGCTGCCATTCAGACTTCACACTTCCTTATCGCAACCGACCAGATTGGGGTGGGGTTCTGGCCTCGAGTGGCTCGTAAATAATAGCTGGTGAAAACACAAATAACTCACATTCGCAATCAGTCAGCCCGACACCGAAGACATGAACTCTGCTGCAGTTATCGTCGCAATTATCCTGCTGCTGCCGGCCAGCCAAACTCACGGGTGAAATATTTCAAATCTAAAATATGATTATCGCCACTCATTTATAAATCTCTCACAAAGCTCTGAAGATTTGGAACGCAAGATCTTATCGTACAATCCCACCTATGAAATATGGTTTTTTAATCCCACTGGAAGGCCGGATTATGTTTCAGAAAATGTACAGGAAGCCTATTGGGCAGCTCGCACAAAGGGAGGCGTTTGCTATACTAATTACTGGTTCTACTGCAAGAGTGGCATAAAAATTGAGTAAATTGGGTGCCAAAAGCAAATCAACCTCTGCAATGACCTTATGAATGTTACAATAGAAACCAAAATAAGTATTATTATGATGTAATGAAATAAAATTTTTTTGGACTATTGAGTTTTCGTGTTTTTGGGAATATTGCATCTCGTCATAGTCTATTTTGTACTTATATTTACAATGATTAAAAATGCTAAAACAAACCAAATTAGTAAAACCAACATTCCATAACAGTAAACAGGCAAACGCAAACAACAAAGCGTAAAATATCACCAAATTAAATCAAATAGCTTAACTTCACATTCGTCAAACACTCACGACACTTCAAACATGAAAACGGCTTCAGTACTTAATTTAATTATATTTATTATTCCCATCCGTCCGCAGGAAAGGTAATGTAATTTTCAATTTAAATTATTTACATTTTTTTAAATAATTTGATTTTAATTAATTGAAGCTTGCAAAGTAATAAAGCCGTAAAATTGGGGTATGTAGATGCATAAATAAATATTTTTTCGAAAGATCTATTAAAGTTTAACGATAATTATTTCGTTCGAGTTGTTGGCGCAAAAGATAAGTCTATTGACAGAGTGATAAAATTAAAATAGAAAATAGATATTTTATCATATTGCAAAAGGGATATCTATGAAATCGTTTTTTTTTTTTCGCATTTTCTAAAACAAGAAAAAATATAAACTACTAGTAGTTTGTAATATGTCATTTATAATAATATTTGCGCGAATTTATAACTAGATACTTTATGAAGCTAGCAATATGGGAAATGCAAACGTTGTAACAAAATAAACAACTAAACTGCAACGTAACTTCATATTCGTTAAACGTTATCACGACATTTTAAACATAAAAGCGAGTGCAGTATTTATTTTAATTATATTTCTATTTCCATTCAGTCATCAGCAGAGATAAACTACATTTGCTAATTAAAATATTTAAAATTATTGTAATCATTTGATGTAAATTAATTGCTGCTCTAAAAATGGGACAAAGAGGTAAATAATTTAAATACTTTGTATTCAAACGAATTTAAGTTTAATCAGTTAATGTAAATAAGAACTAACAAATCGAATATATTATCACGAAATTGCATTTATAATATATGGTTTTTGACTAACATAACGTTGAATATATATTTCTGAAGCTATTTAGGAAGTCTAAAGCAAATATATTGAACGAATTTTTCCAATTTGAAAAGCTTGCGAAGTATCAGGGAATTGCAAATTTATTCTATATGCTGTTTGTTACATTATTTAGGTGGTTTCAAAACGTACAATAAAAATAGGAAACTCAGAAAAAACGCATAACAAAAAGAAATTATGGCTTAAAGCTTAGAATACCCTTGCAGACTAGTTGCCTTCAACCCTTCTATAGTTTGTATGCCAGTTATTGGATATAGTGGTCCGATCTTTTTTTTTTTGATTTTCTAAATAAAGTATATTGACCAAGAATGAATTAATTATATTAATAAACACCAAAGCTATGTTCAATAACCTATTTTCTAATATCGTTCATATGGCAGCTATAAGATATAGTAATCCAATTTTGAAAAGATTTTCCAAATAGGTTAACATAGTTATTTAAAAGTTTTTTTTAAAGAATCAATTAATTATCTTTAAAAAGAATATATACATATATACTTTATGGGGTCGGAGATGTCTCTTTCAACTCGTTGTACACTTCTGGTCAAAATTATTATACCCTGTGCAAGGGTATCAAAAAACAATAAGGTTTTTATATGTATTTGCACGACCCAATTACAAGCAGCTTTACAGCTTTTGTGTTTATTTAAGTTTTTGTTTATATTTTTATTAATATCAAACACAGCGAACTGTTCCAGTACATTTTTTTTCATTAAATTTATAAATTTGTCATCATCCTTTTAATATTTCTCCATAATATAAAGGAATCTTTAAGCATCCTTGAGAGATAAATTGAAGTTGCAGCTGAAATTATTATTATGTTTACTTTGGCCAATGCTTGGACAAGGACCGACAAGAGTGGGGAGTAAAAAAATCATCAGATCCAGACATTTTATTGCATCGCCGTAGGGCAGAGACTCAGAGATAGTAGAGCAGTAATTCAGCATTTGCCATTTTCCACAGCCCGGCATGCAGATATTTTTGTTTGTATATTTTGTGCTTGGTGTTGCATCACGCAAAGGAAATGAAATATGAAATAATTTATGATCCGAGGCGATAGCAACAGATATGAGTACGAGGTGAAGTGGGAAGCCGCATCAAAGCAATAGTATTGCGCAGTCAAATTTATAATAAATAACCAAGCCTTATAAAATGCAAACCTTCGAGTGCATAAACATATATATATATATGTCAGGAAGTCAGAACTGAAGGAGGATTTGATTGTTGTACCCAAACAACGCCCACCACCTCACGGGCATTATTTGCTTTCCTCGACTGAGTAAAACTTTCGACACTGACATCTGCAACAGTAAGCGAAGTGCGTGGAAAATGAGTCATTTGTTGTAGTTGTCGTCGTTTGTTGTTTCCTCAGGACAGAGAGCAAGTCAGAAGCGAAGACAAGTTTCCGGCAATCCCAAAATCCAGCTACAAGTTCAACCAAACAAAACTGAGAGCTCGACAAGGAGTCTCAGGAATTTTAAGACATAAGCATGCAATTGAATCTTCTGTTCAACGCTAATGAAAAGCTTTGGTATTATATTTCTTCTCATCCAGAAAGCATGCAACAAAGTCTGATATCGAGCATACGCCCTGTTTGCCAAGGCGTAATAAAATAACTATATTTTAACGAAATGGTTAAATATCTCCTCTCAATTATTTCGTCATCGGTTTTTCCTCTTGGCTAAATACCTAATCACAGGCATCGCCATCAGCAGAGTTTTTTGTTTTGTCATTGAAACTAAATCAAAAAAATAATGCCCAACATTTTTTCATCAAACTTGTCGCAAAGTTTTGTGGCATACCAGAGCTAGGAAAAAAAAAAATTAAAACTTATTCCAAACTAATCAAATTTCCATTTCGGTTTGCAAAACTTTTGCCAACAGGGGGAACTAACAACTGCCAACTAAATGTCTGCAAATCAAAACATATTTTATCAGCAAAAAATCGAATATTTCTTGGGGCCTTTTACCATATATCTCATACTAAAACAAAGTGCCAAATAATCTCTGGAATATTTTTTTATTCAGTTTGTTTTTGTTTCACCCGCAAGTGAGGAGAATTGAAAATGTGGGAGGAATATTCCGTTGGCCACTGTTTTCAATTTATTTCGATAGATTTTTCTGTTTGATGGCAAACACAATTTTGTTCCGAATATTAAAATAGTTCGTTTAAATGTATTTTGCCAGCAATCAAGTTCTTGGTGAAGCCAAAGCGAATGCATGTATTCATTTCCGATTTTGAACCACATATCAAGCGCCTTCATTTGCCTAAGCCCGGCTAGTTACTTGCATCAGTTTATTTGATATTGACCATCATAAAATTGCTTTAAATGCATAAGAAACGAGGGAGATTGCGAAAGCAGTATTTTATGTCCATTTCATGTTTAGACAACTTGCCTCATAAATATTTATGAGTATTATGATGCAAAAAAGCTGCAGCATAATCAAAATGCTCAAACGCAGGGAGGAGAGAAAAAAAAAAAAGAAAATGAAAGCAACCGAGCCGAGCCACCCGAAAGCGCAGTGCAATCAAATCAGCCATGATGGGGTGGGAAAACCGCCGGTGGGTCCAACCAGCTTCCTGAGTATCCTTAGTATTCTCGGCATCCGCATTCGCATCCGCGCCAGGAGTGTGAAAATTATACACCGTTGACAATGGGAGAGCAGCAGCATCCACTGATGCGGATGCAGTGTCATAAAAGATTTCATGTCTCACATTTCCCTCTTTCTCAATCTGATGGGGAAAATAAAAAAAAATTAAAACGGAAAACTGAACGGTGAGCACAGGTAGGGCAAGGCGCCGGATGTCCCAACTCACAGCTGGTCAACTTCAATGCGACAAATATGCAAAATATACAAAAATACGAGTAGCGATGAGCTGGGGAATTGCTTGTGCATTGATGCGATGAAATTGGATTTTAGAATAAGAATTTGTAGGATAAATCGCCAAGCGGAATTGGAACCATTGAAATTTAAATTATATATATTTTCATACATAATATATAATTTGGCACAAAAAAGGTGAAGCAAAAAAGTCGTTTTACAATAGTAAAAAGTATGTCAATACTTTTATTATATATGCTTTTTTCATAGTTCGAATAAATATCTTAAATGGATACTTAATACTCTTTAACAAATACTTATTTCAAAGGCATGCTCGTTAAGAGGATATTTATAATATCAATTTAACAATTTTTTGCACTTAATCAACATTTAATTTTACATTTAAAAAAAACGATAACTTTCATAATAATAAATCTCTCCTTTCGTCAGGCTTTTCACATATTTGTGGACAACGAAATTAAAAATTTAACTGAACCGAAAATAAATCTTCCCGCAATGCAATTAATCTCCGCACCTTTATTTTCAATTGTCAGCCATAAAGTCGGTTCCCATAAACAGCCACAAAATGTTGGACAATCCCTATATGTGTGTCTGCGACCAAAAAGATGCTCCTCACGGATATTTATTCCATTACCCAGGAAGCGACTTTTGTTTTCAGTTGCCGTTGCTGTCGCTGCTGTCCACAATGAGCTATTGCTCCCTGCTGGGGGCTGGATCTGGAATCTGAGTCCGATTCCGGGTACGGCTCGGGGCTCACTCCATGGTCCGGGTACGGGTCCGACTCTTTTCCCGCTGTCCGGTTACCATTCGTTTTGTGGACGGAAATTTACGATTTACACGTATGCCGAATGCAATGGCAACTGAAAATGGGAATTGCCAGCAAAGATTGGGGGACCACCGCTCCGGGAGTCGCTCTTGTTGGCGATAATGGTTTCCTCCGTACTGCCCCAGCGACTGTTTATATCCTGCACTTGGGGATTTTACGGGCATATTTAATTTGTGCAAGGAATATACGTTTAAGAGGAAAGGTTCTTAGTTTCCAAAACAATAGAAGGGAAAAGTATTTAAAATGTTTTGTTTAAAGAATATAGAAGAATATACGTGTAAGGGAAGATTTTAAAGATTAAAAAAAATTATTCAAAATATGCGAAAATTTTTTTATTGCTAATAAATACAACTGATTTAAGAACCTCTCAAAAGGCAAAGTAAATTTAAAATATGATAACATGCGCAGAAGAGTTTAAAAGTTATTTTTGAGGAGCACCCAAAAATGATTGGATACTCCACAGAATGTTAAATATTGTGTGTTGTTCGAACAATGGGTATCTCTTAGAATGCATCCATACCCAATTTCATGTTGCAGGACTCGCAATATCCGGCGGAGGTGGATGAAGAGGCCGTCGCTTATACAACAATGGCAAATAGCGTGGAATGCAATGAGACCTCAAGTAGATGCAGCTCACATGACGTCGCGCCGAGGGCCTTAACAATTATTGCCACGGCTGACACAACAATAAGGGATGATGGCATTGAAATTCAATTTCATTGTTGCGCGGAATATATGGCAACCCTTCCTCTCGGTTTTTTCTCTCAGTGAGCTTCTCACTGCTGTTTACACAATCAGCAGTGTTTGCATGGGCAATGCATTTCTCTTGTTATCCTCCGAATGGAGGAAGGCGACGTGGTTAGGAAAACTCTTTCCTTTGCTGCAGATTTTTGATTTATCGCAACGCACGTTGCAGGATTCCAATTCGGATTCTCTGAGCTGCTACTGCTGCTGTGGCATGCAAATTTAGGATCCGTTTTTTTTTTTCTTCTTACACAACAAGCAAAACAGCCACAAATTTTGTGTAGTGCTGAGGAGAACTCCTGAACCAGCAATTAGAGGGAGAAGGAGCCAAGGACTAGTAAACAATTTAAAACCCCAGCGATGGAATTAAGGCAGGAAATTGATAGCCAGGGGTTTTGGAAAAAAAATATTTACTTGCAATTAAGAAAAGAATCTTCATTAGGAGAATTATGTTCAGGGAAAGAAAAATATTTTCCATATTTACAATTTATTTAAATTATTTAAGCTTCTCCTAGTAATTTGTTGAGTATCCATTTTACATACAATATTACATTCAGTGTGAGAGGATTTATGCAAGCTTAAAAATTGTATTTTTCACTTTCCGTTTGCACAAAATTCAATAATTGCTTTGAACACAGCAAAACTTTGAAGAGATTTTTGGAATCTCCTAAAGTTTTTTTTCTCAGAAATGTAGTCAGACTTTAACATTAAATGTAAATATGCGACTTCTTAATATACTCACAGCAAACTTAACTTGAAAATCCACAGGATGTGTCAGGACTCGTTAGTTACTGTTTTCGCTTTGATTTCCACTGGCCCTTGCTGTTTTCCCCATTCACCTGTATTGGTTGTCATTAACAAACCGAAAGGTCTATTTACCATTTAGGTTCAAAATGGCCAGCAATCTGGGAAACGGAATGGGGAAAGCAAGGTCCTGTAAAGTGCAAAACGAGACAAGAAAAGTGAGAGAAGCCAACGTGAAGTCCTGGGATACGTATGCAAATTTTGCTGAGCTTTTGTCTATTCGAGTGTGGATATGTTTAGCTCGGCTCTTGGCACCGCTCCCTGCACTTCTGCCGTGTGTAGCCCCGAAGATATTTCTTGGCTTTTGGCTGATGCCATCAGGTGGACCCCTGGCTGTGGTTCCTGGTTTGCTGATGCGTATCATGATTGCGCCACTTGTAAACAAACAGCACAGAGGCGGAGGAATCCAGGGGGCATGGGGGGCAGGGGGTTTGCTGAGACAGTGACAGCTGATGGACCGCAGAATCAATATGCATTTGAATATGCTGCTGGATCAGCATGGGGAATTTCGAAGGAGGAGGATCTGAAATGGACCCACAAACACCCCGGCAGTCGTCACAACTTTTCACGCACGTGACCCCACGTCTCAGTTTTCGACATTTATTTCGTCCTCCTGCAGTGGCAGTGGCAGGGAATTTCACATTGGGGAGCTATTTTGAATAAGAAAGTAAACGATATATATTCGTGGCACTGAAGGGTATGGAAAAGGTAGCTCAGCTAAAGCACTTATTTAAATTGGATTATTTCTGTCAGTAAAATGCAAGGAATTGAAAAGGGTAAGATTATGTAAAATATTACAAATTTAATTTGATTAGTAAAGTAAGCGATAAATCTTAGTGGATATTTTAAATGCTGAGAACATTAACGAAATCAATCAATAAATATTATGCAAATAATTAACATTCATCTAAAATCTTCAAAATGTGTTATTTCAAACTTAAAGAGGGCGAAGGACAACCCCTCTTCGTTGTTAATTTGATTTTTGTTTCACATTTTCGCATGTGTGAGTCCCTGAACAGGATGCTGGCCAACAACATTTGCATAAGAAGTGACTGATGGCAGTCCGATGGGAGACAGGTGGAAGAATATATATCAAAAGACAAACTTAATTACACACACTGCTGGCGAATAATAAAGGAAACAAGGGAAGCGCAGGAAAGAATAAATCCCAATACCGGTTCCTGAGCGGCATCGGCAAATCCCAAATCCAATAAATACGAACAGACGGTTGGGATTCCACATTTCCACATGTGTGAAGGAGCCAATGAAAAGTCATCATAATAAGCCCGGGGAATACAACACAAAAAATACGAGTAACAAATTAATGAAAGCCTCGGGCGATGCTTGTTTGAAAGGCTCTTCGGAGGTTTGGCTATGGTGTGAATGAAAGTAATTAAAATACGGAAACTTTTTTTTAACCACGCCACCGCGTTGGGGGATGCTGACACCTACATAGATGTTACCGCCAGATGATTAATTAATGATAATAAATGCTGACTGATGCCCTACTCTCACATGTGGGTGCTTTGTTCGAGTGTGAATAAGAGAAATGGCTTAAATATTGTTTCGGAAATATCCGAAATTCATTAGTGGAGGCCTTCACTTCGGGTGTGCAGATTTAGTTCACTGTCAGGTAATTAAGAGAAAGTTCATTAGTGTCAAAGCGATTTATAGATTTAATTGATTATGCAAATAATATCATGTAAGAGCAATTAGCAGATGGCCAGTGTTCTGATACACAGACACGAGTTTTCCGTAATTTATACTAAAACTATGTATTTCCAAGAAATGTCAAAGCAGATTTTAAGCAAAACAAATGCAGATAATATCCCAAAGGTAAGCGCTCTGGCAGACGGTGATATTTATATTAAAGCGATGCTAACCCCTATCTAACAAATTGCTTCGGCGGCACTAAGCGACGACCGAAACTAATTAAAATCCTAAACTTTTACCTGCCCTGGAACCCCGGAACAACTAAGGGCCAACTATTCTTATATAAAATGTCTGTCATGGCAACCGGCGAACGACAACGGCACAACTTTCTATTGATGGCGGCTGGGAGCGGGTGTGGGCAATTTCGAACCAAGTTTTTCATACAAAAGTTCCGGCAGCAATAATACCGAAACCAAATAGGAAACAGGAGCCCAAACCCGAGCCCCAGCCCGAACCCAAAGGGAAACTATGTAAACTTTTTAATCATTCCTCTGACGGCAAGTGGCAAAATCAAAATCAAGCGGCGATGCCAGCAGTTGGAAAAACAAACTCGCGACAAGCCAATTAAAATTTACCACAAGGCGGATTACACGGCGTATGCGCAACAACGCGACTCATCAGGCGGAAAACCGAAATACAAAAAAAAAAAAAAAAAAAACGATTTAACCAAAGACTATTTGGAGTTTATTAAAATTTCATTTACCACAGAGACCGGCTTGCGTGGAAAGTTCGTTTTGGCGAATTTTTGCCTTCATTTTGGAATGAAAATGTTTTTTTTTGTTTTTCGCCAGAATATTGGTTTTTGGCCTGGCCCGCTGCTCAGCTGTGGAAGGCTAGTTTTTAGAGCTACTTTTTATGATTTGGCGTTGGAAAACTTTTGAGGTGCTTCACATTGCCCGTTATGTACTCGAAAAAAGTTTCGCTCGCTTTTGAATATCAGCGCCTGCGGTTGAATGAAGCCTTTTTATTTCCACACAAATGCTATAAATGGGCGGATATTGCGAAACTCGCCAAAAAATTCAAAGTCTGTCATATTCAGCCCTCTCGTCTTGCCCAGAATAGTGCAAGTTTCGGAACTGTAACAGCCAAGAAAATCTATGGTAGAGGAATTTAAAAATAGTTTGTTCGTTGTTCGCAACTTGTTGAGGAGAAGAATCTGAATTGCATCGTATATTGACTTAAAACTGTTGAATCATCTTAACAAAATTAATAAATATAATGCTAAGATGAGCAAGAATCCAGTGCAAAAGGCCAGGGACAAACTTAGTTTCGAAAGGTAAACGAAAAGAATTCAATTTTTTTGCAGTAAACGAACATGAAAATTCGGATGGATGCTGGATTTCCAAATTGAGATAGTATGGAGTAAACAAAGCTTAATAAATATAATTAAAGAACGCAATGAAGTTGAAATAGATTTTTGTGTAATCAATATTCATTTAGTTTCTGTAGATAAATTTCTTGCGTAATCTGGTTGGTTCTTGGATGCTTCATTTTTCATTTTGTGTTCATTTGACCATTTCTTGTGAAATTAAATTACTTTCCACATCTCAGTGAATGGATTCCTCTTTTGGAAACTCGCTCAATTGTCAAAGCTCCTTGTGCTGCCAATTCAGTCGAGTGTGTGTTGAATTCTCTGTGTACAAAGGGAGCAACAACAAGAATCACAAACAGAGTCATATCAAATAATGCACATTTCCGCTTCCGCTGTGAAAATATCGAAGACATTTGAGGCATCCTGAGAAAAGGGACTGAATGAGGGCTTTTCGCTGCAGTGGCTCACTCAATATTGGCTCAGCGAGTTTTTCGCCTTGGCAAGTGTTTCAAAATAAACAACTTCAGTGTAAATTGCCTCGGGCGGCATCTTTGACTCTGCTCGGCTCAGCTACACTACAAAAAATAGCTGTATTTTGCGATTTACAGGGCTTAAACAGAATTCAAAATATATTTAAGTTTACATTCGAAATGTAATCGATTTATGGATCTACATCAAATCCTTGTGATATGATTTTAGTATATTGAGTTTTTAGAAAAATATCCCTTTTTTTTGAGTGCATACGCATGACGAGGCTGTGCCTACTGTTTATGTGGGTGTATCATCGTTGGGCTCTGCCATTTTCTTCATCAAGACAAACAGTGGATGCTTGGAAGACATTAAGAAATCAACTTTAGACGCCAACGCGCCTTTTGTTATGACTACAGTGTGTGTGTTTTTGCACTTTGTTTGCTGTTTTAGTCCTTTGTCCTTGGCTAGCTTTACTCATCGCATTCTCAAATTGTGTTGTTATTGTAAATTCCGCCCACTCTCTCTGCCCAACAAAAATCTACAACATAAACATAAAGTTATTATATAAATATGAAGTTACCAAGAGCAAGATGGTCTGGTGTGGGCGGAAAGGCTAAACGGGAAGAAAACTTTTCTGTAGGGAAGGAAACTTTCTTCCCTTTTCATTGGTTTTTTTGTGATTTTTTTTCTTTATCATTTTGTGGGTTCTCGGTTTCTCTGGTTTTTGGTCTGTCAGACCATGATGCAGAGGCTCTTAAATTATGCGGCAGATTAAGTCCCAAGTGCATGCCTTCAGAGTTTATTTAGACCCCCTTTCAATCCACAAACTGGCAGAATGATGAATGGGGCTGAAATTTTCGAAATGCGTTGAAGGGTTCATTATGCCCAACAAATATCCGGAATTAAAATTAAGAGCCTTTTAAAGGGCAAATTTATGCGAAAGTTTAATTCCGAAATCAATGTAAGTCTTTGAATCCATTTTAAACCTCATTGCAGTTATATTGGAATTGAACAACAATTCATTTTTTATCCAGCCAGCCAGGCGGCGGTATTCGCGGGGAAAATGCCTTTTTTTTTGCCTTTAACAAAACGATACAAAGTATTCAATTTAAACAAACCAATTTGACAATGCACGAAAGCGACGGAGAGCTGTACCAGCAGCAACAAAAGCAAAACACAGAGACAGGACACAGAAACAGAAACAGAAATGGGAGGAGATATATGTACGTATAGTTTCAGATACAATCCATGCATATGCGATTGCGGACAGGGAATGCCGAGGGTGAAGAGGGAATAAGGATGGAAACGCGACCGCAAAATAAACAACTGAACTGAAGCAGCAGCAGCGGCAGCAGCAGCAACAAAAATGCCAACATTGCGAGACAAAAGCATGGCAGGCTAAAGCCATTACTCATACGCCACGTGGCACACGGGCAAAGGGAATTTACTCGCACAAATACCAAATTCATAAAAAGCAACTAAAGCTCTAGGGCGCAAAAACAAGAACCACTGCATGCAACGCATATGGGGAATTGGCAAGTGGATCAGAGATCCCGATCCCCCCATCTCTACCTCAAACCCCTCCGCCATTCCATCTCTGAAGGGATTTCGGTTTCGTGCCGTTTCTATACGCTGCTGGTTATCCTTTGGCTTGGAATTATTCCCCAGATCCTGAATTACCAGTTGCCAGGACAACTTCTTGATTTTCGCACCATCCCTTCGCTGGTCCTGAGTTTATGCTGTGTGCTTTGCTGCTATGCCGGCATCTAACTTGCGGTTAACCACAAATTAAATTATCCGACAATTTAGTGCAAACAGCTCTAAACGACCCGCAATCCAAATAATCGGTATATGTTTAATTTATCCCCATAATTCCATGCTATATTTTTTGTATTACAGATTTCTTGTCATAACTTAAAGGTTTAGAATTACAACACACTAAACATTGTATAGTTATATTATAATAAATGTAATAGTTTATATCAGATCAAATTAAAAAACCTCTTTTGATAATCACGTCACAAAAAAACATAAAAAAAAACTTAAAGAGTACTTCTCTCTATTTCCCATTGGAAAATATGAATACAGCACTGAAATTTGGAGAGATCGAAAGAGTAATGCCATAAATTATTCTACAATGTAAACAAAAGCAAGACAGAAAGTGAACTAGCATGCTCATAAATTTTTCTGAATAGAATGTTGGTTCTTCGACTGAGAGCGCAAGAGCAAAAGAGAAACAGACTTGGGCTTCTCCATTTCTCTCCACTGAATATCACTCAGAGATGAGAGCCGAACAGAAGAGAAAAGGATATGCAAGCATTCAAAGGTAAAGCGCAGAGTGGAGCGCGGCTTCGATCGAGAGAGTTACTTAATTTTCCCTCTCCCATGGAGCTCCGCTCAAACGCAGCTCAAGTCGAGAGTGTCGCCTTACTTCGTCTCTCTTATATGTAATCTTCCATTGAAAATTTCTAATCACTCTGGAGCGCCTATCGGTCGAGAGCGGAGCTCCGCTCAAACGCTCTAACCCCCTACGAAGAACTTTAATTTCTAATCTCTCCCAATCCGCTGTTAGTCAGATTTTGATCCCGAGATCGTAAAGGTCGATATTGGAAAGCTCCGATCGGAAGCTTGAAAAACGCGAAAATCGGTGATAATATAAATAGTAAAACACGAAAAAGTGCGGGAAAGTGATAACCGAAAAAATGAACAACTATTTTATGGACATAAAGAAACATAGAATGCAACATCGATGAACCATAACAAAATAAAAGTGAAGAATAATGGTTGTCGACTCCTGAGGGGAGTTTTATCCTGTTGGCATCTTTTTTTTTTTTTTTTTTTTTTTTANTTTTTTTTTTTTTTTTTTTTATTAAGCGTTGAACTCGTACATACAATATAGTACCATAACAACTCATATATCATACATAATTAAGAGCCGAACCTGATGCATATCGCATGAGAAGTATTCACCTGTTGGCATCTAATCTCCGATTGGGCAATACAAATTTGATATTTAGCCTACTTTTGGGGGTTGAAGAATATAATGCCATTGCAAAACGATTTATTTCAAATTCGAAAGACAGTTATATAATATAGTAGAGTATAGTGGATTTTCGAAATATAAAAAATAAAAAGTCTTCTTTTTTATTTTTTTTTTTATCTTATTTAAACAATGTAATTTAAGAATATTGTCCGTTTTGTTACCTTGGTCTTGTTTTTATTGATAACAGATAATAATAATAATCGTCTATATTTTTGGTGTTATAAAATGAATTTTGTATTACTTAGAAATGAAACCCTTTCAAAAATATATGTAGCTGATCGATAACTCCAGCTTTAGTCATTTAATTTAAAGTACAAATTAATAAGTTCCGTAATAAAAACATTTTTAAATTTTTTAGGTTACCAGATTCAAAATGGGTATCTTCCCAGTAGTTGCATTTATTGAGTACCATACCTGCAAAGAAAAAATGCAAAATTTATTATGTTGTCATAAAATACCACAAAAATATACACTAAATATAGAAACTGATTGGGCCTTGTGTTTTACTATTCCAGAAATAAGTGATCAATCACAAAACCACCAGACGTATGACAACTAATTTTCCCAGAAAAAAGGAACAACATGCACCAATTTGTTTCTGTGAGCCGAATTTTAGGCATTTGCTGCACGTAGCTGACAACCGAAATCAGGAGAGTAAATAAATAAAATATTTATATGTGTACGCAAGAGTATTTCCCCCTCGCGGAAGCCCCTAAAAGCCAACCCAGTCCAGCATCAAACGTCAGCCGGAATTGACAAGAACGTTTCCTAAATGATTTCTTCCTGGTTATGTCAACGGGGACTCGCTGTCCTTCCTAATTGCAAAGTATTCATCACACGTGCGTCCATGCGAGTAAACGTGACAGATGCCATCCCATTGATGTGCATGGAGTTTAACCAAAACGTGAAGAAAAAGTAAAGGAAAATTCGCTTTGCTTTGGGAAACTTTTTCCCCAAAAATATTTATTACGATTGCAAAGGTTTCGCTTTAAAATATACCAAAATAGATTATAATTCCCCTTAGTCGGATAAATTCGTAATGCGTTTTTCCTGTTCAATGTTCGAAAGGACTAAGAGAACACACCAAGAACAAAAAAAAACAATGATGGCAAGCAAAGTGGAAATATTTCTTGGCCCATTTCTTTGCCAGGAAAGAAAAAGGTGGCGATGGGAAGCTTTAGGAGGAGATTGTTCCTTCTAGCATTTAGACAACTTGGCAAGCATCCTGACTCAAACCTTGAGTTATAGCGCCCAACTCGGATTTTCTTCGCTCCTTGTTCCGACTGTCTCGGTTTCTTTGTGTGTGTGTGTTTTTGGGTGCAAATGCATTTAATATTCTATAGGTACGAACAAAACGTAATATTTCCCAAAAAGTAGGCTATATATTTGCCATTATCGGATGAGCAGGGACCTGGCAGGGAATGCACTTTAAGAATGGAAAGGTTCGGCTTAATCTGTCTTGAGGAGACTTCGCTTCTTCCACTCAGCTCATTTGATTCACTAAGCCGCTTATCCGGAAAACAGCAAATGGGATGATGTACAGCCAAGTGGAGCTCATAAACTTTGCGGGCGTCGCACCAAATCCATTTGCAACCTTGTTTACGCTGCGTACGGGTAACAAATCAACGGACCGTAGAAGCGGGGCACAGAACACTGCGCCCAGACTGCAACCGCAAGCAAAATGCCTGATTGGCAACATAAATCAGAGAGGACAGGCACCGCCGCAGCAGCAGCCACAGCCACAACACCTGCCACGCTCCTCTACGCCCCCTTCGACCCGACTCGCCTGACAGTTGCAATGGCCACAAAATAGGTAGTACCCAAAAAAAAAAAGTACAACACAATCACATAGCCACGGGGAATGGAATTTGAAACACCCTATCAGTTAAATTATGACAAACAAAAACAAAGCTAAAATCTCAACACCGACTTTGGATACTCCTGCTACAAAAATATATATAATAAAACTTATTTTATAATCCAAAAGAATATACGAATTAAGTTTATTAATGCAAAATTTTTTATTTCAATAGGAACAATATTTTTACCTCTAAACTCCGGCTTTGGATACTTCAACTGCTACAAAAATTTGTAATAAAACTTTTTATTTAAAGGAATATACAAATTAATTGTATTAACTTAGCTTTGTTTATCTAAATAGGAACCATTTTTTGAATAAAAAATCTTTTGGACAAATAGTTTTGCTGATTTTCTCGTATTGAATTTAAAAAATTTAATAATTTGCCAAATTTAAATGTGAACTCAATATAATTTTTTTTTTAATTGAACATAGCGTTAAAAACTGAATTTCATTAATCCAACCTCCAAGCAATAAAAAAAAAATTATGTAAGTTTGGAAATTTTATTTGGTTGTAAAATATCGAACCTAATAATATAATATCGAACCTAATAAGTATTTTGTTTTATGGATATAAAATACTAAACACAAAATCGGCATACCCTCTCGAAAAGGGTGTCCAAGTGCTGTCTGGGGATGCAGTTGCCATATAACACACCTCTCTCGCACACACACACACTTGGCACACATTGATGTGGAAACATTGGAGTGCCAACATAATGAACGCAGCTTCGTGACGCGCTTTTTGGGCAGGTTGCAGCTGCAACGAGGTGGCTGCCACACCGCGTCCCATCTCATTTCACTCCATCGAAAAACCCCGCACGAAATTCATGGCCCCTCAGGCAGAGGACGCCTCTGACACAAACGGTGAATGACTTCGTTAGCGGCACATGAACACATAGAGGCACCTGTCAAACTTATGCAAAACAGGGCAGAGGGACAGGTGTGCGAGCAGCAATTGACAAAGTGAGCAAGATGGAGGCGCAGCAGGAAAGGCGAGGGGGGAATCCGTGCAATCCGTGCAAGTTCAATTGAGCAGCAAATTGTCATGTCAAATGTTGGAATAAAAAAAATAATTGTCTACCCATATACATATATATTTATATATATATATGTGTGTGTGTGTGTGTGCAAGGCGTGGTTTGGAAGCGAGAAAATTGTTAGCACAAATAAATGGCGAACTGCAGAAAGTCAAATTGCAACGTGAAAACGTTTCAAATTTATTGCGCAAACCTGCGCTATTTGCATTCACTTCAGTACGTTTTTGGCTTATTTTTTGGTTGCACAGGGGGAAAAGCAGCTTGGAGGGATACTTTTTGAGCAGAATGCCAAGATACCAGATATTTTAGGGGCATCCTATAAGTATTTATAAATATCAATTGCTTTTTATTAAAGCTACTTCGCACTCTTAGGTGAATAATATTTATAGAACTCAAAAGTATTAGTAAATTCACTATGAATCCGTAGATTAACTCTAAATATCTTAGACGAATATTATTAGAAAATGAATTCATTTATTATAAAAAAAACATACGGCTAAATTCAATTTAAGTTGCTAAAAGTATTATAAATATTTGATCATCTCAAAGATTTTGTAATGTCCTTAAACTATCCTAATTGAAAAAGTCGTTCCGTCTAAACGTCGATTTTTAAATTACTAAAGTTCATTGTTCCTTGCTGAGTGCCATTTAGCAAACAGCCAAATTAAACAAAGCTTAGCCTTTTTTTTTTGCACATGCAGGTGAATGCTTTCTTCGAACAAAGTTGGAGTCTGGAACTGAATGCTTTGCAGTAAGGATTCACAAACTGCGGAACGTGTATCCTTTATCCCCTTTCGCTTGTCCCTGTTCTCGACTGTTCGATTACCCAAACTTCGATTGGCGATTTCGTTGGATTTTGTGCTGGCATTACACCTTTTTGCTGCATAGTGAACTGATTTGCATGCTGCGTGCTTTCTGCCGCTTGTTTTTCCACCAATTTAGCACGACGACGACTGCCTTAGATTTCCCTGCACCCGGTTCCCGCCAACCGATTCTAACGAATTTACTTTGCTGCCGGCAAATTGAGTTCCTGTAGTTTCTGCTCACCTCCGGATAACCATTTAGTATCTGCGCTGCCGAAAGTATTTGCTTTAGTCTTAGCCAGGCTTTTATTTATTTATGTCCCTTGACTGCGGCGTGTGTTTGCTCCAGGAAAATTTTGGTGTGTAAATTAAAATGCAACTCGAGTTGATTTCTCCATTTGGGTTAAGCAAAGTCTGGGCCTCCACTGGAGCCGAAATGAAATGGAAATGGTCGCGCTGCTATTGGATGCTAGGTGGATGTGCCCAGTTCAGTTGGCTGTCGTGTAAGCACTTGTGTGTGGCTCAACAATTAAAACGGAGCGCTTTCCTTTATTTTCCCTGGGATGGCAGTAGTGGGTAGTCGTCGTGGGTTGGTCGGTATTTGCCAGTGTGTACGTGTGAATCTTCACGAAATGTGAGATTGTTGTTCTTTCCCTCTGCTCTGACTCTTTTTCTAACATTTTTCTATCGTTTCCCAGGGCCACTCGTACTTCAGCGACGAGGAAAACAGAAGCCCAGCTGCGTCTCAACTAGAGTCCTGGCAGCTTTCAGAGACTAAAGGGAATTAGAGATATTCTGAGCAATGGTGTCTCGCTATGTGCAATCACTTTAATGCACCAGGAGGTGGCGAAATAACTTTCAATCACTGAAATCGATTCTTTTACCCTCAAGGCAATCGCTTCAATCTCAATAAGTGTCTACTTTTGTTATGAAATATATAAAAAAGTAAAATCGGATGGATGCAATTCGTAGTACAAAACAATTAATATATATATAGAGGTTCACTTTGATTCAAATAAATTTTAAAGTGCGAAAGAAAAGAAAATAGAACTATAATTTAATTATTTAATGGCTATTAAAAATGAATTTCCGAGTTATTGTAAAATAAAAATATAAATATGGCTAAGCCATAAATTGAAGTTCAAAAATTCGTATTTTACAAATAATATATTATTTTTTATTGCATGTTTTATTGTGTACTTTGCGAATTTCCCACCAATGCCGGAAATCATTAAGCATTCAGTTGCCATTTCTATATTGTCCGTTTGAGAGCTTCAAACTTTCTCAATTTAAATACCATATTTACTTTTCAGCTATTCCCCACACCGGTCTCCCATATCGATTCAAGATAAATATGCTCCAAAAAACTCATTGACAAAGAAACGCCTTTTTCTGTTCAAGGGGACATTCGTTCAATATGCTTTTGGGTGGAGTACGGGCGAGCCTAGGGAATACTATAAAATTTGCCTGATAATCCAATAAAGTCAACGAGCGGCATGGAGTGCCACTCGGCAAACGGCTTCATTGATACGCACAGCCGCAGACTCTCACACAAATACAGGCATCATGGGTTTCAGCACTTATGACAAGACCAGATGGAAGTTAAACCGCATTTATAAGTCGGACCCGGCTCACCACATATAGTGCAATGCCTGTCGCCTGGCTGAAAGGAGCCGCACTCGCTGTCGCTGTCCTGTTGACATTAGATTGTGTTTAAAGTGGCTGCGCACACACTAAAGCATTAGGGTGAACCAAGTGTTAAAATGTGAAGTCATTGATTGAACTATGTCAAGATTTTATTTACCATCTACCGATTCAGAAGTAATATTTGTTACATAAAAGATTAAAAGCGATTTCTTAACTTCTATTACTTATTGTTCTTTACAATAAAACCAAAAATTATAAACGATGATAATACATACATGAACATATAATTCCATAAAAAAATTTAAAAATTCAATATATCTTATGGAACACATATTCAAATATGTATGAATCTTATAAAAAGCTAGTTTGTTTCTATGAAAAACAATTATATATGTTTATATGATCCAAGTAATATTATGTAGACAATAAATAATCCAAATAATATTATTTAGACAATAATATTCGATGTATATATAATATGCCGTATTCGTATATGGCAAACCCTGCGTATACGTGATGTAGCTCAATTTAAAAAAGTACCTAGGCCCACCCTCATGTGCACGCATATATTCGTTTAAAGCCTCGAGAATTGTCATTTTACATATTTATGCAATGGCGGGATCACATGCCACATTGTCGCATACTTTGTGGCAGGCGTGTGAGTGTCAGGGTTCCTTGGGTTTGTGTTTGACAATCATTTGCTTATGTTCCTCGGTCGGCTTTGTGGGGGAGGGCCGGAAAGAAACCGGGTATTGACGGAAGCCTAAATGACATTTACTCAATTTGCGCGCAATTGATTTTTTCCTTTAGCCGTTCGCAAAACAAAGCAGAAAAAAATGGAATAAAAATAAATACGTGACTTTTAGGGATATCAGAAATATAAAATGAGCAGCGGCAGTGAATAGGAGAAATAAAAAAAAGGGCAACCACTCGACATTGAACCACGTTCAAGAAGCGCCTTTTTCCGATTCCCCTTTTCTTTTTTTTATTAACTTCACACAATTTTTTCCCTGCTCCTCGGTTTTTCTATCCGCATGTTGGTTGGCTGACTGACGGGTCGAGGACTTTGTGGAAGTTAGGGGAAAAAAGGGTGGATACTTGTCTGATTGTAGTCGATATAATCGCACATTATTGACACATTATTCTAGTGGCCCTTGGCCCACTCTTGACTGCCAAGGCAACTCTTAACTCTTTCCTCTTCCTCTCTAGATTGTGCCTTACTTCGTTTTTCAACCAATTGGCTTTTTTGCTGTATGCTTCATTTTATTTGGCTTACACTATTTAATGTTTTAATTCAATATTTAAATTGATTAATGGTTAATATTTGAACGGACATATGTTTTACATATATTGGCCATCAATTATAATTTGCAGCAATTAATGAGCGGAGGTTTCATAACTGAACAAAGGTATATATGACTGACAAGTGATTGGATAAATCGGTAGAAAGAATTAATTTGCACTGCACTACATTGAGTTTACACAGGGTATTTTTTTAATCGAATCATCGAATTAACCATTTGTAACTTGGCCATTAATTAAATGAATTGCCCTAATGAAAGTGTGACGTTGCAATTAATGCGGTATAAATCAATTGGGACGTGTTAATTAATGCGTCGTGTTTAAAATTTAAATAAATGTAGCACCGAACAGTTTTGCATCAGAAAAATATTAATAACGAACGTTAAAGCAACTCCACTAATGGCAGAAGTTGGAAAAGTAGAAGAAGGGAAGCCATAATTGAATTTTTATCGCCTGCAGCAAAAGCAGGCTGCAAAAGGGAAAATGTTCGAATCAATGAACAAGAAAAACAAAATCATCATCATCGTGTGTGTGTGTGCAGATACATATTTCAGTCGAAAAGTATGCTGCATAACTTGCGAAACTTGTGTACTAAGTATGGGCATGCAGATACAGATACTGCCACTACGTGACCCACTTGGCAAGCTCTGCAGCAGATCAGATGCGGATTGGAGTCCGGGCAACCGGGGGACTACTGGAGGCCCAGCACCCTCTGTTGACTATTTATGCATGCAAAATAGCAATAACGTATAAATGTTTCAAACACTTTGCGCTGCATGCGTGAATAATCGAAACAGGATTGAATGAAACCGAGAATGCTTTGGCTTGACCTTTTGCCCTCGTTGGTATACTGAGTTCAAAGGCATTCACTTTGCCATAAATTCATAAACTTATTGAACCTGCGGGCTGGCAAAAACCTGCGCTGAAAACAATAGATGAATGTTTTAACAGGAGTATCTTAGCATCGTCTCAATATGAAAATAATTTTTTTTTTTATTTAAACTAATATTAATTATTATAAACTAATCGTATAAAATCGTAATACATATAGTAAACAATATACGATCACAAATATCTAGCATACGAAAATTAATAAACACATAAAAAGTTAAAAAATTTGACAAAAACCTGTTAAAAACATATAATATCCCACTTTCCAGAGCTATTTATTAGATGTTGTTATGTAAATACAATAAAATATCTAAAATTAATTAAAACTTAATTTTGTGGTAAATGGAGAAACTACTCCTCTCAGTCTGTGCTAACTTAACTAATATCCTATGTTCAACATATAATTTTATTAGCTAGCGCATTGATGAGGAAACGATAATCTGAACAACAATTTAACTTGATTATGCGGGGAGCAACAAAATGCCGAACGGCGATACGTTAAATATTCAAAACTTTACACTCAATTACCCGAGCTGGGGCTGAAAAAAAAGTGTGTGGACCCAGGTTCAGGAGGTGGATGGCAGAAGTGTTCAACGAGCTCTCAATAATTTGACATCATTTCACAGTAAGTAATCTCGGTTGAAATCGTAGTATGCCTTCACTTCTCCTCCATTTGCATGCGCCCATTTTCATTTGAATTGGAAATATGAATATTTAAATTTTTATTGGCAGTGCATCTAATTGCTTTTAGTTTAATTGATGTGAGGACGCCTTTCGGAGCTCCTGCATTTGTGTGGCAAGTGCAGAGTAAGGATTTGAGAACTGTTCTCTGTGCAAGAGAGATTTTCTGGGAGATCCTTTTAATGGAATTATGCGCTTAGGGGCAAAAACTGATTCTAAGTGGAAAATCTTTTACATTCTTGGCTGGCTGGGAATTACGAAGTAATTGAAGTTTTCCTTGTCAGCACGGATGATGTTAATTGAACGGTATTTCTCTTCTAAGTGGCTACGAATTTGTAGAGGGAATGCTTTATAGCATCCTGCTAAATACAAAGTTAACTTGTCTCCTGCTGTCCATTATCGCAATGTATTTATTGCTGGCAGAGATCAAATGCTTTACGAACCCATTTCAACGGCAAATCCCCAACTTATTTGTTGTATTAAAACCTTTTTCCAGCATTTCACTGCCTCGGTGTCGCGGCATAAATCAAGCCAAACATTAAATTATGCACACCAAACGGCAGACAAATCCTCTTTCAGAGTCGGAGGACAAAGGCAGGAATAAAAGCCGGCGATGAGCGAGAATAAGAAATATGAAAGCTGCTACAATTATATGTTTAATGCATAAATCAAAAACTCATTTAAAATGAAATCATGGCTTTCAGCAGATCACAACAAAAAGTCACAACTGCGAAGAGAGCCCAGAAAGCAATTATGTAATAGGGACATGAGGGGTGAAAAAATGAAAAATTCAAAAAGCCAGGACCCAGCAGCAACAACGTGTGTGTAAGATGTTTGTGAAAGGAAATAAATTGAATGCCCGGGGAGTTTGAAGGGGAGCAGCTATTAAAAGTAATGTACCACATCGCACACACACACGGCATAATTTACTGGGGGAAGGTGCATGCACGCAGGCAAATTATAATCAGCGATGTTGCAAAGTTATTCCCCCGAACAAGACAAATTAAAAAAGTATTTTAATCTTATTTATATTTGTTAATAAATGGGAAAACAGAAGCGGGATTTAAAGACAGCACCCTAAGGAAGGGTAATTAAGATTTAAATTCGAATTATATACAAAGGAACTTAAATATACCAATAAATAGCTTCAATAATAATAAGAAGCTGGAAAGTTAAATTTCAAAAGGATTGCATATATTTGTTTTGTTTATTAATGCTTAAACTAAAATAAACTTTAGCCTTAAACAAACCACAAGGAAGCTGTTGCATTTTATACATGTTACTGGTATTTTAGATCATTTTAAAAAAGATAGCTTTGCTTGAACAAAAGGCTGATATGGCATCACTGCTGGCAGGACTAGTGGCTGTCGCAGGGCGAGCTTGACTTTGTCAGCATGTCAACTGTCAGACGCTCCTGCTGCTGCTCCTGCCGCTACTCACACGTGAATGTCAGACACTTCAATGGCGCCTCCGCCAGTTGCAAATGCAGTCGCCATTGCTCCGGCTGCTCCTTCTGCTCTGCTCACTCTATTCCTGCTCCTGCAGCTGCTGCTGCACTTGGAGTTGGAGCTGCTGCTTGCACTTGGAGCAGGAAGTGAATGGAGCACTCGTCAAGACAGGCAACTTCAGCGGACGTGGAGGGCTTGGGATGATGGCAAGGGAGATGGGCAAAAGGCGTTGCTAGAAAGGGGTTGATCCTGTCAAACTGTCCATCGCCCTATCCCTCAACCAACAATATTCAGCAGAGGAGTACACTTATAGATATGGTGCCATCTTAAATTGATTATTTTATAAACATTTTTTTACACAGGGAATATTTTCTTGTAAGCATTTGAAACTTTTTGTATATACATAACTCTTCATATAAATATTATTTTTACTGTTTTTCGCAACTTCTATCTTATAGAAATTGTGAGTAAATATATGTAAATGAATTAAATGAATTGTGGTAACAGTTTCTGTGTATCTATCTTGGGTCGCCGGGTCGCCGACTCTGTTGTGACTATCTTTAGATAATAATTTTTTTTGTTCGGCACATGTCAAAGGGACGTGCTGGGCAAACAATTGAAACAGTGGAGAGTGTTAGGGGAGTGTGTCAAGCCAAGTTAAGGGCCTCCTTTGGCCTCTTTTCCGCTTTGGCCCATGTGCCTTCTAGTGGGTGTGACAAGTAGTTGGCTTCATTTCAAAAAGGCATTCGGCCAAATGGTTTCGGCACCGCACAAAGTTGAGGCATTTTAAGTGGAGCAAGTCAAGTGTTTCTCCGCAAAAATGTACTGACATCAATTTGATGTTGAACCAACCAGTCAAAAGCCAATGGGACAACAAGGAAAGGCTCAAATTGCAAAGCCAACACTCACACATTGCGTAATTCACAATTCACAATTCGCAATTGTTTTATGCCGCAGTATCGGTTGTCAGTAAGTATTTTCAAATAAATCCAATTGAATGTGAAAGCCCTATGGGAAATTCCCATGCGCTTAGATCAACGTAAATGCACAATAATCGCATTTCATATATTTTCAGCTCTATGAGTATAGTATTTTTGTTTACCGACGAGTGCACAATATCCATTCTAAGCCAATATTGCACTGTTGAACAATATTATTTCAATGCAAATACTCAACAGAAAGTAATGCAATTTCTCAATGACTCTCCCGTGGCTTCCCGTGTTTATTTATTGTGTTTCGAAACTTTTAAGCACATATCCCATTACGGGGCTTATTCTTCCTCTCCGTGTGTTTGCCCATTGAGGGGTTGCAAAATGTTTTCAATTGATAACTTTATCAGACATTCCCTACTCCCTACATGTTCCGCTAATAAAAATAAAAATGGAAAAACTCTTTTATCCCTAGAATTTCGCCAGATAATCGATGGTAATAATTCATATCAATAAAATATCAATTTTCCGTCTACAGTTTTTGGCCTTCCTCGTGAGCGTTATCGTCGCAGCATAAATTTAAATCTTTAACAGCCGGAAATGGGGGGAGCCAAAGAATCGGCTTCTGCAGATCCAGCAGTATCCTCGCATCCTGGCAGCCTGGCAGACAGGACAAGCATATCGAGGACAAGTGACAGTTATAAGGGCAGCAGTTACAGCGGCAAAAACAACGAGCACTTCAGTACATCACCAGCCAGTCAGTCTACAAATTTGTGTGCCGCACATAACAACATCTGGCTGGAAGCATATGCCCTGCCCCACAATAAAAATGGATGCCTGATTGAAGTTTGCGAAATTGTGATTTTTCACTCGCTTCCGCTCCTTAAAAAAATATATGCGGGGATTTTGAGTTGAATTATTCATACAGAAAAATTGTCTTAAAGTTTCCATCGAACAACTCATGGGCGCTCTACAAGAGTATAAACAAAAAAAAGCGCTTCTTTTCGATTTTATCGGATTTATAGTTTGACTAATTACTTAATAATAACCAATAAGGTTTCTTAAAACAATTAATTTCATGTTGATAACCAAATAAATGCTTGTAATATAATTATGATATTTCTAAAAAGAGTGAATTAAATATTTACATAAATATTGTTTTAGGTAGAATGCATTTCGATGACCCAAATTTTTGGCAACTTGCCGAGAGAGGATTCATTTCATGGAATATGCATCGAGACAAACGACATTAAATCATTATCAGAAAACACAGAAACAGCAGCAGCAGTATCCGGGGAGAATCGGAAGGAGTCGAAGGAGCACCAGCCGTGACAGTTACAAAACATTTTACAAGCAATTCAACACAAACAACCCGGAGACAAGCACCAGAGTCCCGCTGATGATGTTGAAAGTAGTAACCAGAAGCTCGGGATCGAGGGAAAGTGCGGCGACCGGGACGGAGGAGGAACCAGAAACCATCGGCAGAGTCAACGATAAAGTTGTCATAGTGTGAAGCAAACAATTCATCAGCGTCAATGTGATAAATTGTACTTCCACCGCACCGAAATTGCTTGAAATTTTTATTCCAAACACAAGTTGGGGAATGAGGAGATAAACATCGAAAAGTAGAACAAGATAAATTAGCTGCTTCAATTGAAATATAAACAAAAGCATTAAGCATACGCAGCGTATACAACTGATTTAGTTATACCATTATCTGGAAGAGCTTAAATAGTTAGAGGCCAAGAAATCAATGGCAGGAGAATAAATTTTATATTTTCACTACAATTTAAGGGAGAACAAAGGTAATATTCAAAGGGCTCATTTTTATAAATACAAACATTGGAAAGCCCGAGGGATGATTAAAAAAATCATCGGTAAAACAATGGATTTTAAAATGTTTTCTTGATTTTGCATTTATTATTAAGGCTTGAAGGAACTTAAAAAATTATATTTCAAAATATAATTAATATTCCGGCGACGGAGATGCCTTCAAAAAAATGTTTCTCTTTCTTGAATTTTTCTTTGAGTTATATTTTTTTTCTCACAGATACACACAACAAATGCAAATGCTTTAATTTTATTAAAAATAATAAATTAGTTTTAATTCCAGTGCAATGCTTTAATGTATTTTAAACCGTCTTTAGGTCTTAATTAGCTTCATTTTGAATATTAGGGACTCTTCATACTTGGTCTGTATCTGCGTGCTAAGCATGAAGTCATCTTCTTTGGTGAATCCAACTAACTAAGTAAATGGCTGGGTGAGTTTCCGCTTCTGGTTTTGCAAACACCAGACCCACTGGTGGACTGATTGACAGACTGGCTAACTGACTGGGTGAGTGACTGACCAACCGTCTGACTGACGGGCACTTTGAGGACCCCACAGAAAGGAAGAGCGGGAATTAGTCTGCCACCTTCGAGTAGAAACCACAATTTGACTGGCAGCTGTTGACTGTTGGATTCCGACTCCGCATCCAAGCTGTTGTTAACGACTCGTTTTGACATATCAAATTAAAATGCAGAACAGGCTGGACAGGCTGTGGAAATTAACGTCGTTCAAATCAGTTTGTGTCTGCAATCTAATTTCTTGCTATCTGCATTTTGCAGCTCCCATTCCTTTATATGCATTGTAAGCCCATGTTTTCAATAATTTTCCCATTGCCTGAAAAGATCACAGGACAACATCAAATTTAAATGCAAATATAAAAATACAAATAATTTTTCAGCAATAGAAAAACGCAAATGATGCTATTAAAATGCAAAGAAGGTTATTTCCTAGGCAAAGGGCTTGTGCGCACATGTTTACTTCCAGGTGGGCAAATAATAGCAATCTTTTTGGATTCGTTTTCTTTTATAAGCAAAAATAGCAACATTTTTAATTAGCCAAAATAACGACACAGAAAAACTATTTTCTCCAATTAAACTGCATTGATTTATTTATATCTAGTAAACCGAATAAACGATAAACCATTTTTGGTTTAAAGTTCTTTACATTTAATAAAATGCCGAATATGATATATTTTTTTTTAAATTATAAAGAAGTTAAGAGGATCGAAATATTTGTGCTAATAAATAAAATCGCTTGTAATTTTTTCAGTAGTGCAACTTATTAAGAAAATTACAATTACAATTGGTCCACTAAAGTATTTATATGGAAATTTACGAGGCACAACTTAAGTCGTTTTCGGGTTAAGCGGCAACTAATAAGACGAAAACCAACAATAAACTCAAGGCAAAGTTACCCAAACGAGATATTCCCAGGGCAATTTATTTATTTATTCATTAATGGCATGGAGTGGAGTGGAGTGGAGGGTTTTGGTAAACGGAGTTGAATCATGGAACCAGCACGGCAATAAAAATAAAACTATGCGTTAATTGCAATTCCCAATTGACCACAAAACCTACACGAGCCGCAAAAATTTCGAACATAAACTCGGCCAGGGACTTTGACAAACGACGGCGAGGGTTTTGTGTGTGTCCTCCATATGGGGAGCCCTGACATAAAGTAGCTAATTATCGTTAGTTATGTTGCCACCCACTAAATTCGACCATTAATGTGTCTCACCCCGCAGGGAAATCTACTGGTGTGGCAGTAGAGTGTTGGGCCTGTGGTTAAAATATGTACATACTATCAAATATTGTATGTGCATTGCTGGTGACAAAAAGAGGATGCGAATGTTTTGGGTGGCAGCCGAAGAGATATAAATTATGCAATGATTTTGTATTAGTTATAGCTATTGTGAGTTCCGTACTTGATCTGAAAGTGCACTCATTCAAGCAAGTACTGTAAAAGTAATAAGATTGACAATAATTTTATAAAATAAAAGTCAACATTCATTTTTATATTTCCACCAACAGTGTATAATGAATTTAGTCATAAAAAGTCATAAAACCGTATTTCTTTATCCTTAACAATCAGCATTTGCTCTCTTTAAAAGTACCTTTTAAGTAACTGTCAAAAAAAAACAAACAAATACAAATCAAACAGACTGGATGGACGAAAAACAAGAATAAAACAACGAATAACAAACCGCGGCATGCGGTTTTATAGGAAGTATAAATTATTGCTATGGAAGGACTTTCAAGTACTACTATCCAATCCAGTAGAATATATTTTGCTAATTGCGTATGCCTGTTTCATACCAATGTTATTTGCAATCGTTATGAACTTGGTTAAAATTGATTCGCCCGAAAAGCCTGCAAAAGTTTATGAGAGGAAAAGTGTTAACGCATCTTTGTAAGTAAATATTTCGAATTGACAAGCGGATTTGTATTATATTAATGCTCTAGACCAGATGATTTGTATTTCTCGCCTAACAATAAGCTTATTGCTACATTAATGAATGATCTAGCTAAGGACTCTCAATTGAAAAGTATTAAAGGCTTCAAAAACGATTCGAGCCTAGAAAGGGCTTTAAATGCAAACAACAAAGCACTGGGAATAGCATTCCCCGATTTCTGGGCTAAAATTGACAAATATCCGAATGGCCTCCAATTTACTATATACATTCCAGCACATATAACTAGGAGAGACTTCAAATACTTTGACTCTGGATTTTTATTAGTCCAGGAACGTTTGACAAAACTATATATTAAAAAAAAACATGCTGCTGCGGCAAAACAACTTCCTAATGTTGAAATGATTCATTACCCATACCCGGCGCATAAGGAGAATTACCTTGGCGATGCATTATGGGCCATGCCCTACGTTGTGCAATTATCATTTTTTCTTCCCGTCACAACCATTGTAAAGGTAATAATCCTATTTATACAATATTGGTTTAATTGTCATAATACAAAATCACGCACAACACAAAATCATTTAAGATTATTAAAATACCAATGAGAGACCTTGTTCTTGCATATCAAACTTTGAAATGGCTAAAAAAAAAAACCCAATTTAAACATTTTTCTCAACAACAAAATTTCTGTAAATTATTTTATTGGTTATTTTGTATTGTAAATTAAATAATTTATTTAATACTATACTTTAAAGTACATCGTGGCCGAGAAGGAGACGAAGAAAAAAGCCCTCATGAACTGTATGGGAATCCAAAACAGCATCCATTGGCTGGCCTGGTATACGAAATCAATGATGTTGCTCCTCCTGTGCCTGGTGATCTTCATTCCGTGCGTGATAATATCAAATGTTTTTGCCCACAGCAACCTCATAGCTATTCTGGTATTTTTTCTTGTATACATTCATTCGTGCACCATGTTTACCTTCCTTGTGAGCGCATTCTGTTCGAGGACTTATTGGAGCATCCTGGTCATGATTCTTTTATTTTTTGTGACCGTTGTGCCATATGCCATTGAAGAAAAGATTGAACTTGGACTTGCTAATGAGATAGTGAGCTGCATGTTTTTCAACTCGGCGCTGTTTTATGTTATGGAATTGATTAGCGTATTGGAAGTGCAATCAATTGGACTGCAATGGGAGACCATAACCACCACGGTTGTGCTCGAGCACAAGCTGAGCATCCTTGCTATTCTGGTAATAATGCTGGTGGCCAGCCTGATCTCTCTGCTGGTCTGCCTGTATGTGGAGCAAGTGCATCCCGGCGAATATGGTATACCTCATTCCTGGTACTATCCGTGCACCCGGCAATATTGGTGTCCTCGTCGTCGCCATCGCCGATTTACCCGAATGTTGCCTGTCACAACCGAAGCCCCGGCAACGGATTATTGGCAGAGACTGATGCGATATGTTACCCAAAGACCTGGCGCTTCGGTTAGGCAATATAGGAGTGCTGGTATAGAGGGGATCCAAGCTAATCCAGAGGATAAGTCTGTTGGGGTGGCAATTAAAGACTTATGCAAAAGCTTTGGAAATTACGATGTTGTCAAGAATCTGTCCTTCAATATGTATGAGGGCGAGATTACTGTGCTCCTGGGACCCAACGCAGCTGGCAAGACAACCCTAATCTTGACACTGTGCGGGATCCTGGCCCCCACTTCCGGAACGGCCAGGATCGAGGGCTACGATATCGTCAGGTCGGGCCATTTGGCGACAAAGCGATTGGGCGTCTGTCCGCAGCAGAATGTTCTCTTCAAGGGACTAAATGTTAGCCAACATATCTACTTCTTTAGTCGTTCGAAGGGCAAGAGCGCGGCTGCTGCCCATCAGGATGCACTGGAGTACATGACCAAGCTCGATCTGAAGGAGTACCGGAACAGGGATGCCACAATGCTATCCAAGGGCAATCAGCGGAGACTGTCCCTGGCCTGTGCCCTCTGCGGCAACGCCAAGGTGGTCTTCTGCGATGATCCCACCTCCGGCTTGGATCCTTCCGCAAGACACAATCTCTGGGCGCTGCTGGAGAAGGAGAAGCGGGATCGCACCATCCTGCTGATTACCCAGCACTTGGACGACGCCGAAATGCTCGCCGACAGGGTGGCCATCATGGTTAAAGGTCGTCTCTGCAACTACGGCACATTGGATTACCTGAAGCGCTTTCATAGAGCCGCTTACACGCTCTCCTGCCTGATGGGATCCGAGTGCCATGTGGAGAAGCTGACGCAGCTGGTACGCCGCTATATCCCCAGCGCCACAGCATCGTTCGAAGGAGTCTATGTGCACTACAAACTAGAGCACACCAATGCGAGAAAGATTAAGGAAATGTTCTACCAGTTGGAGGAGTACCAGAACCAGTTCAATGTCATCTGTTTTAGTTTGTCCGATTCCTGTCTGAAACACATTTTTCTCACCGTAAAGGAAAAAAATGATCCACGCGTAAAAGGAGGAACCGATAGAAAGGAGTCAGGTAATATACATATACAAATGTGGAATTAAAAGGGTTTAATAGGTTATTGGATGATTTTTCCTTTGCAGGCACAGATGCAACCCAAACAATGTCCTCTGAGGAGCGAAGAAGTACAAGAAGAGAGACCAGGGAAAGAGAATCCGAAAAAACTCCTCGGAAATCGGAAGAAATTCAACCTAACCGCATATCGAAAGAGGAGCATGAATCGATAGAGGAGCCTGAATCGACAAAGGAGCCCGAACCTGAACTAGAACTGGAATCCAGACCTGAACGGAGATCGACTACTCCTCTGAGCAGCAGAAAAAGGACCTGCTTAGTGATGTGCAGAGCAATGATATTAAAGAAATTTCTGTACACCTGTACTCACATTTGTATATTCGTCGTGGTCCTGCTTATACCCCTCGCATTCATCTTTACATTGGCAATGCTGGACACTGTGCCACGTAAACGCGGATTTGACGACCAACCTGTCCTTCCATTAACCCTGGACATTTACAATGACAACATGATTATTTTACTGGAGTATAGCCAAAGCTTAAAAAAAGAAGCGCACGCCTATGGCAAATTGGTGGCTGAACCCTCCTCTGTACGCTTGCTGGATAATATTTTTGCATATATACTCAACGCCCCGCCACTGATACGTCGGGATATCAATCGAAAATTCATTTGCGGCGCTACTTTCGTTAATCCCAAGAGTGTCATAGCCTGGTATAATAAGGGGAGCTTCAAGCACTCGCCGCCCATTGCCATGAATATGGTTTATAATGCCCTGGGACAGGCGGCAGTTGGCAAAGGATTTAGCATTGCAGTCAACAGAGGAGTTCTGGATGATAATGGGATTGATGAAAGAAGACAATCTGGACATAAATTTTTCGGTCTTAATACTGAATATGTTGATAACGATTTTACTGAAAGTTCAAGTAATGATATTGCACATATTATTCCTGCTTTAAAAGACAACCTTCAGTTTGGCCAACAAATAACTACTCGTCTAATGGATTCGATGGAAGATTTAGGTATTACAACAATTGTAGCCAGTTTATATGTTTCCCTAGCCGTTAGCATTTTCGTCCTATTCGTGACCCAAGAACGCGTGCAGAAGGCCCAATTGCAACAGGAAATTCTTGGTTTGAACAAGTTCTACTTTTGGCTTTCGCACTTCGTTTGGGATTACCTGACTTTTATCATTTTTATGTTTTTCCTCACTTTGGGCTTGTATGCGCATTCATTGTGGTACAATGTCCTGGGGATACTTTCAATGATTGGATTCGCCTGCCTGCCATTAAACTATCTGCTGAGTTTGGCTTTCAATAAGCCAGAAACGGCATTTGCCACTGCTTTTATTGTGAATGTGTTTTTGGGTAAGTCTCAATTATAATAATTACATATTAATAAATATTTATTTCTCATAACATATTCTTGTGAAACAGGTGGCATGTTCTTTTGCTTTTTATACGTAATAACTTTCATCAGTAATACAAATATAGGCATATATTTTGTATTCTTACCCATGGTTGTGGGATGCTATGGATTATTAAAGAGTATTTCCTGGACTTTATACTGCAGGGACAAAACAATCCAAGATAGGGATCTAATACATTGCTATTTTGGAAGTATTCATCCATATTGCGCATGCGACGGTAGGTGCGAGAATTGAAAGTATCAATTTTAAATTTTATTCTATTAAACCTTTTTGTATTTTATTTTCAGCCCTAGTTTTGTGGCCAGAGATTTGGTATCTTTTGGTACATGGCATTATTTGGTTTTTCTTGCTTTGGCTTGTGCGACAAGACAAGTGTTTCTATCTGCTGGCATTGGCCGGCAAAAAGTTTAAAAACGACTTCGATGTTAATGGTAATGTGCTTAACGAGGCAAAATTGGTCGACGATATCGAGAGGGGCGATCGCAGGACGTATCCCCTGATTTTAGATAAACTCAAAAAGAACTACTGCCGCACTCAAGCCGTCAAAAACATATCGATCGCAGTAAAACCGTAAGTACTGTTCATAATGTTTCAAATTATAAAACATTGCCTACCACATATATCAATTATTAGTATTAATAAATAATTATTAATTATTACAATGACTAATTTCTGGACATCGATAGGGGCGAATGCTTTGGACTTTTGGGCGCCAATGGTGCGGGAAAGACCAGTACTTTCAGGATGATTTTGGGCGATATGGCCATGACTGCAGGAGACATTTATGTTAAAGGTCACAGCGTGCGATCGGAATTAACCAAGGCAAAGATGAAGATCGGCTACTGCCCAGAATCCGACGATCTTCCCGAATATCTCACAGGTCGCCAGGCGGTCCAGATTTACCTAATGCTGAAGGGTGTGCCGACAAAGAATATCAAATGGGAATCGGATGAGTTGGGCGATGAATTCGACATCCAAGATTTACTGGATATAAAAATCAAACACTACAGCGTTGGCACTAAGCGAAAATTAAACATAGCTCTGGTTACAAATGGTCCCAAGATACTTTGCCTCGACGAACCCAATGCCAGCGTCGATCCCTCTGCCCGGAAAATAGTTTTGGAAAAACTAGAAGACGCCAACAAGGATGGCAGTTCAGTGGTTATGTCCTCTCACCGAATGCAGGACGTGACTGGCACCTATACGAGAATCGGATTTCTGGTCTCTGGTGTCCTAAAGTTCATCGGCTCACTGCAGGAGGTGCAAGGCATAGTTTCCCGGATTCTGGTGCTCAAACTCAGAGTGCATGCTCCATCACATGAGTGAGTAGTGAAAACATTTTGAAATATTTTTCCCAAAATATATAAAAAGTCGTTAACGATTTGTTTTTCCAGGCGAATTAAAGTATTTGTCAGAATCCAAAAAGACTTAAAGAATTGGTCTAGATATATAACCTTACAGTAAGAACACTTCAATAATATTGTTATATTGCACAACCAATTTCATTATTTATATTTAAAGGCAACAACTTGGAGATTCTATAAGATTTCACTTGCCGAAGCAGGAATTTTCTTTTACTGAGATCCTTGACTACATAGAAGATAAACAGTATGTTTGGCAACTAAAGGATTATTCCATAACTCAGGCATCGCTAGATGAGTTTTTTGTACTATTAAATAACGAAAAGCCGGAGGTTGCCAAGGACAACTCTGCAAGTAATTCTGTCGACGAGGAAATAATTAAAATTGGGTCAATAACGAGCAATAAAGATGAAAACAAAGAAGAAAAAAATAGTGCAAAAAAAGATCAAGATACAAATAGTAGCTCTGACAACGATAATAAAAGTCGAGTGTAGTTACCACTTCAGATTGTAAAATTGCTTCTTTTATATATATATATATTTTAATAAATAATTAAAGCCGAACTTTTATTATTTGTGTGAATTAGGCGAATGTAAGCTGTGCAATTCCCAAGAAATGTGTATTTGTGTATCTGCTCTCAATTTCTATTTTAATTGACTTATCGTATGACAGTCAAGCACGCAAAACTAATTGACCCAAATGTAGGATGAAAACGGTTTCCTGTCCGACGTATTACTCATACGTCACGTTAGCCAATTACATTTCATATATATACTAGTGACAATCAACCTGATTTTACCCCCTTGAAAGTAAATCATTAATTTTATATACTCATTAAATTTCAAATTTTTATATCTTGCAAGTTGACCTTATTAAGATTTACTATTTTTAATTAATATCCCAAGTGGAGCATTGGAAAACACATACTTCATAAATAGACTTATGGTTATACATATGTATATTGGAATATATATTGAATATATTGAATATAAATAATAATACAGAAACCAAATATATCCTCTAAGTAAAGGGGGTCTTTGATAATAGAATAAAGAAAATGTCCAACTTAAATACATTGATTTTTTAGAATAGGCACCCCAGTTTTTAACTAAAACAACAGTCGAAAAGCAAAGCAGTCGAGCGTATTTGTATTCATTAAGGAATTTGCCCAAATGTTTCCCAAGTTTCTTCTTCCCTCATCTTTCGGGCTTAAACATCAGTTTTTTGCACTTGGCTTTTGGGTTTGGCCAAGCTGCGCTCCGAGGGCCATGGTTGATTAAAATGTCAAATGCCTTGCATATTTTAAATGCCATCGCGACATTCATGCGAAGCACAACCCCAGAGCGAAATTTCAACAGAAATTTAACTGAAAGAGAGAAGACAACCAAGGCCCAAAGAACGGGGCAATTAAGAGCGCAAGGACATCCAGCTACAATCAAGGATTGCAGAAGTCTGATAATGAATAGGGCATATTTAATTGGTCTTAGCTGCGGGATGCCAGGTGTTTGGGAATTACATTTAAAGTTATTTACATTATTGTTTTCCAAAAAATAGTCATTCCAAAATATTTTTGAATATTTAAGCAGAATAGTAAGAAAGATTTTACCAGCGTTAATGTACTCGAGCTCATCAAATAAGATTCCTAATTATTTACTTAGCCTCCTGAACTATCACAACACATTTAAAATTTTAATATAATTTTATGCAGTCTCTTTCTTGTTTCAAATAAGATTCCTAATTATTTACTTAGCCTTCTTTACTATCACAACACATTTAAATTGTTAAAATAATTATATGCAGTCTCTTTCTTGTTTTAAGTACTGATTTAGGATGAACGCATTCTTTGTAATTATAGTTTAATAATTATATTTAATTATACGTAGGATTACGTAGTCCCACTTTCCAGCAACCAGCTGAATTTGACATTTTTCAGTTATTACCTGCAACGAAAGAACAAAAATATCCGATTAGTATCATCAAAGCAGTGATAGTATAGAAGTTCAGAAATGAACACAAACTTAAATTAAAGTCTAACTTTTCCCCGTCAGCTGAGGGGTTGAAAAATGGCAACCGAATCGCGAAAGTTTCCAGATTATCAAGTGTTGGGGACGCCAACATTTACTGGAGCGAAAAACAAATTGTTGCTGGCCCAATGCCCTCTTGGTCCAAAACCAATGGAGTTGGTAGATAAAGCCGGGAAGCCGGCGACAACGATGGCAAATACTAATTTTACAAGGAAACGTGGAACGTGGAAACGGAAAATGCCCAACAACGCAAGCCAAAGTAGCACGAGTTTGCTCCGAAAACTTTTTCGAAAACAACAAAAACGAAAATGAGGAAAAACGCAGTGGAAAGGAAAAAGGAACAAAAGCGAAAGCCAAATTAGTCAAGCGCAAAATCAAGGCGCTGACTCTTCGGTTTTGGCTTCTAGTGCGACGTAATGTTGATATATTAACTTGTTACCATCGCCCGCACGACATTGGAGGGGCTTATGAAGTGAGGAATTAATTGCAGTCAACCAAAGGGGACAACGAAGGAGATCCTTAAATAAATCGTTGCAGGAGGACTTTTTTTTAACCACCTTTTGGGTATTTATTCTTATTTTAACTTACTTTACCAAATGTATATTTAAAGTAGTTATTTTTTTTTTGGTACATATTATACATAAATTTTCAATAGTATTTGGTTGATATTTGTTCTAAATGTTTTAAGACAACAAAAATTAATATAAAAAAATATAATTATATTCCCAAATAAAATATAATACATATTTTCGATCTTTTTTGTTCAGTTATATTTTATGGGAATATGTTCTTGAAATTGTTAAGATATTTAATTTAAATCATTTAAATTTTTTGATCAGCGTACGCTTATGTTTTTAAACTTTATTGGAAAATTTTAAATAAAACTGTTTGTATACAAAATAAAATTTAAATTATATGCCCATATTATATGCAATATATCTTTTAAAAAACTGCAATTTCTGTCCCCTAATGTATGCATTTTCTTTTATCTTTTTGTCCTCCTTAACAACGTGAGAAGCTTTTCGATTCTTTTTTTTCCTATTTTCCTTCTGACGGGATAAAATAATAAATCACATAAAATATATTCGCTCGACGCGCTTTCGTTCTTAACGCTTTCCTTTTTTTTTTGTGCACCTAATGTTCCTTTGCCGGAAACACGTCAGCATGTTATGGCAGCGGAAGCTGATATACTTGAGCCGTGCAGGAGGCAGGTGTGGAGATGTGGAGTCCGCTCGGCCAGGTTGCATGTAATGAGGCACTGATTGGTGCATGAGAAATTGCCGTAGAGAGCCAACCTGCCGCTCGCAGACTTATGCTGATTATTTTCTTTTTTTTTTGCCTCGCTCCTGTTGGAACTAAATCAAACAAGTTGACACTTGCCGTACCCCCTTTTCTTGTTTTTTTTTGTAGTAGCACAGGTCTATGCATAACTTTTGCCACTTTATGCGATGCTGGCGTCGAGAACTTAACCTGCATCCTGTTGCAGTTGGCAGGAAAACGTCGTAGCCGGTCCACCCAAAACTCACCCGCCCCCTTGGCCCATTATGCATTGTGACACTATTTCAGCTCTTTCTGTTCTTACGTTGCCGGGGAATGGGAATTTTCGCAACGCTTCTCAAGTGGCAAGCGGTGCAGAGCTGTCTTTGCCACGTCTACTGGCAGCACTTTGCATAACTTCGTTGCATACTTTTCTGGGTGTTTCGTCCACAGCCCCCCAAGGAGTTCAACCATCTCCGTCTCCGTCTCCATCTACGGCCCCCTGCCATAATATGTATATTATAAATGCATAAACACCATGCCTGACGTTTACTTAATGCTCCCATAACTTAAGAGCATGGAAAACTTTTCAATAATTGTTGGGAAAAAGTTCACAGAGTCTGAGAGTCTTCTCTAAGCAGGTGTGCGCTAAGTAGACATAAGTTCTCAATGAAATAATAGCATTGTATATTCACATCCTTCTAAAAACGTAAATGTAGGATGTTGAAAATCAAGGTAGTATGCTCATTTCATTTTACAGCCTACACTTACCTGAATTACAAAATTAAATAAGAGCAACTTTTAGAGTTTTTTTTTGTTTTTAAAACGAGGATTGCAGGTGCAGGGAAATATTTCAGTTTTCTTTATTTCCATTAATATAAATTCACTGTTTTAGCATTTACCACTGATGTTTCTATTTTTGCTGTATAAATAAAATTTAAAATTAAATCGTATTTAATTGTTTTATGTGCGTAAAGCTAAAGACGGCATACATTATTTAAATAATCTTATAATTTAGTATTAATTAAACATTAAAACCCTTCCACTTACTAGTTTTTATTCCATTAAAGAAGCTTTGCGGAAACACGCGGTGGGATTAAAAAATTTCAATTCGAAGCAATAAGCTGCTCTCCTTTCACGCGACCGCTTTTGATCCTACCGCTTTTATCACGAGCCCCAACATAAAGTCAACATCTCTGCTTTTGTCTAGATATACACATATATATATGTATATAGAAAACATGTATATGCAGACCACGTAAGCCCGTCAAAGCAGCTGCAATTACCTTGTTAATGCGCAAAGAAATGCTGTAACAAGTGAGAGACAAGAAGAGACTGGCTGGGGAATCCCCCCTTTCTCTGAAGGCGGGATCAACCCGGGGAATCCCCTTATAAAGCTTCTCTGCCAGCGTCAACGACAAAACACAATCAGATTAAAAAACAATGCAAAAAAGGCAAAGTTTTCTTTTTCATTTGCCGTAACGCACAGCACAGTTTTAATCCGCTTTTAATTGCCTGAAATCCAATTGGCGACCTACATAGCAACCTGGTTCGAACTGCAGACCCCTCTCCTCCTACCAATCCCCTCCTACCAATCCCCCTAGACCGTAAGCCATAAAATGGACAAGCAATTAGCAGAGAGAAAACGTGAAACTAGTTTGTGGAACAAAAAAACTTTTATTCGTGCAATTCAAGGTGGCAAATTCCAGCGCCCGCAAATGTAGGCAACAAAAAGTGGTCTCCCCGAAAAATTGTGATGAAATTGCATTCCCCCGAAACGCGTTACTTAATTTGGCTAATTTATTCATGAATTCTCTGATTCGCATTTTAAAACCGATGTTGTACCATTGAATTAAATCGTTAAATTGAATTCGACAGAAGATGGTGGGGAACAAAATGCGACAGATACGAAACGGAATATCATTATTACCAAAGTTTATACATTTCTGTCTACAGGAAAACCCAATTTCTACCTTGAGTTTCCATTTTGTCCCTGTCAGTTGGCTTTCCTGATTCTTTTGCCTGCCTGCACTTGACATTTTTCACAATTTTCTTGGCCAATTGGCGAGAGTCTGTAATTGTCTTGACTTGGATTTGCCATCATTTTTTTTTTTCCATTTTTCTGTTCGCTGTTTTCTGGCCAAGACAAGGCTACTATATTCTAATTGCAATGCGTTTTGACAGGTACAAATATTCTCTTTTCGCTGTCTCTTTAAATTGAATTGAGATTCTTAAGGCAACACAGAAATTGATATGACAAATACTTTTCAAAACACAGATTAAACACTCAATTAAATACCCAAAATTGTAACCTTTACTTAATTAAAAGGTTATTTAACAATTACTGATTTTATGGGAGTACCAAGAAAATATAATGTTCATATTTAAGGTTTTTAAAAGCGAAATAAAATTTTTTAATGAATTATAAAATCGAGTTTTACAATTATGTTAAGTGTAAAAAAATGGAAATTTTAACATGAAACTATTTTTTTCATTGGTAAGTTTAACTTCCCGAAATAATGAAAATTAATTTAAAATGCAGGTGCTGAAAGGGAATCGAATTCGAGATTTTAGTGCGAAAGTCAGTCGACTTTGTCACAAAAGAGACCACCGGCATCTATGAAATGTACCCAAAACTATTCCACCTCCTTCAGTAAATAGACTGCATTTAAACTCATTTATAAATTGGTACTCTGAGCGATGCGAAGTAACCCGCACACAAATTTATTATGGTCTGTCTGGTCTATGGGCGTCCTTGTCCGGCGAGCGAATGGAGATAATAAATTCTCGCACTAAAACCTGAGCGACATTCAACAAAATAATTACCAGCATATTTCGAATGTCTCACGGGGAGTGCCGAGATACAATTTATCATTTTGCTCCAGCTCAGGGCGAACCACTAGTTTATGTAGTTGGAGGAACTTGGGTAGACGGAGAGTTCATTTCATAACTCAAAAGGCTTCAGAGTCATTTATAAGGCTGGAAGGCAAAAAGTTGGTTGCTTTTTTCGTGTTTTTTCATGGAGAAGGAAAACTTTGACTTGAACTTGTTATTTAACACTTTTCCGGAGAGGCGAGAAGAGGCGAGGCGAAGTCCCAACGCCCTCAACTGACAACTGGGCGTGGTCAGAGCTGTTAAAATATATATACATATAATCATTGAGATGCACATGAGGAGTGGCAGTGTGAGGGAAACACTCGAGACAGGCTGGAGAACTCGACAGGATATTCCGTTTGAAGTGCGAATAGTTTAGCCAAGCATTCCTCTCCGTCTCGAAATATATATATATATATTTGTATTTAGTATATACTAGTGAGGGTGTATGGCTTAGTGTTCTCGGTTAAACATTGCAAACACGTACTTAGTAATTAATTACACTTGTCTCAGAGACTTTGAGCGTGAGCAATGGATTCTCAACCACGACTTTTAGACTTTCGGCTTGACATGTGATTATGCACTTCTCGGATGTGCTTTGCAAATTGGTCCTATTGCTGCAATAGCTCTCAGTAGTCGCATATGCATTTCATTTATGTATATCTGTCCGTTAAATCGCCTTTAATGAGAATCGGTAATTAAATTAAACAGTCAATGTCCTAATTTACCACTGACTGGAATTTTCCTTGATTGCCAGAATATGTTTGCTTAATCAGGATTGTTTGACAACTAAATAATGCAATGATTAATGGAATTACAAAATATTTGAATTGTGAAAATTTGTTAAAAAAAATCTGATACAGAATAAAATGTATTTTTTTGCAAGATCACAACCTAACAAATACATTTTTAATAATAATATAATAATGTAAATTTATTACTTTAACCAATTTGAACAAAAGGTCTTTGGTCAGTTTTAGTTTTAGTTTTATGCTAAGCCATTTTGTAAATTTTATAATTTACTTATTTTGATATTTCATGGAACTTTTTTTTATGTAAATCATTTTTAAGTTGGTTAACTTACGGTTTTGTATAGTTTTACTTCTATTCAGAAAGAACCAAGCAAAGTAGGCAACATAAAGTCGAAGTGAAAACTTTCCAAGTTTGAAAAACTTTAAGGAATGCAGCACAGGTACTTCCGCTTCACTTGCTCCTCATCTCTGGGCTCACATAAATTGGCAAACTCGAAAAAACAGCTTCCTTCGTTTTCCCTGGTTAGCAAATTTTAGCTTAAAGCGTTTGCACATGATTTGGCGGACTAAGCCGAGAATAAAGAACAAAAAATGAATGGAGAAAGGACCTTTTTGCTTTCTGGCTGCTGTTATTTTCCCCACCACCATTATTTAACTTTTCGCGAGTCTCGTTTTTATACGCCTTGTTACATCTGTCAGCTGCACACCTGCGATGGTGTCACATGTACAACTGAAAACACGTTACATTATCCGCATAAAAGTTTGGAATTATTAAAAGTGCCTTTAAAAGATTCCCGCAACTGGAGCCTTTATGAAATATCCTTTATAAACATTCTTTGCCCTTAGACAAGTAACCCTTTATCAAATTTCTCGTTTTCTGGAAACGCGTTAATTTAATAAATCATTAAATTCATATAACCCCCACAGCTTTTGCAAAGTGTCCAATTAACTTGATTGAAATGCTAATTACAATTAACATAAAAGTTTGTTATTGTTCTTGTTTGTTTCGCTATGTAATTACACAAAGACTTGACAAAACATCAAGAGGGCCAACGAGTTTTCGAAATTGTTGCAAATCGTTTCATATTAAAGCCTTTAACGGAATATTGTTTCCAATGAAATTTCGTGCTAGCAGCCACACAGTATTTACCCCGTCACTTTTGTTGCCACAACTCAGAACTCGGTTTGACATCAGCTTAAGTTAATATTCCTTGAAATCTTTGCAACATGGCTGCAGATGTGACCACCGCAGATTCGCTTGCAGCGTAAACTTTTCCCCCACGACAGGAACAACAACAACAACAAGAACCAGGAGTGCATAAAGTACAAGACGTGCTTACAATGCACCATCCACAGACAACGAAACAAACAACGAAACAAACAACCGCCAGCCAACAACCACCACCCACTAGATGGCAAGAACAAAAGAAAAGCTCTGTGGGTACAAACACGCTGGCCAAACATTTGACAGCATAAATATTTACACAGAAAAAAATTGATATTCAATATTGATTACAGGTTCCAAGATATAATTTTTGCAACACTTTACTCAATATTTATCCTAAAATTTAATTTATATCATTATTGGTAGGTACATTCCCATATAACAAAAAATACAACAATATGATTATCCGTACTATATCCGTAATATATTAATATTAATATTTATTAACATATGCAAAAAATACGAAACACTGTTTTTTTCCAATATTATAAAATATTTTTAATTAATACTATTTTTAATAAGATCAGATTAATTATTTTCATAAACAAACAATTAAAATTCAAATGTATTGTTTTCTGTGTCGGACTGCCCCCGAACCAAACCGCATTTTCAAAGAGAACGGGTTGGGGAAAAGCCTCGAATTGTTTTCGGTCGCGTGGCCTTATTGGCTCATTAGTAAATGAGCTGTAAATGGACGACAAAGCCTGTCAAAAGATATGAACAGGCCGTCAAAAGTTATCGGACCCAGACGACTCCCCACCTCCTCAGTCTATAATCCCTCCCCCGCTTATTTGTTTTCCATCAACTTAATCATTGGTAATGGGAATTTGCCAGAGGCTAGAGTATTGGATTGTTCGGGTTTCAAATTACATAAATGGGACGGGTATTAATTGCACAAATGAGTGAGGAATGTAATGGGCATTAAGTAAATTTCAATGGAAACTAAGGGAGTTAAATCCGATTTGGTAAAGTTAATTTCGAGTGAAAAGCCCTCAATATATTTGAAACATTTATTGTAATTCACTTTGTTTTCTTCGTTTTCCCTAAAGATTTGCATTTCACTTATTTCTTCAGCAATTTTGATCATCGAAGAGCTCCAAGCAACCTTCACTTCTTCAACAAGTCCAAACAAAGTTATAAATTGACCTCTGAAGTTCATCGGCCTTGAACCAAAGGAACAGGTTACCCATGTTCGAGCTTGTTGACAAGTTGGCATTTAGCCAATTACCCAATCATTTTGGCCTAAGTGTATATTTAGAAAGCAAGCCGAGAATGTGGCTTGCGTGGTCAGAACTAAAGTCAAAATACACACGGCATGTCAAACTCCATTTGCTAATAAGGCGTTGTGGGTGCTTTTGATATAATTACAAGATTTAAGCTTTCTGCTCAAACATACTGCTACTAAATTCAACCATTAGTGCTGATAATCACAGTAATAAAGTTAGGAGTGCAAGCCAAATTGCTAGTCCATGAATGAGAATTGAAAAGGGGCAAAGCAATTGGTAATTGAATAAAGTGATGATATATATTCACTTTCCGCTAGAGTTAAAAGGGGAATTGAAAAATAAATAATGTCTAGGGGAAAGAAATGTGAATTAATGCTAATGGTAAAGCTTCTAATAAAATTGATAATTTGAATAAGAATAAAGTTCTAAAAGGTTTGTCCAAAATACACATATGAATATTTTACTCTACACTAAAGAACAAATAGGTTTATCCCTTAACAAACAAACAAAAATCTTTGGAAATTCAATAGTTAAAACTTAATCATTTAAAAAACTTTTAACGGTTGTAATTATATGAAATTAACATCATGAAAACCTTTACAATTTAATTCGAATTGCAAGTAGAATTCCTAATACGGAATATTTAAATTGAAACAAAGAAATGCCCACGACTACGAAGCAATTCAAAAATGTCGTATTCTTTATGACACTACCCGAACTGATATTGGCATTTAAGTGGCGCTTTTAAATGGCAAACACATAACCATATCCGATGTTATCTACCACGACCAGACGTAATTGCTTTCATCGCCAGAAATGTACTGTGGCACTCATGCGGAGGTCAGGTCATGTCATATTGTCGATTTAGCTACCGGACCCCCATCCCCAGTCCCGAGCTCATAAAAACTTTTTCGCGCTGTCGAGTTTCAGATAAAATGCGAGAAAAGCGGAAAAAAGACATAAAACGCGGGCCACGCTAAGTGCAGCCGGTGGATTGGACTAGTCCGATGCCATGTGGCGTCATTAACGTGGCAACACGTTATTGTTGGATGGCCAAGGGTTGGGGGGGTTCTGGGGGAGGACGAGGGGGAGGAGCGGTCTGTGGGCAGGTGACCGGAGGGGGGCCTGGCATTAGAGGCGACAGAATAACCGCACATAATGGCGGCCCATACGATCGGGAGGAGAGGAAACGGAAATGAATGGAATGGAGAGTGGTGAGTGGAGAGTGGTGAGGGGGGAAGTGGAGAGTGAGGAGAGAAAGCGCGCTTTATATTCGCCATTTACGTGTTGAACATGGAATTTAATTTCTTCGGTAATTAATTGCAATCGTGTTGGCATTAGGTTTAATGCTATAATTGGGCAGATGTCTGCCCCTGCCTCTGTGTCGGTGTCAGTGTCAGGGTGTATCTGGGTGTGCGTGTGTTCAATGGGGTGCCTGTGGTTGGGTGTGCCTGTCCCTGGTCCCGCATCAAATTGTTTGACTTTGGCTTCGCCATTTTATTTGTCAAGTCAGTGGACATTAAGATGAAATGCAATGTTCTCGCCTAATTGATTTTATGATTTGCTTAATTGCGTTAGCGCTCGAGCATATTAGTGGGTTTTGTCCCCGATCAAATTAAATTATGTTTGCCTCACTTTGTTTTAGCGAGATCCCAGCGGGAATCATTAACTGAGAATCTAATTGAATTTCATCAATGTCGTGCTGTGCAGTTTTGGCAGGTTTGCTGGTAATTGAGGGTATACAACTTGGGCCAACCCTATTAAACTGATATGTGAATTTATGTCCCAAAACCTAAATTGCACTGTTTCTTTGTTTAAAATTGTTTAATGAAAATGTTGTATTTTTTATACAATTAAAATCCACTCAATTCAAAAGCATCCCAAATCAGATATATTTAAAAATTTCTGTAATAATCATTTCAGAATTTACTCACAGCACTGGAAAATTTTAATTAAATTAGTTTTCCACGCTCACCTGCAAAGATAAACAACGAAAAATTAGACAAATTAAAGAAAATATTTAGAATCATTAAATGCAATCTAAATATATAAAAATATATTCCGGGCCAGTGCCATCCAGCTTATTTGTGTTGGGCCCGGCCCAAAGGCGAGTAAACCGAGACCGGCACAAAAGCCCATTAAAACCCACACAAACACACACACATACCCGAGCAGGACTTAAAGGATGCCCCAAAAGAAGAAAGGGAAAATGAGATTGAGAAAAGTAGCCGAAACAAAAACAGAGGAAAACGACCCATGGAAGACCCTTAATTTCCTTGCCATCTTTTTTTAGCAGGCGCTAAAACGTTAGCACACGTTTGCCAGAGGGACGTCACTCATTTACGTCCACAAAGTTCATTTTAAGTATCGGCGACTCCTTGGGTCAGCAGCGTTTCCAAGGAGCTTCGCCCTCAAGGGTCAAAAGATGAAATAAAGCAAATACAAATATAACACCGAAGCCCTGATTTGGGACAGACTTTCTTTAATAATAACGTAATTACAAGATGCATTAATTTAAGTTTATTGAAGCAGAAGTTTTCCCATCCGACTTAGAATTTGAATCTTAAATACTAAAATATATTAATTGGATCTTACAGAGTAACTGTAAATCTCGGAAAATTTGATTTTAAAATAAAATTCCCTTCAATTGTGCCCAAGAATCGTGAAAGACTCCTTCTAAAATCAAACCTGCCACATAAGCTGCCAACAAAGGGGCTCGTGGCAGGCCATTAAAGCATAAAGAGTGTCAAAACACACAAAGACCTCCCAAAGCCTACCCGGAGAAGAACCCTCGATGAAGAAAAGCGCGAAAGAAAAGCAGCTACACGTGCCGACATCACCGGAAACGTCAACGCAAACATCGACGTCGACATTGACGCACTTGACAGAAATGCTGGCAAAAAGTGTAGATTTTTCTGTCACTTATGCACTCTAAAAAAATAATCTACTTCTATTTTGACACGTTTTGTAGCTTACTGGGAGTAGCTCGTTGCAAAGTCGCCATTCATTTTTAGGTAATTGCAAATATATATAATAGAAAGGGTAACATAAATACTGATAATATTTTTCTGGAATCATGTAATGTCAGCTGAAGACTTTAATATGTAAATTACTTTTTACTTAATTATACATATTGAGGACATTTTCAATTGTATGAGAATTTTAATCTATTAGCTACACAAACAAAATGTTATAATGAAACCGAAAATACTTCCGCTTCATATGCATAAATCAATTTTTAATATTAACTTAATTTATGGTTAGTTTTTTAAAAATTTGTTTGGAAAAATGTAAGTATTTAACATTAACTTGTGGTCGTGCTTGTCGTATTGAAAAAATCAATTTTGCTGAGTGTTTCAGGATCGAGGACAGAACAGGCACCGCATGAAATTAGAGGAAAGTAGCTAGAAAAGGATGCTCCTCTGTGGCTCTGGGCGGAGGCCCGAGGACTGCCAGCTACTTTATGCTTTCCGTGCTTCCTGTGTCATGTCGGTTGACCGCAAAATTAAATTACAAGAAAACCCCAAACGGACAACCAGGCCAAAAAGAACGAGTGGTGCTGTTGAACCCAAACAACAGGCCATAACAGCCAACTAGGAGGAAAAGAAGCGGATTTAAAACACTAAAGTAGGACAGCCAAAGCCGAAACAATAACCAAACTGGCCCTGGAATGGGAAACGGAACGGATGGGAAATGCCGGGCAGGACATTCCGAAGTTGGGAAATGTTTCCGTCCAGGCTGAACATGGTAATTACGTGTGCCCAGGCAAAACTGACAGACGGACTGACCCCTTATACGTCATCGCAACTGTCTATTCTATGGGTCATTAGTCCGACTTGGGTTTGGATCAACGTTCCGGTCCCCGTTTCCTATCCGTGGTGCTCAATTAGCAATTAGTTTTATTTCAATTCAGTTTACTTAAGTACACAAGCCCCTACTAACCCCATGCCAACCAGAAAAATGGGGATTTGTGTAACTTTTCCAAGTACTTAAAAGCTTAAGGTAAAAAAGTTGTATTTTTTGGGTCTTCAGTTTTTGCTCTTCATTTACGTTTTTTGGGTCACAGCTTTGTCAAATGACTTGTAAGGGTTTGGCGTTCAGGTGAGCTCAAAACAAGTTCAAAGGTATTTTTGTTTTCAAGCCCAAAACCTTAATTAGAAAATGAAATGGCCGAAATTAAGCAAATAATTGGGTGGCTTCAAGGCTTCTTAACGCAGAAACTTTTAAGCTTATACAAAATGAAAAAAGGGTTTGTCAGCCTAAATAACGGAATTATTTTTTTAATATTTAATGCTAGCTAATGAAGGCTTGGTAAAAATTAAATTAAAATCCCTAACAGCCAATAATTCATTGAAATACATAACAATTTATTTTTGCATACAGATTAATGATATATATCTGCACTGTTCAGTTGAGACTCCAGAAAATAATTATTATTTTTGTAATCTTCTTTTTGGTTTAAATCATTAGCTCGTTAAAGCTGAGACAACTGAACACTCCTTAATTGAGTGCTTCCTTATAAAAGTTTCTAAACTGCCAAGTCACCAACAGCCAACACCCTTAACAAAACCAAATAAACATATTTATATATACATATATATTGGTCTTGCTTCGTCATTGTCAGATTGAGAGCTTGGGAGACGAAGAACTAGGGAGTCGGGAGTGTCGGCGCCATCATCGGAAAAAAGGCTGCCACATTGTCGCCAATAATTCAACGACAACGTCGGCGGTCATAAACGAAAATGATTTATTGGCCGGGAAGGCGACAGATATCAAAACCGAAGCCAACTCAACAAGCCGCTTAACGCATCCCCACACCTCTCTACCATCCCACATATGGATGGCTCAATGCTATCAATGCATATCTCTGAGATAAATTATCATTTACAATCAGCGATGCAAGGAAATGGGTAAAAATATGAAATATACTCGTAATTAATGGCTTTGTGGAGAAGTTCTGTGTCGACGTTATGGTTTAGTTATCATTAATCTATATACAGATACAAAACACGCCTTACATTTATAAAATCACCTTTTTAACAATAATAAAACATACATACATTTATTTACATAACTAGTTTTTGAAATAGTTTTTATTTACAAATCAAAATTGTAGAATTTATATTTAGTTTTTGAAAAACCAAAACAATACAATTCATTTATTATTTTTATTTCTCCTTATGAAATTCATTATTCCTAAATTGTTCTTTTCAGAAATGCATGATTTTCGAAATATTTAAATAAATGTTTTTACCCAAGATTTTTTTCTGAATGTACTTCTTTTAATTTAATTTTCCTTTGTCGTTTGATTTTGTTGAGATTGTGTCAAACCGTCTAGGCGATGTGACGTTTTTATCTCCGCGACATTCTGCATATGCTTAACACATTTTCGCAATTGCCGCTGATTGTGGTTTCTGTAGTTTTTGCCTCCAAACTTTTATTCGCATTTAAACAAGAGCCACTGGAAACAAATCTGTGGCGCCAGCATAAATTATACACGGATGTTTGATTTTTGTCCTTCGCCTTTTTATTGTTTTAGGCAGTCGCTATATATAGGCAAAAATTGAAAACAAAAGCTGTGTGGCTAATTTTAATAGCCATCGGATTGTATCCATTTCTATTCAAATATGTTTACCATTCGAAAAAACATTTGCCGGAGGTTGTGAAATACAATATTGTGATTACATCTGTTTACCATTTACATAATTTGGTTAACAAATATATTGTTTTATTTGGTTTATTTGTGTATTCCGGGTACCCGAAATTTGTGGGGCCCATAACATTTCTGTTTCATTTTATTTATGCCATTATAACTTAGTAATTCCTCTTCCCATTCCCCATTCCCCAGTCCAATGCTCCGCCTATCTTATCCCTGTTTATCTGATAAATAAAACCAATTTTCGTTAATACGCCAACGAATTTGCACATTTATCGACTGCATAATTTACAAGCAGCCTAATTAACCCAACTCGCAACTAAAAATTTGCACCCAAAAAGAATGTAAATAAGCCGCAATTATGGTGGCTGCTAATTGAAGCAAAAGGCCCGACCCCACGCAATTTGGGTGGGAATATTAAAGACTGGAGCGGAAACTGTGGCACGTTCCACCTCAGAGTTTCGCATTCAAAAGTGAGTAAATATCTGGAACGCAAACTCACACACAACCGAGAGTACATGAATATTCCTGGCCCATTATAACAATTACTTGCACTTGCCCCATCATTTCTCGTTGGCAGGAGCAAAAAAAAAACACACAAAAATATGGACTACAAAATTTAACCGAAAAAGCAGGGGAGAAGGCAGGGGATGAGGCGTGGGAAGTTGAGTGAGGCAAGTCAAACACTTGAATATGTGGTAGAAAGGCGAAGGCGTTAAAAACCCGAACACATTTTGTGGGCAATGGGCTTTGCCAAAAGACTGCCTGACATCCTCACTTTTCTCCCGGCTCAACGTACAATGCGGCGTATGTGTAATATCGTGTGTGGTGTGGTGTGGTGCAAGTGCATGTTGACTTTGGCACAACCACATAGATGTGTGTGTGTGTGTGTCAGTCTTAACAAACAATACATCTACACTGACCTACATAGATGCCCGGCTTGGTTTCTCATTTGAAAGCCCGCATGTTGCCGCCGCAATTCCTACAAAACGTATTTTCCTTACGCAATTCCTTTTTCCCATTTGATTTTCCATTTTTTGGGTGCCTTCCCCTTTTTTATTCAGTATTTTCCATCCTGATGGAGGTCATGCCGGCATACAAAAAAAAATGGCAAATAAAACCGAACCGAACAACAGCCAAGTGCAAGCCTCAACGAGTATTTAGTTAATGGGAATTATTAAAAATGGAAACTTTTACAGCAATAACTCAAACGAGAAGCAACGAGATGGAGCCGAAGCCTGCAAGCCTGCTGCAATTGCAATTTATTTCCGCCCCTGCCAACAACATCTTTTTTTTCACCCAACAACTTCCGTTTTGAATGCCCCGGATTCACTGACTTGTAACAAAAAAGATGAATTTTTCATTGCTGCTGTAAAATGAGAGGAGTAATATTGAAAATGGGGGTTTCGTTTTCACGCAAATATTTGTGCTCTGGGTTATTTTTGTTTTCCATTTTTCGGCATTCAAAATGGGAAAATGCTGCTTAAATATGAAAAAAGGTTTTTGCGGTACCTACTGACGTGTGCATATTCAAAGGATAATCATTTGAGGAATTTATTTTGGTTCGAGCTCTTCTGAGAACTGTTCATAAATTGCGGCTTAAATGTTTATGCAATTGTTGTGTAACCACTTCAGGAATTATGCATTTTTTACAAGAGCAATTATTAAAATTGTATTTCATGGAATTTAAATGTGAAGCATTTTTTGGTTTTTACCCAACTGATTTATGATGGAAAATTGTAGTGGAAAATAATTGAATTCGGTATAAAAACGATAAGGAAAATAATTACAGAAATGCTGAATATTTATATCAATGTAAATATCGCCATTTGAATATAACATTTTATTAAAATATATTGCAAAATAAATTAATAATTTTGTGGATTTTTGTTGTATCTCATATTTAAATTTGGTTCTCCCGATACTTGCTTCATTATTAATACCGGCCGTAAAAAATACTCCCGTCAAAACTGTGCATAAAATCCCTGTGCAATTTTATGATCATAGTTAAATAACTCCCTGAAATATTTACCTATTTTCCGATAAACAAAACTTATTCCTAGCTTAGCATTTTCCCAGAAATTCCCCATATTGATAAAATCTGGTGACAGCATTCCGCTGGAATAGAGTCTTTTCGTGGATAGCCGTTAACATTTTTGTTGCCACGGCTTAAACCAACTAAATTAGCCAGATGCCGTAGTCATGGCCTATCCGTGGTTATTGTGAACATATTTTAGCCGAAATTACTTAGAATATTTTCGTGTCTGCCCCGCCATGAAATGAAGCTTCGTGATAGCTATCAAAGGGATGGCGACAGCGGCGGCGCCGACGACGACGAGAAGTGGATGTTGGATGGTGCAGCCTGACAAAGACTACAGCACTGGAAATTATCCCCCAAAAAAGCTTTTTGAACATTTTTCGAGGCAATTGCTATTTTTTTTTTCTGTTCTTTTCGGCAACGTCGGCTGTCGTAAACCAGGCGTAGGCTATTAATTTTATCACCGGGCCAGGTAGAAAAGTCCAGGACAGAAATCTGGCTGCACCACCGGATGGGGTGGGTAATTTTAATAAAATTTTCGTACTCGAAGCGTAGAGCTTTCAGGCCTTTCATAATGTAGATTTTATGCTGATTCAATGTTTTTCTTCGTTTGTGCGGCACAGATTGAAGCTGGGCGTGGCTAGGCGTGGCTAGGCGTTAAATTAAAGGCGGCTTATGTGCCGTAGTCAATTTGTGTTAAATTTTATCAATCGTCGGGGGAGAAGAGCACAACTTGCAGCATAAATCTCTTTTAGTGCCATACTTTTCAACTCCAACAGCCAGATACTTCCTCCCCGCGCCCCCCGAAAAGCGGCTAAAGTTATGAATATTGATAAGGTCGGGAAAGGTGAACCATTTCTAGGATGGCCCGCTGCTTTGTTGTAATGTTTCATAAAGCGTCTTGCCAAAATTGAGTTTCGCCCCATTTGGGATTACACACTCGCATCTTATCTCACTTTCGCTTGGGCTGAAAATTGCGTTTAATATTCAGTCGTAGAAAATTAGTTTTATGTGCAGAATGTTTCAGAAAAGGTGAAAGAAAGACACCGCTCTGCTTAGCCCCTAATGAAACACACAGACGGCGATAAAGGCGATAAAGAAGGCTCGCTCGTCTAAGCAAATTACTGGATGTCGTACGGGTTAATTGAATTGCCCCACCGGCGATGGTGAACACGTGTGCCACTGATACGATATTTCTGGCCTGGCCCGAAAGCGTTTAAATTCCCCAAACGGAGATTTTGTTGAGTTTTGGCAATTAAGAAAGTTGTTGGTCCCAAAAGTCCAACATTTTAACTGCCTTCGAGAGCGTTTAAAAGAAAAATGTTTGTTAATAAAGCCGATGGCGCAAGGCCTAATTGGATTTGTTTATTTTTAGTATTTTAATAAAAACCACATCCAAATAAAATTGTTTATTGTTTGGAAGCTTATGCTAAATATATGCATAAGTGGATATTAAAAATAAAATAAAAACATTTTTGTATAGCACACTCAACAAAACCAACTCTAAAAAATAAACATAATAAAAACAAGCGTTAAAGCTCCAAGAACAACTTTGAAAATGCTTCAATATAATTTAAAATTGTATATAAATAGCTAAGCTCTAGCACATAAACTCATAAAAGTAAAACTCATTTCTGCTTGGTGCTACTGCCCATGGAAATGTTCATCTTCATTTTCAGTAACTCGATCTGCTAAACGATCCCAATAAAATGTGTAAAATCATTATAAACTATGCGAAACACTCAATTGCACACGCCAGCAATCGGCTACTCCTCTTGATAATTACTTGGATCCATTCCAGATTTCCCCCGCCCCCGGAATCCACTCCACAGGGTCTCGAGGCACTTGGGGCACTGGCACTCGGAGTCAGTCAGTTGGCTACAGAGGGCTGCAGAAGGCAGCTGCAGCTGCACTTCAACACTTCGCAGGCATGCAAATAATAAAGAACTAAGAAAAGGAGCCGAGAAAAACCAACAAACATAAAGAACAATTACAGAATAGCTTATCGGCAATTAAAGAAACACGCCCCACGGAAGTCGCCGGCGAAGGAGTTGAATCGCTGAAATGGAAATGGAAATGGAGAGGCGAGAGCTCTTTGGGTCAGGTCAGTTTGGTTGAGTTTCGTTTCGTTGAATTGCTCCGGGAATTGCCGAGGAGTTCCTGGGGTGGTGGTTCTAATCATTTGCTGGCCATTAATTGTTCAACAAAATGCCTTACTTGGTGCCCTGGACGTGCGGCACATGCAACACATGCGATAATTGTTGCAGTTTCATGCAATTCAACGCACAATACAGCTTTTCAATTGTTCGCGACAATTTGCAGCTTTATGGCGTAATTTATGCAACATCAACAGGCGCGGAAAATAGTGAGTGAGGAAAGAAGTTATCTTTCTTAAGGCGGAGTTTCAATACTCTTTTTTTATTTATTAAATATTTAAAATGGACAAGGGAGTAGTTTTCTACTTTTACTAGTATAATAAAAATCACTTGGACATATCCAATCTCCTCTCCTGCGTTGCAATTTCGCAATACCCTCAACAAGGGAATTAAATTGGGGAAAGGGGGAGGTAGGAGAGTGCGATGTGACATCCCTGCTGACAATTTGAATTAAGTGTAGTTAATGTTGACAAACGTCTGTCCAGCCTGAGAACAATGCTTTCCGTTTCCCACCGCCCGTCGACTCGAAGTTCGCTAGAGCGGTTGCGATAGTTGGGCCTGAATTGGGGCTGGGAATGTGCAAGTATATCCCCTATAGTACATATATCCCGCCACCCCTATTGCCCAACCCCTTCCTTCCGTGCTTAACAAACTGCCAACAAGATGGGGACATGCTGAAGTGGCATTTGCCCAGAGCTGGCAGCCAAACATGATTGATGAGTGCTCCGGATTCTGTGGGCGGGGAGTGCGAGATTAAGATAATCGACATTTGTATAATGCCATTTCCCCCTTCTCCCGATCTGCGGGTTAAGTGAAATTGGAGAGCAGGAACAGTAAATAAATTTAATAAATATTAATCAACTCAAGAGTTTACGGTTGCATAGCTAAACTATGTGTGCTTAACTCGATTATATTTGATTGAAGGGGAAAGTTTATGGTTGACTGAATTTACTAATAATATTTACGTTTGCTTCACAAGAATTTTAAATGAGCATTATTTCCCGAAAAGAGCAATCATTAAAAATGTATAATTTAATAATTGATTTATTTACAGCTTGCATTTCTATTGTCGTTCACAAAAGGGTAAATCTAGTACTATCGGCAGGTGCCTAATATCAATATTTATTTACGCCATTAACATTTATCGATAAGCCAGTACAAGGTTTTGTGTTTAGTTGGATAAAAAATCACCCATTTAGCCGTACTCAACCACTTTAATCAGTTCAATTAGCTCCACTTCATTAGAGATTTGGTTCTAAGCATGAAAGGGACGATTGTCCTACTAAGCCTCTTAATTAATGGGCATTACAGAAGGAAGACTCGGTCCTCTTTGAATCATAGTTATTTGTGTTCACTTTCCGGATAATGTGTTTGAAAATAGTTAACATTTCAAATCGGTAATTGCGATATGACTGTTTAACTTTACTATCCTTAAAAGAGCGCCCTCCCAATTAAATTTTAAAGATGGCTTATTAAAATATACATTAAGCAAAAAGAAATAAAAGGGATTCCAAAGATTTTAATTTGAATAATTTTCTAAATGAACTGCTAAAACATGCAAAATATGTTCAATTCCTATTTAAAGTTAATTAAAATTTGCATATGATTTGATATATCTAGAAAAATTTATATCACGTTTCTATAATATATTTAAATAAATACAGGAATATAAAATAAAATCATTTTTACCACTTTTTTTTATTTTTCTTTTATATTGTTTATGTTGCAAAATTAGGAAACCTAATTTTAGGAACCCTAATTTTGTTGTTATTCAATTCCAATGAACAGGATCGGAAACGGGAACACTCCACATTATTTAGCAAACAATTGAGCCGTGCCCGTTTTGGCCCTGAACGAAGATGAATAAATAGAAATCGATATTTCCTTCCTGATTTGACACCTTTCCGTTGTCATTGTGGCAGCTGTTTGTCCTTTTTGGTTGCACTTTCAGGTAGATGTACTCAACACAGAAAATGACAAAGGAACACCGCAAGAGAGGGCCAAGAAAATCAATAGAAACAATGCCCAAGTCCTGTGTGTGCGAGGACTGCAAACAATGGCCACGTACCACAGGACATAAGCAGATCTTATCTCAGCCAAGGAAAAGAACGTGTTAATAGATATTAGGCTGGTTGTTTGTTGCCCTGTTCGGAGGACAGGAAATCGGGGCGTGACTGAAATTTATAAATACCATTTTCAATTCCCCCAAAAAATGTTCAAGCATATTAACCTTTGGATCTTTTTCTGTTTTTAGTTTTGTGAATCAAAGTTGTTAATTTTATTGGATATATCTGTGTGTTGTCGGCATACATAATTTCTTAGTTATGAATTTTCGTAAAGGGCCAAAACGCTTGGGGCGAATGCTGTTGGGAATGCTCTGTGCATGTCAATGAGCAGATAGTTCTCAATTGGGTTTCGGCTTTATTCAATTTAAAATGTGCCACTTAAATGGAGTTCCTCTTGAAACCCGTTACCACAACCTCCTCCGAGTTGTCTATTTTTGTAGCCCACCAAAAGTGCATTGACATTGCTAAATTCATTGCCCGTTCATGCCAATTTTAATTCTTCTTTTTCTGCCGTCTCGGTTGTGTTGCCTCCTTTCATTTCGCAGCTTTTTTTTCAACTATTTTTATTTTTTTTTGTTGAACCCGCATTCGTTTAGCTCTCAAGTGACGACAAACGACCGAATGCCAAATGCCAGGCCAGAGTCAGAGGCAGAGTCAGCGGAGTCAGCTTTTCACTCTCCGTTCCACTAAACTGCCTCAAATGCCGCGTGACGCATAGAGACGATTTAATTCTTCTGCCCCTTGCTGAAATACTCTATCGAGGGAGACGTTTCGTCTCAGTTGGGATTTGATTTATCAGCAGCAGGCCGAAGCGTAAAATAATACAATATATATATATATAGTTACGTAAATGTTTTTTAAAATTTACTTGAGTATATCTAATGACCGGGCCGAAGTGCCTAAGGTATATTTTTGCATATTTTGCGCGCGTTTAACTCCAGTATTGTGTAAGCATAATATGCTACTATTTATATTTCATTTTTGTTTATGCATTAAGAATTCCTAATCTCCATTTTTCTCTCGAAATCGTACTCACAAAAAATTAAACATGTATCTGATCTAGTAGGCTGAGATCAGTTTTAATTAAAATTAAGGTATTTTAAGTCTCAGAAAATCTAGGGTAGGATTTGATTATAAATTAATTTTAATGAATTTATAAGTCCTCTTTTAGGGTATCTAACTTAATTGTCGTTTTGCCCAACTTATTTATTTCTCTCTATTTTTGTATATATTTTACATATTTTGCATGTCTCCTGCGAGGCCTCGACGCCTTGTTGGTCGCCCATTTGTCCAGTTTTGTCTCCGTCTGTGTCCCCTGACCCCCATCATTTCTATTTCCATTCCCATTTCCATCTCCATTTTCAGTTCCAGTTCCAGTTACAGCAGTACGCATTTTAAACTACAACAACGACGGCAAGAAACACAGCTGAATTGCATTCATATTCATGTGACAATTTGCATGAGATACAATGAGGCCATAATACGAGTAGAAGTCAGCATAGAACTTTTTTCTTTCTACTGAAAAACGCAATTTTTTCTAATTTATGTTCGCATTTAAATAGAACAAAAAGGGAGAAGGGAGAACAAAGTTTGCTGAATGGGCAAGAGTTTTTTGGCATCCATTCCAGAATTTTTCACAGTTTATGAAGGAACTCGTTTGTTTGGTGAATCGTAAATGTTACATTCATAATTTATAATAAATATAATTTATAGTTGACTTTCACCCAGAAATATTTCAAATAAATATACAATAACATAACATTGTTTAGATATAATAATCACAGAACTCTGACATATTTTAAATTAATTTTTTATGTTTTATTTTTTTAGACTACAATCCTGATACAACTTTATTAAAATTCCCCAGTTCTCTACACTTTAAGCAAAATCACCGTCCATGAACGATATGCCATATGCATAAGCAGATAATGTATTCTTCAGAATAAAGAATGAGGAAAACAAAAAAAAAGGAGAAGAGCAGGCAGAACAGAAGCTGGCTCGCTTCCGTTTGGTCTCAATTGCATTGCTCTGCTCCCATGTGCGGTCCATGCTCGTTCGGTTTCGGATCGGTTTCCATCCATTCCCTCACCGATTTTGTCAACATATGTTCAACATAATCACAAACAAGCCAGGGTATTACTTTAACACAAACATCATCGACGAAGAAAAGGCAAAATCCGAGAACAAGAGGAAAGGAAAAGGAGTCTGGCCGAAATTCAATTTGCTGCATTTGGAATTTAATTTGTGAAGGTTCGATGAGTCGGATTGAATATCTCCTCCACATATTTCGTATTGTGTGCCTTTTGTTTTTCCGTATTGTTATAGGCCACTTGAGCGGCTTATGCTAAATAGACAAACACATTTTGGTAACAATTCCCCCGTTTGAGTATCTTGTGAATGTGTGGCATTTCGTGAGCTGTCTAAGTGGCTATTCGTTATGGGGTGTCGAAAGTTGGCTGCACTTTTTGAAGTTGCGATGATGAATTGTTTGAAGCAGTCAGTGTCAGACAGCAAACAGCTGCTGCTGGGCTGCTGGGCGGCTGGGATGTCGGTCAAGATGAAAAGATGAGTGGCAAAAGCTATTGAACCATCACCGATAGATTGATGCCTAGAGAGATTCCCTTTCATTTTCTTGGGATCCCTTAATGGGTTGGGTTGGGTTGGGTTGGGCCTATAAATAAACAAGCATCAATGTGGGGAATCTATGAGGGGGGGAATCGTTTGATATTTCCATATAAATAGCATTCACTTCGCACTATTGACATTTTGCACCGCTCCCTCAAAGTCCTCGCTCGGTCAGCTCGATTTCTTGAGACGATTTACGACTTCCGTGAAGAGAAGCACTTTCAGTGGCCAGTATGCAATCGGCATTCATGGTGTGCCTCCGATTTAAATATATACAAATCCTCAAACATACACCTAAACATGGAGACGTCTGTGCGTGTTTGATATGCAGTTCATGTCTCAGATGTCTGCATTGATGGGAGTTGCAAGAAGATTCCTCCAATACGGCAAAAGAGAAGTACAGGCGAACATCCCACTTTATTCGAAGCAATTTTTATTAAGCTACTTAGGAATATTTTTTAAGTTGCAAAAAATACCCATTTTCTTATCAAAAATACAAAAATGTTTAATTTGGCTTTTAAAAAATGTATTGAAAATGGTAAAAAAAAAGGAAGTAACATTATCAATATTAAGCCGTCGAACAAAAAAATAATAATATAAATAATTCTTTAGATTAAACTACAAAAAAATGTAGTAGAAATTTCAAATTAAAAGCCAAACTTACTTTACTAATTTAGTAATTTGTGTTTTTAATCATTAGTAAAAGGAGTTTGCGTTATGGAGGTTGGACTGTACACTCCAAGAAATCACAAAAAACTCGTACATACTCGAAATGTGAGTTAGGGGAGAGTTGGGAGTAAAAAAAAAAGAGGTGGGATGAGATGCGTTGGGGTTGCAAAGATGGATACCCACTCAAATCTGCATGGGCGGTCCAAGTAGAAGCTAATCTGATTTATCAGTCTGCAAATAGATTTTGTGCGAAAAGGAAACCAAAAGCGGATAAGACTTTTCCCTGTTCAAAAACGAATGGACAAGATTGAATCGGAATAAGTTATATTGGGGGAGTGGGGAAAATAAGAAAGTGAAGTAATTGAAAATATGAATAAAGCGGATGAAGTATTGGCAACATTACCTCAAGTTATAAGATATATGCGTTCAACCCTCATAATTACTACGCCTTGGCGAATTAAATTACATCAACACTTCACACACAATGCTGTCATTAATTTCAGCTAATTCGTTATGCTTTCTTCAAACACACACTCAATTAATCAACGGCAAAGGCAGAACCCTACATAAAAGAAAAAGTCAAGGAAAAAAATATAGAAAATCCAGCCATTAAGGATATCCTTGTAACATATACACTATATATTTCTTTAGCTCAACTGCTGGAAAACATCAAAAACATGTTTCGGTCAATAACAATTTCAGCCGGCTTTATGTTTTTATTTTTTCTTATTTTTGTTGTATTTAGCTTGTCGCTTCCACTTGAGCAATTAATACGTGAGCAAACTGGAAAATATGCTAGCCATATATTTGAGTGGGTGGGAGTGAGAGAGCCGTGACGAAAAGAGACAGAAATAAGCGCCAGAGCAAGTGCAAAACAATGTTCAAGTGTTGTATTGTTGAAAATAAAATTGGCCCCAAAAAAAAGACGGCAACCATCATAACATTTAGAGTGTGCAAAAACTTCAAATTGTTTCTCATCTCTGGGCTTCTGTTTCCATTCGTCTGCCAATGGATTATTTTTATCGCATAACCCCACAAAAAGCAGTTCGAAACCAAGAAGGGAACCGAAGCTTGAAATACCCTGATTGTTCCTATAACAGAAACTTGTGGAGAAAATTAGTATACCCTTAGCAAGAGCACAGAATAAGAAGAGACATAGACAGAAACCATAAAGCGGAACATTTTGCAATTGCGAAACCCGAACACGCCTCTCACATTGTCACAGAACTTGATCTATATATAGTGGGCAGACAATAACAATGATTATAATTACAACTGTCTTTATCGTGATGATGATGATTGGGTTTAGTGTCTAGAATTAAATATCCCGCAAAATAAATTGTTATTTTTCTTTCATTTTTTGTATTTACAATATGTATGTCTGTTGGAAAAAGTACAACACTGACGAAAATCTGCTCATATTTCAGTCAACCAAGCGGAAATCCTTTATGCCCCACCGCTCGCTCATCACCTCATCCCATGGAAAATCCCTCCGCTTTTCCGGCCCCCATGCCGTATAATAAATACTAACGGTTTCGCCTGACTTTTCCAGCCGACTCACATTTTTGCAGCTCGTTAAATAGGCGACAGTCGAGAGCTAGATTCTGTCTCTTTCACTCCCCAGCTAGCCGTCTCTTTCCAGACACTCTGTATTCATTGTTAGACCGTAGACTTTTTTAGTTGCCTGGGTTGGGTTGCATTGTGTGAAAAAGTTTTAATTGGATGCTTATTACACAAATTTGCTCGTTTTCTTTTCTGCTCCTCACATTTTTTTTGTTGTATTTTATGTGGCTTTGATATGGCATTTGAATTTGTTAGTTAGGAGTCAAACGTGCAGGAAGAAAAGTGAAAAGTTACTGACTTTTAATGGTTTATTGTGGCTAATAAAATGGTGGCTTACTGCTAAAGGGTTGTGTACGTTTTTAAATTTTCATACCATTTAGTTGATAAAAACTAGAAAACATTTAAGAACAACAATTGTAAGCTTCAAATAAATCAAATATAAATATAATTATTAGGCATGGTATAACGTATATTTATTTAGATATACCTATAAAAGAATTTAAATGAAGCAAGCACAATTTAAGTAACGAAATTTCAAATCCATTTGCATGCCAGTTTGTAATGTAAAATGCAAATAAATTCCCATGTCAGTGTATTTCTGTTTCCAAATGATAATTCACTTCCCCTCTCCTCATCCTCATCCAGGCATTTTCATAATGCTCAGCCCAAAAATAATCCAATTAGCCAGCTTAAATGCACATGCTACTGCTGCGTAAACTGCGTTGGACAACAAAAACACAAACAGCACATGACGAAATGATTCCAATTAGAATTACAAAACGCTAATTGCATTTTACAAAACATTTGAATTGAATTTCTAATTGCCAATCGCTGCGGCACAATGATTCTGCACATAAATGAATAATTCTAAATGGATTGCCAAACGACGCCCAGAGTGGAAAAACAGCTAAAAGGAAGAACAGCTGTTACGGCCATGATGATTATTCGCTAAATCGCCGAAAAAATATCGCGATACCATGGGAATAATTCAATATGCAGTTGAAGGCATCAAAGATTTTGATTGCATGATTTTTGAAATGTTGTTGAGGCATATTGCATCGAGGAATGCACGATGGCTTTAATATTGCATTGAATAAATACAACAAGTTGTTTTGTTTAATGCCAAATAACCATTATTATTGCGCAGGCTAAGATGCCGCCTGGCCAGCGTTTGATCCGCTTTGATGAACTGCCCGAAAGGCACTTTAAACCGTATACATAGGGCGGGGAGGTCTTCTATCTACCTGCATTGCCATTTAAGATCATAAACGGCTATCAGTTTACAGCGCTTTCAAAACATCAGAAAAAGCTTGGAGAGGCTCAGTAAAAAAATGCCTTATATATAAGTCGACGACATCCAGATTCCCTACTAATTGGTTTTGACAATTTTTAAACATAAAAAAAAAAAATATTTCATTTAGTAAATATGAAAGGAGAATAAATATTAATATTATTCTTTAGCAATAATTAAATTCATATCAACCATTTATTCAACTGACAAACTATACCCTTATATTTTTATTATTTTATATAATTGCCCTGATTTCTTTAGACATTATCTGAAGTTAATGTTAAAATATGACATTGTTGCAAAATTTTAAGAGATTTTAAATACCCACTTTTCCCTATAAGCACCTTATCCAAGCACAAACACGAAATTATAAGATGTCGAGGCACAACCGAAAACCAGTTTCTCCTCGATGGACCTCGAAAAAAAAACTGGGAGAGAATACAAGAGACTGGCCTCTGCAAGCTGGGCTATCAAAAAACTTTTATCACAAAGAAAAGCTAAACCAGTCAACGGGTTTTATTTCGGGTCTCGGTTGTTGGCTAATTTGTCTGCAGTTTCAATATTCAAGCCAATGGGTCCTTTTTGCTCAGTTTGTTATAAATTTGGGAAGAGAGACACGGAAGAACCGGGAATCGATATCTGGGCATCTCATTTGCAGGCTGGCTATATTTTTTTGATCTTTTGCGCACGAATTAACTTCAAACAGGCGTGAATAATGCCCTGCCGATCTTTTGTCTTTCGGTTTTTTGGGGAATCTGAAAATACATTTGCCTTAGAGAGAGGGCCCCACATTAAAGTGCCGCCTGCCACACGCTACCCCCAGATTTGTATCCATGCTTTATGACATGTGCGGTTTGAGTTATGACCTGCTCTGGCTTTTTCACTTTTTTTTTGTTTTGTTTGGGTTTGGGTTTTTTTTTGCGGCATGTGCGGAGCTTGAATTTCTTGATGCCCCTTCCTTTCCGTACATATTTCAGATGGCTGATAGTTTAATTGGTCCGGACTTTATGTGTTTTGCGGTTTTTTTGTTTGCTGCCGCCTTATTGCTTGACTTCTTTGTGCTTTTTTTCCCGGCACGCTACTGGTCTTTGGCCTGGGCGTAATGAAGACGTCACATGGCAGGCATATTAATGCTAATTGATTATGCCAAAGTTCCTGAAATTGTTAAAGCAACTCTGCGCAACTAATCTTGATCGATAAAGAATTAGTGTGTGCTCTCCGAGGGTTTGTTGGCACTTCACAAGAAACAAAATTCTTAGCGAAAGGCCCACGCAACACAATTTTAAACAATAAATCTCATTGATTGGTGGTATTAAATCACCTAATAAAACTTTTGTTCAATCGGAACTTAAAGAGTTTAAAGGTAATTGAGACATTTAAGTCACAGCAGGGCCTCCATTTCTACAAAAAGTTCCTTGTACAAAATATAAATCTTGGGATGCTCTTTTCAAAATTTATGACGACAAACCTGAAAAAACATTTCCTCCAAAATCTGTGTAAATCTATAAATCCCACACTCAATTAATTTGATTAACGCCGCCATAAAAAGTCGACAATAAAATGCAGGTTTGCTAATAAAATGATTCAACAATAAAAATAGAACAAATATATACCAATGAATTCATGGATTGAACTTTTTACGACACGAAACTGATGCCAAAGTTTGCCGGCAACGACAAGTGTTTTGCAGTTTTAATAGAGACATAAAATGGGTTATAAATACTGGAATTTCGGGTACTGTTCATTCCCCTGTAATTTGGGGTATTTAGCCCGCAACTGAAAAAACCGCCCGCCTTGTAGAAAAACGCATAGATACTCGTATGTGGAAAAAGGGCAATAAAAAGTTGAAACAAAACATTTTCGTTGTGGATTGCGGGCACAGATATACATTTTCAAAATGTGTCGAAAACGCCCAGACAATACCAAAAAAAAAAGTCATAAATAGTTTTCGTTTCATTAGCTCCGCTTTTGTGAATTGTTCGAAAAATTTCAACAAAACAACTGCAACAAATATGAAAGTTCCAAATGCAAGAGTTGGGGAATTATAAACAAGGAACTTGTTTATTCAATCAGGGAAGAAAGAGAACCAAAAACACAAAAACTAAATACACAACAAATACACACCTGTAATTGAACTTTGGACGCCCGATCGGACGTCACAACAATCACACACAATCCTCTTGCCACAAATAATTTACAGACCAAACAACAGACGCCACTCAAACATACTCGAGCCCCTCGGACAGCGGCATTTAATTAATGACTTTTTATCAAGACTGAATAAATATTCAGTGGTTTGAAATTTGCATACATTGAAATAAATAAATCCAAATTAGAAAAAAAAAAAAAAACACACGCACAGACAAAATTACAATATGAGTGGCTGACGGACACGAAAGCCAAGGTATTGAATATTCAGAGTAAAAGTCAACGAATTTGTTTATAGTTTACTGGCTGATAGTGTTTACACATTTATGGCTACCTGAGGCAAGATGAGTGAGAATATTGGATATTTGAGAGGCAGATAAAGTTTACACATTTATTGGCCTATTTTATGCTTGAAGGAGATCGAAATAAGCACTTAGGAATTTGGAATAAATAAGTGACACGGAGGTATTCGTGTGATAAAATATCAAACTGCAGAATGTGATTTAAAAGTACAGAAAGTTGGAATAAATAAATTTCGTTTTGTTATTAAATAATTTATTCAATTTTAACATTTTTAAAAGACAGACTTTTTAAAGAACTTTACAATAGTATTATTACAATATATATCATAGCTATTTCTCCTATCAACAAGTTGAAAAAAATGCCTAATGAATATTCGTAACTCTACTTAAAAGATATCCATTAGATGAGGACTACAAGTCAGTGGCAATTTCAGACGATCCTCTTACCGGAAGGCAATTATAAATCGTTTGCCATTAATCAAACTAAGTACTAAGAGTTTAAGAATTCGGGGAATTAAGTACTCCCACAAGAACTGGTCGAGAGGCGGAGTCGGAGTAATTAATGTTCAACTTGCTCCTTGACTATGGCCCATTAAGAATACAAATCAGAGAACAAACTAAATGGGCCGCCCTCGCATCCCAAATCATAGAATATTATGTCGTTTCTCCATTGGACACGCAATGCATGTGTCTCATTTTCATGTTAGCTTTCGCCACACTTTTCATTTGAGCATGTTTCTCTGTTGTGGCGCGTACTACTAATTAAGCTATTTTTAAAAAGGCGAATTTTCCGACTCACGCACAGGGCAGTGTTAAACGGGCGTGGTCACGCCCCACTCGTCGCTATGTCTGGCAAGATCGCGTGTACATATATGTTATATCTAAGTTGAGGGTGAGGAGGAGTGGCAGCTGTGCTCAATTAATGTCATTTTGCTAGCCATTTGAAAAATATTTAAGATACATTTGTGCATTGTATGAGCAAGGGAAATCTAAATTGCTAGCCACCATAAAATGAAACAGATACAATCATATACTGAATATATAGCTATATCATAGACACATACACATTTGACATTGAACTCATTCTAAAGTCACGCCCACTTGAATTTCCTTGAGTTTATATTTTGGGAGAGGCGGCGAATTTTATTTCGTGTTTAATTAAAGATCGCCAAATTGAAATATAAACATATTTCATCAGCAGCATATATAGAACTCGTCAAATTAGGGGAGAAGATGATTTTTTCCGACATTTTTGGTGAATTTATTATCTCTTTGGACGAATTAATCGAGGCTAATATTAGAGATTTCCTGGCACGGGCTGGATTAATTGTTAAATGTACATATCCCCAGCTATATGCATAAAGCCACATCCACAGACTTATAAAAAAGTTGTGTTAAGACTCTCTGGTTTGGCTTAATGTGTCCCTGGGGTGGAATTTTATGCGCTATTTTGCCACCACTGTCATCTGTTGGTTTGGCTTTTATGGCCGACAAATGCACTTTACACCTCGACCATTAAATCACTCATTAAAATGGGGAGCGGAAGACTTATTAGTCCTACAGATTAGACAAATTTCAATGAACTCTGTCAAAGATTTATGAGTTGGGAACGATGATTCGATAAAGCGCCAGAATTTTGTACAATTTTACAACATTTTAGATTTCCCAACCGCGCCCCCCTCTGGTGAACGAAAAGCCCATTCAGGGCGGTTTTCTTTGGCACCTTTGCGTAAACAATTTTTCAAGTTTCGTAGGCGCCAAACGAAAGGTTGTAAACAAAAATATTTTGTATTTTGTTTTGTCTAATTAAAGCTCACGAAAATAGCCGAACGGATTTCTCAACATTATAAGGCCGCTTGTAAACCGGCGGGAAACATGCCAACGCATTTGTTTTGCTTAAATGTTTGTGAGCCTCAAAAGCTAATAAATTTATTGATGCGCCGAGCAAAAACAAGTTCCGTCTGTGGACATACCCCCAAAATCAGAGAATCACAAAAAAAAAGTATGAATGGCCATTTAAATAAAACCGCAAACAGCAAATAAAAATTATGGAATTCAGCATTTCGCCAATGGGGCCTAATTTGCATTGGCGCCAATGGGCAAATAAATAAAAAAAAATGTAATATAAAACCCAAGCAAAACGATATTTATGTTCGACGCAATGAGAATTAATTAGAGGTCTTGGGAGCTTACCTGATCTTGGCAAAAGTATCCGAATCCGATGATCCCGGCGATGGCGAGAAAGAGGCAAAATACAATGATTGTTCGTATTTTGGAGCGAGGTTCCATTTTCTTGATTTCATAAACTCCACTGGGTAGCAGTAAGGCAAAATCACTATCGACTTGAACAGAGACGTTCTTATGCATATCCACGGGCATGTTCCATTCCCTCCAAAAACCCTCCGACTAACCGCACTAGACCATCAACCAAACAAATGCATCGACTCGATCCGAATCCGGTAATCGCGAACCGCGAAACGATGGCGATGGCGATGGCAACTCAATCATACTTCAGTCGTTGCCCGATAAGAATTCTGGAATTGGGAACACCTTCGACCATCATTGTCAGCACGTGAAAGGGGGTTTCCTACTAGTTAATTTTGTTTGTTCTCCAGTAGCTGCAAATACGGTAAAGCAATTTAAAAATGGTTAGAAAATTTCGTTTAGTTGGGCTAGTAGAATGGGATTAGGTGCCACTCGACCTGAACAGATAAGGAGTCTATTATGCCTAGTGTCTAGGTCTTATCGGACTTTTTTCCATTAAGTGAAACTTCACTCGGGAGTGCCCTCAAATAAATCATTTTTTAAATAGTTTCGACCGATAAGGAATTCGTTGTTGAAAGTATTTTAGATTTGCTTTCCTTTGATTTGTAATTGAACTGTATAATTTTGCTTTGACTTGTCTATTTATAATCGTTTTTTATTTAACTAGAAAGAAATATGACAAGGCGTAAAATTTCCGTTAGTGCAATGCAAAAAACTGAATTTATTTGAGTGGGAAACCTTGAAATAAGTACGAGTACGAATGAACAGACATATAGCAAAAGATTAAGAGCATAAATCAGAGAATGATGACGGCAGATAAACAGTAAAAAAAAACATGGTATTAAGCAAGCGAATGACTTCTGTATGCCCTATAAAATTATTCCAAAGACTCTTACTAAATATTACAATTTCGTACACTTTTCGTACCTATTGACAAATTATTTAGGCACAAATCGCAAAATAAAATAAATTCAAACATATTTCTGAAGAATAAATGGAAATCAAGATTTAAAATTTGAATAAATGAACTTAAACAAATATAAAAAATTACAATAACACCATCTATTCAAATATTTTGAAAAATAAATTACGATTATATATTTATTGGGAATGCCCATCGCAACAAGAAATGATTTTCAACAAAATGGCTTTCCGCTAATCTACAAGATTAAATATAATTAAGAAATATATATTTGAATATAATATTTAGACCGCAATTATGTTTAATATTGGTTTTTTATTCAGATAATAATGGTTATTAAAAATATATGATTCTCTTAAGAAACGCGAAAGCGGATAAAAGAGTTTTTGCTATCGATGACAACAAAAGATATCAGCAATGCCATGACTACAAACCCTAATATCAACTTTATCTTGTTTACTTTTGAGGTAAATTACGACAGCCCTATTTAAGAGGTTCAATACCTTATTCTTTTAATTTTGTAAGAACTTTTTCGGAAAGTGTATTAAATGTAAACACCCAGCTGGCAGTCTGTTTGACGCCCAAGACGCTGTCTCTGGATCTAGTAGGCGCTATAGCTTTGCGATACTTGTTTTGTTTACAACAATTGCAGATGCAGCTTCTTGGCAACATGGCAAGCAGATAACAAAAAATAACAAAACTAAACAACAAAATCTGCGATTGGCGGCGGATGTGGCCAAACATGTTGCGGGGCAACAAAAGCAAGCGACGCATGCTGTTTCTTTGATTTACAACAACTAGCTAGATAGATGGCGGCAGATGTTTTGGCCAAACTGTTAGTTGTGACGTCACAGCACAGTTGGTAATTATAGAACCAAGCATTGCAACACAGCCAAAATGAAAGCCAAATACAAACAACAAACAAACAAAAAACAAAGCGAACGGGTGGGAGAGGGAGAGCGCGAGGAGCGTGGGGCAGACAGAGCGAGATGGCGCGTTAACAGCTGTTCGTGCGAGCCAATTTGATGGCCGCATGCGAATTGGCGATTTTTACCTGAATTTCTCACACTTCGAGCTCTGATTGTTATTTTTTCACAATTTCCACGACGGCACACGTTTATTTATTTACATTTTCATGCGTTTATCGCCTTAGCACGCTTGTTTAGCGCGTCTTCTGCTTTGTGCCCCGCTTTTGGCGACGGCCCCGCAAAAAAGCCCGCAATTCGCTCGTCCAATTGTGCGGAGCTGTCTTTCAAATCGTTTAACCCGCACTTAGCACTCTCTGTCGTAAATAGTTGGGTAATTAGCATCAATTTCAGCGTTTTGCGTGTTTTCAGTACGGATTTCTAGGCGAAATTAACACGGAAGCAACCGTTAGCTGCGAAATCGGCGAAGCAACTGAACAAAACGGAACTGCAGAAGTACCTGCGTTAGGCAGAAGAACAGCTGACGACGCTGCCAGATGTTCGATAGTCATGGTTGTGTCGATACGCAAGAATCGATAGCAGCCGCCTTGGTGAAGGTTTAAAATTATGTCTCTCACACTTCCAATGTTCTTAGATATTTTTGTTATTATATGAGTTCAGAATTTCAGATAGAATACATCTAGTTTAGATTTCAAGCAGATTAAATGAGTGTAGTGTTTTGTCAGGCAATGTTAACACGAAGAGAATTTGCCGATGGAGCTGCCAGATGGCTAATAAACTTCCTCATCGATGTATTTTAACCGATAACAGAAACGATATTTTGCGGTTTGTGCGCATTTTAAGTGACTTTTTTAAATTCCCTTACTAAAACAAATTTGTGACCTCAACTAAAAACCGCGAATCATTACCGAAACTTAGTGAATTAAATAAAATTATTTCTCAAAAATTTAACTTTTTCTTGAAAAAGTTTCAAAATAATGGGTCAATAATAATAGGCAAATTCAAGCCAATAACAATAAAAAATAAAACTGGCTGATAAAAATTTCCAAAGTTTCAAAAGACCATCGGCAGCAAAGTCAGATAATGCAGAAAAATATTTTAGAAAAAAATATATATTTCAGACAAGAATTTCTCCTAAATAAGTTTAATCTTTAGGTCCAAGATTTATTCTTTTTTCTTCTTTAAAAATCAATTATGAACTCTTTAACTTTGATAAAGATAACCGTTTCAAGATCATTTAAATTTATCTCCCAATTTCTGTTAACATCAAACGGGTAACACCAAAATATCCGTTAGGCAACAGAAACAGCTGACGACGATGCCAGATGGTTGCAGGTGTTATCTATCGAAGTCAGATAAGCGATAAGCGATATATAAGTGAACGTTAGTTTTGAAATTCCAATTTTAAAATGCAGTCGCAAATCGCTTACTAAAAACACATTCTATTAATATAATTTCAAATAAAAAGCAAATTGTATTACTCCAAAATAAAAAAAATCTAATATAAAAAACATCTAATATAATCTCATAATATAAATGAGACGTATAAATAAACAGTATAATTCTAAAATATAATAAAAACTCTAGGGGAGACTTATGAAGGACAATGGTTTGAGTTTGCCTTATTATTTGATGGGTGTGATAAAATCTAATATTGACGCAATCATATTTTCATAACCATAAATTTCTAACAGGGTCAATCTTTTTTTTTACTCATCATTAAAGACCGACCATGTGCCATGTATTTTTATCTTTATACCTTGGATATCTTTTTATGGCAAAATTTGAAGTTTAATGTATCAAATGTAAAGTTGGTTTATCTTCTTCTTTATGAATCAACAAATTTAATAAGTAAAAAAGTTTGAATATAAACTTCATCTCCATAAATTTTGTCTAACAATCCATATTAAAAATATTTGACAGTCTTAAGGCTTTGTTTTTAATGCCAACAAACAAGTTATTTTGCGATTTTGCTTGCGTTTAGAATATATATTAATTGACACATGAAACAAACTCGTTTCGGATATAAAAAGCAAGTTTCTAAAGGAAACGAATTAAAGCGCTGATCTTTCTTTAATATAAATGAGTCCGAAACTCTCTCAACTGTTCAGGTTGTAATATATAATTAAGCCCTCAAGCAAATGCATTCAGACATCATATTTGGGCCTCATTGTCACTTGAAATTTCAGATGACTTCTCGGGTAAACTGCGTGTGAACGAATTGTACAAATTGTTTGATCACTATCATTATTCACGTGCTTGGGTTAAATGTCATTCAACCTCCTTACAGCAAACAAGCGATCAAAAGGTTACACAAAGCTCCGATAGGAAGTACAGTAAATATTAATTAAATATACATGAAATAAAATAGGATGATAACTAGCTTCAAAATTTAATAAGCCACCCTAAAATTATTTATTGGCCATTCTGGAATATTATAATATACCAAATTTTAGATCTATGTCTTCAGAATCATTATTTCCAACATATATTAAAAAAAATATATTAAATATAAAAATAATATAATTTTAAATAGATTAATTACAAATTATTAAACTGAAAAACTAAAACTTAATTATCCAGACCTACAGGAAGTCATTTCTTCAGATCACCTCTAGTTACCGATCAAGAATATATAGAATCTTTTCACTACCAACTTTGGTTTAAAATTATAATAATCTCATAAAGGATATTCAAAACATCAAATCCATAAATATTGATTTTAATATTTCGAAGATCGAAATAGAGCAAATTATTCATAATCATAGTTTTTCCCGGTGCAGTGCGTCGGTTAAATGGGTGGTGACTATGTGGTGCGCAGAGTGTTCTATGCGGGCTGGGGAAAGAGGCGACTGATTCGTGAAAAGCTCGGAGCTCAGCATGTTCCGAGCAAGCTCGCTGCGTGTGAGGTGCTGGCATATATAATACAAGTAAACTGCGCTAATTTCTCTCAGTTCTCCGCGAAGATGACTGAGATCGTGATACGCGCCCTCCAACTGGAGGACTTCGAAGAGGTCGAGACCTTTCTCGCCGAGCACTTCTTCAAGCAGGAACCGCTGATGCTGATTCCGCAGGAGGATCCCGATCAGACCACCGTAATCCCAGAGGAATCGGAGCTGCATCGCGCCCTCATACCCCAGGGACTCTCCGTGGTGGCCGTGGATCGGAGCAACGGTGATCGCATTGTGGGTGTGGCCTTGTCCGGCACCCTGGAACCAGCCGATCTCGAGCGGGAATACAACGAGGCCCAGCAGAAGGAGGACAAATTCCTGCTGGACAAGATTCACAAACTCCTGTCCGGTGTGGAGTGGCGGGCTAATGTCTTCAAGCATTTCGGGGTGGAGAGAGCCCTTTATCTGTACATGCTCGGTGTGGATGCCAGTGTGAGGCGCCAAGGATTGGGCACTCGGCTGGTCTCCGCCACCATCGAATTGGGTCGCGAGCACGGATTTCCCGTGGTGACCTCCACCTGCACCAATCTCCACTCCACGCGCCTCATGACCGCCCTCAAGATGGAGTGCATCCTGGCACAGGACTACGCGGACTACAAGAACGAGCGCGGCGAGATTGTCCTTCAACCAGCCTCTCCGCACACCAAGGCCAGTGTTGTGGCCATCAGATTGTAGTGAAAGTACCAAAGAATTATAAAGAATAACTAAGGAATAAGTAGATACAAATAAAGGTTAGATAGAAGATAGCAAGAAAATGTTTGTTTGTTTTTATCAATTTTGAGCTAAGACTGTCCATAATAAACATATAGCATTTCCTCTCAGGTGTTCAGTTCTGGAATAGCAATCTCGTCTATATCAAGGTATAATGTTTAAAGCATAGCAACACAGCGAGTGATAATATTTTATAAGTGCATTCTCTCCTTATCACGAATACATACAATAAGTATTTATTTATTCTTTTTCAAAAATATTGCTTTTCTATGATCTAGATAATATTTAAAATTGTTTGGATTCTAGAAAACCTTCACAAAGTGGTATAGAAGCGTTATTTAATTGTCTCAAGATCAACGATCAGAGCATTAACTTTGTTTCCACAACAACCTTGCTGGAGGACTCAGCGAGCATTAACCGATCCATTACTCGAATTAATAGCAATTGTTATTTTTGTGTGGCGTAATAATAACCACACGCGATACATGCGAAAAGCATCTACAAGATACTCACATGCGTGGGAGTGCGACAGACGCGTCCCAGCGATGTCTCCTCTCTTTCCCCCAGAACAATTTGCCCCCAGAGAACGCTACCTTGACAAGAAAGCTTCCTTTCGCTCACGTTTTGGGACTGATAAGCAGAAAGCTTTTCTTTAAGTGATCGTTTTCTTGGCAATCGAATATTTGGAGAGCGGATCTGGTTTGAAAACAATGGATAGCTATAATTAATATGGGTTTTTGGAACGGTTGTATGCAATTTCTTTTGGTTATTATTATAATTAATTATTTTCTAAAAATTATACATACATTAGAGAATAAATTTCGTTTTAAACAAAATGTTGAAACTGGTAGCCCACAGAATTATGTACATAAAAAAAATATTTTAATCGAGAAACATTTTTTTGTTGAATAAAATTCTTTAAAATAGATATTTAAATAAATGTTTGTTTATAAATGTATGTGATTTCAGTGGAAAATTTGAAATTAAATTCTGAAAAGCCGCTATTCAAAATTTGTGTAAAAATATATAATCTGAAAGATATGATTCTTTAACAAAAATAAACAGCTTAAGTTCCAGAAGCTCTTTTGTATTTTCCAACCCCATGCAGCTCTTAAATAAAATATTAAGTTATTACAAATAAAATAATTTTTATTTTCAATTAATTTCGTCATTAATTTTCGTTTATTTAATTAGTACGCTCCGAATGTGATGGAAAAACCATTAACTAATTGCTAATATTAATCACAGAACAGACGCCAAAAGAGCCAGAACCCAACTAATTTCCTCCACCGCCGCCCGAGGATGCGGAACTGGCATTTCCGGCACTGGCGGCAAAGAGCTTTCGTAGATTCTGCAGGATGCCCCAGAGCACTGTGCCCGCGGAGCCCAGCGTCTCCAGGACATCGAATCCTGTGCTGTCGATGGCCGTTTCACGATCCTCCTCCGTTTCGATGGCCGGCGAGCTGACATTCCAGCTGGAATGATTGCTGTGATGGACGCCATGGTGGCCGATCAGGCGATGTGAGTTTGTCTTCACATGTGTATCGTTCACTCCCCCACCGCCCACCGCATTGAGCAGGTGCTTCACTGGCTCCAGAACGGGAATGGCCAATTTGATGCGGGTCCAGGTATCCGGTGTCTGAGTTGAACCTTCATGCTGCTCCCCGTTGGCCATCAGTTCCAGGTCGTCGTCCAGGGTAATCCGCTCACTCACCGGCTCGTCATCCGTTTCCCTCTCCGTCATCCCCTCCCACTCCAATTGGATGCTGGCATTATCCGTTCCCGGGAGCTTCAGAATACCCTGATAGAGCTGCTGAAGTTGCACCGATTTAGTTGCCAACGCCTCATTACGCTCGAAATCAAATTCCTGGTGGGGATGATTGCTTTCCTTCTGGTTCACAAGGCTGGTCACATGCTGCATCCCATTTCCAGGTGCAGACTCGGCCGGCTTGGCTGCTGTCGTCGTCAGGAGGAGGAGCAGCCACACGAACTACGGACATGGAGAAATGGGAATTTTAATTGGCGCTTAATTACCCGCCCACATGTCTGTTCATGAATATTGAGTGGAATGGATAATGAGGCGTTCTATATGCCAATCTCAACGCACACGCGCCTCTGGACCTTGAAATCGTTCCATCAAAAAAGACAGTACTTCCAAATCAAAGATCAATTTTTGGAGCTTAAATAAGGTGCCTCCAAAATTATAAAACAAATATATTGGTAAAGGAAATTTGTAAAATTAAATATTTATAGATATTTAATTTTTTTGTTTAAGTATGGGGATATAAAACATTCAATGAGGTGAGGATATTCTAACTAAAAAATCTTACAACAAAATTGGAATACTCATTTTTTGTTGTATACTTTTTTAAAAGACTACAAATCAAGTGTTTGTAATTTGTAATGATTTCTTGTAACTTAAAATGCAATTGAAACCGAATTAATTAACAAAAATTCTCAACGAAGTAAGATGGAAATCATATTTTTTGTTCCTATTATTTTTAAACCTTTTCCTAAAACTATGAGTTTTTACACAAGATGCGAATAACATATATTTTGCAATCAACTAAAAACTCTTTTACACAAGATGCGAATAACATATATTTTGCAATCAACTAAAAACTCTCGGCAAACCAAACCAAAATTCATTAAACCACAACAACAACAAAATATATGTGATTTTTCTATATTATTTAAATGCTTTGTCTACATAGAATAAATAATCTTGAGCTCCTCCATCTAGGCAAATTACCTAGCCTATGAGTCATTTTTTGAATTTGTTTAATTTTTTTTAATTTGAACCTCCAGTAAATATTGAGCCATAAAAATTGCCAATGAATTAGCAATGTCAAATGTATGCTTACGTTGAAAAAGACAAGAAAACATATGGAACTATAGGTGGAACTGGACAAGCGCAACATTGTCAATGAAAAACACGGCTCTAGCTCTTGGCTAGAAAACGAAACTGAAACCGAAACTGAAACCGAAACTGAAACCGAAACTGAAACCGAAACCGCAGCCAGCAAAAGCAAAAATCGAACTAAGCCAAAGTAACGTTGGGGTGACCAGAGCCCAGCTGAAGGCAGTCGGTCGGTCAATAATCAATTAATATTCACCTACTGTACCGGCAATTGTAGTATCCAAATTAAATTCAATATGCATTTAGAGGGCCCCCCTCTGCGCTTCGAGAAGTATCCCCCTTACATCATATTTGCCTGTGAACTTCAAAATGAAAGGGTATATATATGTTATGTCAGAACGCAGTGATCTGTTAGATTTATGTAAGATTTTGATTTAGTCTCTACGCATTTCCTTTAGCCTTTACATCATTTTTAGCCTACAAAAAAAAAACTTGGTTTAAAATTACAAAATTTTTGTTTTTAATAGACTCACTTCCTAAATTTACAATGCGATTATTTGGTAAAGCTCCGCATATCTTGCAGGTAAGTGAAGATTACCCAAGGAACATTTATTAGGAGTTCGTTGATGAGTTTGAATTTGGATCTAAAGGAAGAAAGTTTTAGAGAAAGAGGTGACCCAGGATATACAAAAATTTAGCGTCCACTTTTTAAAGATGTGTCCTTAAGGTCTATGAAAACTGCATTTCTCAAGAATGAATTAATTGTCATGAAAATCAATGACACATTTTCTCCCATCGTTCCTAAGGCAGCTATAGGATATAGTGGTCTGATGTTGATGATACTTTCAGGATAGGTTAATATAGTTTCTTAAAAGTTATTTATACAGAATCAATCAATTATCTTAAAAAATGTCGAATTTACGACCATTTTTATGTAGTGTTCCGACTTATATACAAACTTCTGGTAAAAGTTATAATACCCTCTGCAAGGGTATACAAATATTGCGGCTTGAGAACATCTTTTTTGAAACCGTGTTGACTTAAACCAAGATTGTCTATTGGAGTCGTAAATGTAATCGAAATTTAACGTAATTATACAGGAAATGTTAAATAATAATTAATTAATAATTCATTCATTTTAAGTAAGTTTTATACATGACTTTGGTTTTGGCTTGCAATTAAAAGCTTTCTTTGGTATTTTGATATAGTTACCTAAGAAATGTTTACCCCAAAAAAGTAAGTAGGCTCTAGGTTGAATAATGGAACTGTCAGCAGATTCTAGGTTCTCATTTCATTTTAGTTGTCTACATCTCACATTTCACACTTCGTTCGGAGCTCTATTTTTTTTTCTTCTCAACTGAAAAAAATTCTTAAGTGATTTAGTTCTTATGTATTCTCTTTGAAGAAAATAGTTGACAAAATTTAAAATCGAACAGAAGAATGTCCGCGATGTTTGGCTGTTATCCATCTAATCGCCTCTGCCCGCGTTTCCTGCAGATATCGCGTTGTCTCGGCTACCATGCCCCTCACTTCCGGCCCCGTAGTTTGCATCAGGCCAGGAAGCTCCTTAAACTGGCCTCCGGATCAGGATCGCTATCGCCGGTTACAAAAATTCCGGGCGATGGCCGGGTTCGAAGGTACTCCCAGAAGGGAGCCAATGTCTTCACCTACAGTGATAATGTGGATATGCTTCGCAAGCGGATCAGCTTCACTGGGGCTCCCGAAAACAAGGCCCAGATCCTGCCGGTTGGTTTGATTACCCCCGAATCGGAGGAAGGAAAGCAGTTAAAGATTGTGATCGTGCCCTTGGACCTGGCCAGCATGGATGCTGAAGAGCTGAAGGACACCCTGGACACCATTAACCAGTTGCGTTTGTATGCCAACCACATCGAAGCCTTCTCCAACACCATGATCGAGGAGTACAACTCCCTGAGCGATGCCATGCTTGAGGTGGAGTCCAACCAGCAGGAACAGGCCGAAGAGGGGGAACGGAAAGTTCAGGAGGTGAGCGCCGAGGATCGCAACTTCTGGGAGGCCTACACCCCGGGCCCATCCTCAACAGCAGCCGATGTGAATGCAGTGGGCAGTGGAGCCGCTTCTGGCCTGGGACTGGGAGAGAGCACTCCGCTCACTGTCAACAGTTGTCTGCAAGCTGAAGCAGCACCTTCCAATCTTGCAGTAAAATCGATGTCCTTGGGACAGGCGAACCCCCAAACCTCAACAATTCCTGATCCCATTCGGGTAACCGCCATAGAGGCGGACCTAAGGGAGACCATGCAAGAGGGCGACGTCATCGAGGAGGTACGCGTGGATGTGCCCCAGGATCTAAGTGATCGCCTCAACGAGATGGCCGTCTCCTCCATGGAGCTCTCCTTTGAGATGGACATGACCAACCTGAAGGACGCGCTCTTAAGTCGGTACACCGACGAGGAGATAACACCGCAGGATCCTATGATCTGCATGCACACGCGTGTGGAATTGGATGCACCTGGGACAGTGGAGCACACATTGCCCCTCAGATTCAATGCCCTGATCTCGGGAGTGGTGGAGCTGGACGCCGAGAAGCTGAATATCGCCAACATCACCTCTGAGAATATGCCAGCATTCAACGATGATCTCACCTCGCTGGCGGCCAATCTCTGCAGCACGGCTTTGGAGAAGGGATTCTCGACCGACAGCTCCAAGACCTCGGACACCTTCTTGGCTGATCTGGAGCTAACCAAGGATGAACTTGTTCAAGCCGACAGGGGTGTTAACACCCCCCTGATGCACCCGGCTGCCCAGGTGCGCCATGTGGCCGAGCAGATGACGAAGGTTGCGGAGCAACCGGAGGAGGAGTTCGAGGTGCCCCTGGACAAGGATGGATGCAAGCATCCACCCTTAAAGCCCAAGCGCAAGTGTCCTGGGAAGTGCCCCCTGATCGATGATCCCTGCAAGGAGGCTCCCTGCAAGCGTCCCGACGAGAAGACCAAAAAGCCACCCAAAAAGAAGGCCGCCAGGACCACGGAAATAACAGCTAAGGGTGGCGACAGCAAGGGTTGTGGCGGCAAGGACGGTAAGGGCGGCGATAAAAAGGATCCTTGCGCCAAGTTCTCGAAGGGCGGAAAGGACGGAAAGGACGGTGGAGACGGTAAAGACGGTAAGGATGGCAAAAAGGATCCATGTGGCAAGGGAAAAGATGGCAAAGGAGGCGATGGAAAAGATGGCAAGAAGGAAGATCCCTGCGCTAAGTTCTCGAAGGACGGCAAGGACGGCAAGGATGGCAAAAAGGATCCCTGTGGCAAGGGAAAAGATGGCAAAGGAGGCGATGGCAAGAAGGAAGATCCCTGCGCCAAGTTCTCCAAGGACGGCAAGGACGGCAAGGATGGCAAAAAGGATCCCTGTGGCAAGGGAAAAGATGGCAAAGGAGGCGATGGCAAGAAGGAAGATCCCTGCGCCAAGTTCGCAAAGGACGGCAAGGACGGAAAGGATGGCAAAAAGGATCCCTGTGGCAAAGGAAAAGATGGCAAAGGAGGCAATGGAAAAGATGGCAAGAAGGAAGATCCCTGCGCCAAGTTCGCAAAGGACGGCAAGGACGGCAAGGATGGCAAAAAGGATCCCTGTGGCAAGGGAAAAGATGGCAAAGGTGGCAATGGAAAAGATGGCAAGAAGGAAGATCCCTGCGCCAAGTTCTCCAAGGACGGCAAGGATGGCAAGAAGGATCCCTGTGCCAAGAACGGCAAGGACGGCAAGAACGGAAAGGACGGCAAAAAGGATCCCTGTGCTAAATTCAAAAAAGACAAAAAAGAAGATGGCGGCAAGTGCGCTAAGTTTTCCACCTTTGCCAGGAATCCGGAATTGGGCAAGCGCTATCTGTCCACAGTTCTCGGCCATGCTCTTGGGGACTCGGGGTCCATCTCTTCCTCCTCCTCCTCCTCGGGGGGACCACGTTTCCACGTCTACTCCACCCTAATGCGTCGAAATTACCGAATACCTGTTGTGAAAGCAACCCACTGTCCGAGTCCTTTGTGCCGGAGACGCAACAACATCGCGCATCCTGGGCAGACGCCAGCCCGCTTTACCATCAACTCCATCCTAGTGCGACACCGCTTCGGTGGATTCTCCCCCAATGAACTGAACAAACGCAGCTACTCCAAAAAGAAGAAGGGCGGCGGTGGCAAGTGCGGCGCAATGGCGCCGAAGTTCCCCAAGTCCCGGGGCAAGGACACAAAGGAACGGACGGGTCTGAAAGAAGACTGCTTCGACGATTCGGAGGGCTGTGGGGTAAAGAGCTGCACTGGCAAATGCTCCAAGGTCAAGTTCCCCAAGAAGAAGTGCGACCGCGACACGAAGAAGGATGGTGAGTAAACATTTTTAGAGATCCCGGCAATATGTGGAACCCTTCTCCTCCTCCTTGCAGAGTAGACCGTTTGATGGCTCAGGACACTCCTGCATGGATGCAGCAGCAAAGGTCCTTCAGCACCAGGACCGGTAAGCAGCCCCATCCCGATCCCTTGATAAATGGGCAGGCGTACACCGTACGCATTCGTAGGCCCTACAAAGTAGACTTGGAGAGCGTTTCCAAACCCACTCCAAGGGATTATGGTGAGTTTTGATTTTTTTATACCGTGTAAATTTTCGAAGGCTTAGATTTAATTTGATAATTGATTTAATGTTTAATTCGTAATTAAGAGCTCCTCTCACCCCGCAGATGTACTAATTCGAACGGGTTCAGTGGCCCTCTCCGGCTCCGATATCCATGTCTTTGAAAAGGGCAATTGTGAGGCGGAGATCATCTCCCTAGGGCATGATGCCACGGGATATGTGGAGGAAGTGGGTCGCTGTGTCAAGCATCTGCACGTGGGCGACCGTGTGGTCGTGGAATCGGCGCTGTCCTGTGGCATTTGCGAGCTCTGCAAACAGGGTTTGTACAACATGTGCCCCGGCTTGGTGTACAATGGGTTCCTCGGCACCTACCAGACCCATCCAGCGGACCTTTGCCATCGTTTGGACCCATCCATCAGCATGGATGTGGGCTCCCTCACCCAGACCCTGGCACTGGGTTGCCAGGCCTGTTTTAAGGCCAATCTCAGGCCCACTAGCAACGTCCTTATCCTTGGCGCCTGTCCCACAGCTGTGGCGACGGGCATGTGCGCCTCTGCCATCGGTGCCAAACATGTGGTCATAGCAGGATCTGAAGGACCGTCTTTGGCGGCCGTGTCCCGGGACTTTGGCTTCAGCACCGTCGCCTACAACGAGAGGAACTTGTTCGGCGAGATCCTAGAGTCAATCTACACAAAGTTCCGGGACTGGCCTGACTGCGTGGTCAACTGCTCCATCTCGGCGCTGACCATGAACCTGGCCGTGATGGCTCTGCAGCCCTGCGGTGTCTGTGTCCTGGCGGAGTGCGATTGCGAGTGCGCCAGCTTCAATGCTTTGGACGTCCTCATGAAGAACATCCGTATGGTGCCCAGCTTCCGAAGTGCCAACATGTGAGCTTCTGTATTTTTGGCTTTATCTCCTGTACATAGTAGGAGAGGATTAATATATTAATTCCTTAAACAGAATAATGATAAATTATTTTATTAACTTTAATGCCAATTTCAACTTTAAATATTATAAATTTTTCTTTTGAGGACTTGAAAAAATAACCAAAGATATTTGTATTTACTTGAATGACTATTTTGAATTTAAATTTTGACAATCGAATTGATCCTAGTTCGGGAGATTCTTAATTTTCATTACAATGTTTAATATGGTAAATCAAATTGTTCTTATTTCCATATAAGATTGGCCTTACAAAAAATTTTTTCTTGAGACTTTTCAATTTTATAATGTAGCTTAGAATTCTCTATACATAGGAAAAGGGTAAAGATTATTTAAAACAAATCTCATCCCCAGGTATTCCACGGCCCTACAGCTAATGCGATCGGGCCGGGCTCCCATGAATCGATTCATCACGGGCACATATCCCCTGAGCCATGCAGAGGAGGCCTTTCGCTCTGCCGAGTGCAACCTGGGTCTGGGAAAGATCATTGTTAACTGTGCGGACGAAACTGGCATGAGAGCAGCAGATCGAGAGCGAAATTTCTTTAAGAAATCATAACAAAATTTCGTATATCTAACTGCTGTGTTCGCAATCAAACAGCGAAAAATGAAAATATACTTAAGTGTGTTAAATGCCACCGTTTTTTGGGGAATCGGAGTAGGGGGTTAAATAAAACAAATCAAGTTGAATATTGCAACAAAAATCGCTTCTCGCATTTTACTAAGTTCTGCGTGGGCCCAAAAAACAATTCATTTGAAAGTGCGCTCTTTAAAATGATTTAAACAAATATTAACAGCTTTCTATATATGAATTCTCTCTGGCTCATAAGTAGATTTGTTTATGTGTATACATACATTCCATATATTTATGTAAATATATTTATAAAAATTATTGTACTTCGCTGCTTACAACAAACTATTTTACAATTTTACAAGAACGGAAGTGTTGAAGAAAGCTCACTAAAGGAGTGTGTATGCTAAGGGTGTGGAATCAATGTACACAAACAATGAAAATAAAAACGTAACGTAAAACGTAAACTAACAACAATTATAATAATGCATGCATCCGTTTAATTTGTAAAGCCTTTGACTACATCGCACACTTTGGAACATTGCTTGGACTGAGTATAAATAATAATTAGAGCTAACTAATAAATATGCTGATTTAGAGATATGCCATTTCGTATGTGTGTGAGTGTGAAACTAATTTATGGACTGTTATGGTACTGCTGCTGCTTTTTCTGGTTCTTTGTTCCCTGGTTTGTTTGTTTCGGATATTGCCTACCAATTACTACTCCAGTGTTTGGCCAACAATAGTCACATATATATCCTAGTAGAATCGTCAGAGTCTAAAAAAACTACTCGCATCGATCGGTTCATGAAGGTAGTTTGTCTTTTGGTTGGTGTTTGTTCTATCTCCCCCCTCATTTCTAACTCCCATTCCTAGTTGTCATGAATCTGCATCTCCAGCTCCACATCCGAGAGGTTGATCTGTCGCATCGAGTTGATGAACATGTAGCGCGACGTATATATGTAAAGCCAGCGAAACCATTTCATCTGCGACTGATGCTCCATCATGGCGCTCCTCACAATCCCAGCCTCCTTCCAGTTCAGTATGCACCTAAGCAACAGAGATTGCAATTAGAATTTGTCTCGAGATTCGTTTCGGGCCAAGTTGCATACCAATGCGTCGACATAAAACACGTGCACAGCAGGTCGAAGATGGATAGATATTTTCTGACCAGATTGATCGAGTCCAAGGTGTAGAACTGGCAATCTGTGTTGGGGAAAAAGCACATAAAAAATGCTCTATACTATGTACTTGTATTATAGGCTATAAATAGGGGCAGCAACAACGTTCGGCACGCCAATTAACATGCACCCATTGTTTGCATCCACCGCCACCCGCGTGACTCACTCCTCCCCTCACCCTTACCCTCATCCTCCCCACACCATCACACTTATCCTTACCTTTGGGCAAAAGGTTGGCCAAGCACAGAGAGGCAGCCGCGTAGTAGACGGCACAATGGTTTGGATGCGAGCTGACGCCGTCCCGATCGAACGTGAATATCGCCTGGATGCTGAGGCTCTCGACGGCATGGAGTATCAGTCCGGCCACCGCATCCGGTCGCCAGTCCACGTTGGGGTCGTCCGGCAGGTTTGTGGCGTTCATCAGCACTATGTTCGACTCGGGGATGCCTAGTTTCGAGCACGAGCGCCACAGTTCCTGCCGCCTCACCTGGCCCTGCTGGTCGAAGTTACCTGTAAATCGGGAAAAATATGAATAAGATTAACAATCACCAGTATAAAAAGTTTGGAAACCCTTGAGATTTTATATCAAAATTACATTTATATAAAAGGTTAATATTACTAATGCATCTTCCCAATTCTTCTTTCTTACAAAGTTTTCTTAAAAACCTTTTTTGTAGGTTGCAGAATTAAAAGCAATTCGATTTTTGATTACGACATTGCTATTAATTGGCAGTGATAAGTTGGTTTATAAACAAATATGTAGAAAATCTATAATTGTTTAAATTTAAAAATAGAGAAGTCTCCCAGTTTTTTTTTTAGGGAAATTAAATTTTATTATTTGGAATTTGTTGGTTTTTTTTAAATAGTTATTATTTAATGTAATAACTATTAAAAACAACCTTACCAGTTTTTGAAAATAAAAAAAAATATTTAAAATATACCCTAAGAGACCGTTTTATAAAAATAAAAAATTAATATATCTTTTTAAATGTAGCAATAGGTAGATTTATCGGTTACTGGCTACATTGAAAATTGGTTTATCTTTCAATGATAAAAACTTAGAAAAAATTATTAGTGTCTATGACTTATCTTTCAACTAATATCGTTAATATCAACAACCGACTTTCCTCCCATCTTGTAACCCAACCCTTTATATTGAAACCCAATGAACTGTGAGGTTCCGTTTTAGGTATCTGAGCAAATGGGTCAAGTTAGGAAGATCATACCTGATTTTAGCTACCCATATTTGGATACTAACTACTTCAACAGAAACTATGTTTGGGTTACCCAAATGACCCATTTGCCTCTCCCATGTGGGGCTGACATTTCGACATTAATTCCCGATATAGGATGGTTTATTAGCCCTCACCGTTCGACAGGCAGAGAATGTACACCTGACAGCCTTGGCGCTGCGTCAGCGTGTAGATGAGCGGGCCGAAGAACATGCACTCATCGTCCGGATGGGCGGTGACCAGGAGAACGCGCTCCATGTGCACCGTCTTGGGCAGCCGGATGCTACGCAGGCTCAGCCCGGACTGCAAAGCCTTCTTGAGCCCGCCACCGACTTCGCCGCCTCCACCCAGATTCCGGTTCCGGTTCCGATCCCGCTCCCGATCCGCTGCATTGTTGTTGTGCTGTGAGAGCCAGAAGGTGAGCTTGTAGAGGCCCAGGCATACTAGCAAGTACACCGCACATGCGATCACTATGTGCTCCAGTGCTTCGGCGGACGTGGACTTGATACGGCAGTAGATGGCCTGCGGGTTGAGCAGCTGCTCCTGCAGTTGCCTCCAGGCAGTTGTGGTGGAATCGGTGCTAACGATGCTGGCCACGTACTCGCTCAGCCAGTTAAATCTCATCTCTCATCGCGCGCTGAAAAATTCTTGGCGAAAAATCTTCACCAAAAATGGACATGCAGCGAGGGCAGGCGGAAAATGGGCGAAAATCCGGAAAAGCCGCGACCACCGGGCTCCAATTCACTAATCACTATGTTAATCCTTACTTAGCAGCAGTTTAATACTTGATATTGTTTCGGTTTCGTGCCCGCGCGCCTCTTAAATCGTCAAACTCTGCATTTTAATTCTTTACGTGTTTTCGCCTTTCGGGGGCAGCAGCTAGGGATGGGCGACAGTCCAAGTGCGTGGCATGTGCGTGAGTCACGCTGTTTTACTGGTTTTCGTTCTCACTTTTACGGCCGTGTCAGGTGCGCTGGGCCTCTATAAAGGTGAAATGGTCAAATTAGCACTTGAATAAATTGATAAACTCTTTTTCGCCATTCATCGTTAAGTTGCTAGCAGCTCTTTGCGAGAGGAAATCGTCTCCTCTCTAGCTGTCAGCTGTTTGGTCTGCTAGGGCAGTAGGGGTAATCACGGGTCACTTTTTACTTAACTGTATTCATTGAACTTGAAATTTATTGTTCCCGTTTACTTAAGAAATTATGGTGGAAAATTTAAGTTAAAAAGTAATTCGTTCAAATGGAGATAATCTCCTATATTAAAATCAAATGAATTTTGAAACTTTTACTACCCATAATATGAAATAAGAGACTAAAAAAGTTTTAAACTTTTCGATCTCTTAACCAAATTAAGAAAAAAAAAAAAAAAATTCTATAATTAAAACTTAGAGAGTATATCTGTTCTATTAGAGTACTATCATTCATTCACGATATCACAGTTTAATATTTCTCGTGACTTGCACGAACACCCCTAGTGCTGGCACCGACCACATGTAAAATACCGCACAATACCTCATTAAATACCAAGGCCTGCTCTGTCCTCTCCGAAATATGCAGTCTGCGGTTTTTTATTTTGAATAAAATTTAAAGTCACTGATTTCTATGAAATTAAGCATTTGATTAGCCTTCGTCCGAGTGAACCGATTGCCCGAGAGCCCACTCAGCTGGCCAGAGAAGCGCGCGGAGCTGCGGAACAGAGCGAAAAGAGACCCCAACGGAGGCAGCGTGCCGCAAACCAACGGCAGAGAGAGCCAATCCCCTAGAACGGCGGTGTGCGAGGTGCATGTAGCACGTTGTAATTAGGTTAGCAGCACATAGCAGCATAACATGGCACAGCAGCAGGGCATGGATTCGGCCTTGTTCGAGCGCCGCCTGCGCCCGGTCTACGGTGAGTTATCCTTGAAAGTAGGAGCAGTTGACCCCGACTGGAGTTCCGAATTATTCGTTAATCCGTTACATCCGCAGACAACTTGGAGGTGGGCAACAACCGGAAGGCCCTGCAGGAGTCCGAGAAGTTGCTTCGCAAGCATCCCACCCTACTCTGTGCTCGTGCCCTGAAGGGATTGTCCCTGCTCCGGCTTGGACGTTATGATGAGAGTCACGGTTGCCTACAGACCGTCGCCGAGGAAAAGCCCACGGACGATTCCACGCTGCAGGTGCTATCGTTCTGCTATAGGGAAATGGAACAATGTACGTATGGATAATCGTATGCCATGTGCTTGCGAACGGGCTTTGAATCTAGGTCATATTTAGAGGTATCAAGTTAAATTTGCGCTATTATTCCTTTAAAGTTATAGATTTTCAATGACAAATCTATGAATTTGATGAGCTTTATTATCTTTGTTCGTTTAGATAACCAAAAACTTTCTTTGTAGGTCATTTGATAGGGCATATCTGGAACTTCCTATGTACAAAGTTTTCTTCTATCCAAAATAAAGAACTTTGTACTTCATATACATTTAAATAATCTATTCTAGATCATATCCCCTTAAGAAAGCATATATATTTAAATCCCTTTTAATTCATATTTTAACTTTCCTAAATGCTCTTGAACATTCACATCTGAAAATCTTAATATTTTACATTGTATCAGCTGTGTCAACTATAAAAACAAGAAATCTCTAAGATAAAGGAAGAAAAATAATTTGTGTTTATTTAATGACTCTTATTCACAATTTTTCATTATACAAGCAAAAGTTCCATCAAGATAAAATGTGATTTAAAATTCATGTTGTGTTCTCTCAAATAATGTATCCAGAAAAAAGTTGAGATACAAAATATACATCCTGAATATATTCATTTGTTTAGATACACTTTCAAACCGTATGCTTAAGATTTTAATTTTATTTTTTTTTTCAAAAGATATCTAAAGCAATTAATCGAGATTGATTAAATCGAGATTAAAGCTAAAAACTGTAACTGGGAGACTTAGCTAAAATTGTTGTTTCAACTCAAATATTTAGTTATACAATTTTTTATTGTTAATTAAAATCAAAAATGTTCTTTTAATATGTACTAAATATTGAAAAAAAATTTAAATCTGGAAATTACTTATTTCCGATAGTCAAGCCTAGTTACTTTATATGTATATATATCATTTTTTGGATAATTAATCAGCAAACACTTTTCGATCCCCGTTTCGGGACGCCCCTGGCCACGCACACAAAGTGCCCACAATTCATATTTTCGTATTTTCTTGGCACGCGCACCTCGCCCGACTAATTAAAAACGTATTCTCTTAGTCGGACGACGGCGGGCAAGTGCGTGCCAGCGAACAGAATATTTATATACCCGTACCTGTGGCCGCAGCAGCTGTAACTAATTATACATACCTATATCTCCCGATCGTTGCAGTGGACAAAATCGTGGAACTGTACCAGCACGCTGTGAAGCAGAATCCGGGCAACGAGGAGCTGCTCGCCCACCTCTTCATCTCGCACGTGCGCGTGGAGGACTACAAGGCCCAACAGGCGGTGGCCCTGCAGCTGTACAAGGCGCAGCCAAAGAATGCTTACTACTTCTGGTCCGTGATCAGTGTGGTCTTCCAGGGTATTCGCGGACCGGAATCGGCCATCCCGGACAAGCGGAAAATCTATCTAGGACTGGCGCAGCGCATGGTCGACAAGCACATCAAGGAGGGAAAGCTGGAGACGGAGCAGGAGGCGTTTCTCTATCTGCACATCCTCAAGCTGCAAAACAAGTACCAGGAGGCGTGGGAGTTCCTTACCGGAGAACTGTGCGCCAAGCTCTATCCCGGCGCTCCGGTCAGCATGAAGTTCGAGCTGTTAAAGGAACTGGGGAATTGGCGGGAGCTTAACGAGCTGCTTCAGCAGCTTCTCGATGCGGAGTGAGTTTCTTTTGGCCACTAAAGATTCATCATAAATTAAGAGTATTTTATTTTTAGCCGCGATCGCTGGGACTACTACAAGGAGTACATCCAAAGCTCATTTGAGTTGCTGAAAGGTTCGGAAGGCAAGGAGGAGAACGGTGCGAGTGACTCTCTCACCAGGTGTCAGGAGTTCTTGGAACGCATTATCGAATCCTCCGAGAGGAAGAAGCGAGGTCCCTATCTCGCCCGGTTGGAACTGCACCAGCGCATGCGGGCGGACGAGTGGCCGGCGGAGCAGCTAATCGGAGACTTTGACGAGCTGATCATTGAGTACTTCCGCCTTTTTGGAGACAAATCCTGCTGCACCCACGACATCGCCTTGTTCTTACCCTCGATTAGCATGAAGCAGCGCCAGGCGCTGGCCAACAAGCTGCTGCTTGAGAGCGGCGTCACCTCCACGGCGCTGCCACAGAATGTAAGTATCTGGGCCAGAGTAGTTACTCACATCTAACTGAATCCTTGCAGAAGGAGCAGATGCAGAAGCACATTTGCGCCTTGCAAATCTCGCGGATGTGCGGATCGCACATGGAGCTGTCGGTGGACCATTTGCTGGCCTTTTACACTGCCCTGAAACTTCACTACGAGCACGGCCGAAGCACGTTCGGCAAGAAGCTCTTGTCAACGGAGATGGGGCCTTCTGATCCATACGCCCTGCTTGCTGCCAACGTGATGTTTGACCTCAGTCGGCGGGAGCAGAAGTCCGATCATCTGTTCGAGGCCCTATGCCTGTTGCAGTACGTCCTGCGGAACAGCACCAGCAACTTCCACGTGAAGCTACTCAGCCTGAAGATCTACCACCTGTTTGGCTGCCAGGTGGGGGCGCAGGAGATGTACGAGTACCTGGACATCAAGCAGATCCAGCTGGACTCTATGGGCTATGTGCACTGCCAACTGCTGCCGCTGGGCGGGCGCTTCACGGGCTGCCGGAACGTGTACGATGCCACACTGAAATTCTTCACCAACAGCTACAAGGAGCGGCTGGAGTACATCGCCCTAACCTACCGCTTCTGCACGTTCTCGAAGATGGAGGAGTTCATGAACTTTAAGGAGCGGCTGACCAATAGCTTGCAGTATGTTGCCTGCTCTGTGGAGGCCCAGATCTGCGATCTGATCAGCTGCTACGGCAGCGTACAGCAGAATCTGAGTGCCTATGCTGCAATGAGCATCGAGCCGGCGGAGGATCGCATTGCCTGGCACGAACTGAGTGACAACCGCGATCTGGAAGCCATCATTCGCTGGGATCCACTGCACCAGGTAAATGCTGCGGAGGAGCGCAAGGAGTCCTTTGACCAGGAGGTGGAGGTCCTCCAGGTGCGCTCGCTGATGCTGCGTCTATTCGCCTCCTTCATCGATCTGTATCACGGATCGAGCGGGAAGGATTCCACTGCTGAGACTGTCACGCTGGAACTGCTGCGCGAGTCCTGGACGGGATTGTTCCAACGCCTGCGACTGATGAACTACAAGCCTCTAGCGCAAAAGTTTCTAGTCAACCTGCTGCCCACGCGCCTGCTCCTGCTTCTCGATCTGCCCTACGAGCGCTTCTTTGACGATCTAGCCCAGCTGGTGCTGGACCTGCAGAGTGGAGCCCCCCGCCTGGCCGAGCACTGCAAGCTGGTGGGCGATCATGTCGTTACCATCATGGAGATCTGCGTGAACACCATTGCCGAGAGCAATGGATGGAACGGCAAGGACGGACTGTGGAGGCGGCGAGAGCATCAGCAGAAAGTGGCCGCCAGCTTGGAGGTGAGTTTCATAAACTGCTTTTAATATATTTTAAATTTGTAATCGATTTTCGAATTTTTCAAACTTAATATTCCCTTTTAGATCCTTTCCCTTTACGCCCTTCTGCTGTCCGTGCTGAATGACAAGCTGCACGTCAGCTCCAAGACCAAGACCAAGAAGAGGCCATCGGATAACAAGGTGGAGGGACCGCAGCCAATTAGCGAAAAGGAACGCAGTCAGATGGTGCAAGAGCTGATGCGCCAGCTTAAGCACAAGCTGGAAGCCTGTGACGTAGCCATACGTGAGTAGCTTTTATAGTCCCTTAAGATCTTCGATTAACTGATACCTATCATATGAACACCAGGCAACTGGAAGGCACCGGTGCTGCCTCGCGACCTCAGTTCATTCATGTCGGACATGTCGCTCAAGCCAGAGGTGGAGGCGACGCTTATTGGCGATGTGTCCGCAACTTTCAAGGACTCCCACGAGCTGATGGTCACCGAGCAGCGGAACCTGTTAAAGGACAAGATCCGAATGATGGCCAAATAGGAGCCCCTTTGCTGTGCAAAGGACTATTAGCCAGTCTGGCCATCGGTGCCCACGATCACGATCAGCGTTCATAGTTTGTTATTTAATTTTGTTAACGGATATACCGACCTCCTCCTTAACTTCCCACTACGATTATCTCAAACACACGAGCCAAGTCAGCAATTTTCAATCAATTTTCGGCATTTCCCTAGTACAACGCTTAGCAAGTTGTAGAATTTGTAAATCAAAATTAAACAAAAAAAAACCAAACAAAGAAAGACGATTGTGTACCGCTTGCAAGTAAGTTAAATAAAAGAATAAATTGTAAAAATTTAAAACAAGTATGAAGACTTTACTTTACAACTTTGCAAATTGGCAACCATGAATACATAAAATATTCATTTGGCTTTACAAACACAATTATTTTATCGTTAGTCATTTACTAATATGTATATAACAATATCTTATGCATATTATTGACAACAACTAGCCATAATCCAGCTTATAAGAAATTACTTTATCGTCGCAATATTTCCGACCTTAAGTGTGTTTAAATAGGCAGGTGTTCGTGGATCATTTAGATGCTGTTGAGTCTGCAAATGGGCCACTAGGTTGTGATTCCGAGCAAAACTCTTTCCGCATAGCTGGCAGCTATTTAAGGATAGACCCTTGGTTAGAGTTTGAGATATTGATTAATTAGGAACCACTTACATGTGGGGTTTTTCGCCTGTGTGCGTTTTGTAGTGCACTTTTAGGACGCTGGCATAGGTGAAGGTTTTTCCACAGGTCTGACACGTATAAGGTCGTTCGTTCCTATGGGTTCTATATTGGGTAAATTATAGATAATAAAATTTGAAAAATTGGGCTTTAGGATTTTTATACTTGGATATTATTTACTAACCTTTCATGCTTAACAAGAGAAGTGCGATCTGCAAAATTCCTTTGGCAATATTGACAGGTATATGGCTTTGCTCCTGTGTGCTGGCGGATGTGGCGCACCAGTTGATAGTTCACATGGAAGCGCTTGTGGCAGATTCTTCACAAAGCAAGACAAATCAATTTAGAAGTTAGCCAAGACTGTGTGCCTCCACTTACTCGCATTCGAAGGGTCGATCGTTGTTGTGCCTCCGCATGTGCGTGTCTAGAGTGCTCTTACGCGGATATCCATTTCCGCAAACCTCGCACACATATAGCTTTCCGGTAGCAGGAGACGAAACTGTTTCCACGGCCAGCACCAGTGCGATTTCCTTTGAGGAAGGAGGAGAATTAGATGTATGAGCGAGCACCGGAGCGGGGGGAACGGTTTCCTCGATCAGCTCCTCGGTGGCCCAAACTTCTCCATCCAACACTTCCACCTCTAGTTGGTCGTACTGCTCGGTTGCAGGTGGTTTCTGTTGAGACGACGCTGTGACCTCCACTATATCCTCTTGAATTGCATCCCTGATCACATAATCCCTTAGAAATTCATCGGATCGCTGGCAAATCTGGCGGAATTTGAGGGCCAAAATAAGGAAAGCTTTGCATTTCAGGCAAATCCTTTTGGGTAGATCCTCAGCGCAGTTTATCTAAATGGGAGAATGATAAATATAAATATTCTGGATACGATTGTTTATTTTACCCACTTGAATTCCTGAGAAACTTTCGATTTTCTCACCCAGGGAAAAGCCTTCCTTATCTTTCTCTCCTTCGTTTTCGAAAATGGGAACCATGTGGGCCTCTCCATCCTGCAGGCAAGTGCGACACACGGTCAACATATCCAACTTCAGTTCCATTTGAAATGGTTTTTAAAACAAATCATAACAAGATAACGATCAAAATAAATGCTGCTTCTTCTCCAGCTATTCTTCTTCCTTATTTGACATTCGCAAACTCCGTTAGCCGGTTTTGACATTCGCCGCAAAAGCGCACAAATTGAATTTTATTTTGAGAAATAGGAGTTCTATGTGGACTGTACCCAGGATAACCAGAATATGCTTTCGGGAATGACGGAGCAAGAGCTCCAGTGTCGCATCTGTCTGCTGCAGCCCAAGGATGAATCCCTTATGCCCACGGAAGCAGATTTTCCAGACCAAATCAGGCGATGCACTGGGGTTGAGGTGGGTTACGGTCTTGAAGCCTTCGAATGTCCTATAAAATGTTGTTTTTAAATTTCCAGCTGAGTGAGAATGAGAAATGGCCCAATATAATCTGCACAAGTTGCGCCTTGCTGCTCCGGGCGGCTCTGAAGTTGAGGTACCTTTGCCAGGAGGCGGAGAAAGAACTGCAAAAGCAGGAGATCCACTTCAAAATGGAGAAGGAAGCCTCCAAATCAGTACAAGAACATGAACCCTCCTGCAGCGAAAGCGAAACGGAGTTCGAAGAGTACGAGATAACATTGGAGGGCAGCGAAAGTCCCACGGATGCCGATGAAGTGGCCAAAATCGAATCAGCATCAGCTTCCCCCATGAAAGAGGATCACCTGTTGCCAGTTGACTCAGAACCAGAAGATGATGAGGACTCCAAACCGACTCCCTCGTTTGCCTGCAATGTCTGCCCGAATGTCTACAGCGAACGGGCCAAGCTAACGACCCACCTGAAGGTCCACAGCAAGGAGAAACCCCATGAGTGCGAGTAAGCGGGCATAAATTATATTTCTGGGTAAGAACTAAGATATTTTGGTTCGCAGGATTTGCCACAAACGCTTTCGGCAGACTCCTCAGCTGGCAAGGCATATGAATACTCATACCGGTCTGCGTCCCTATAAATGCGATTACTGCGACTCCTCCTTCGCTGATCCCTCCACGAGAATCAAGCATCAAAGGTTAGATTACTATAATACTATATATTAGAGAGTACTCCAAGAATCATACTCTATAATTTGTTTCGTAAATTACTTTACAACTTCAAATTGCATACATTTTAGAATTCATACCAACGAACGGCCCTACAAATGCAAGTACTGTGGCAAGTCGTTCGCCTACTCCAATGTGCTTAGAGTGCATCTGAAAACGCATACGGGTGAGAGGCCTTACAGTTGTCAGCACTGCCAGAAAACCTTCTCCCAGCTACACCACAAAAACTCCCACGAGAAATCGCACAGGAAGGATGATAACACCGATGGGGTGCCCATGTGAAGTCTAGTTACGCGGATTATTCGCAATAGCTTAATCTAAACCTGAATTAGCGACGGTATAGTTTTTAGCAACGAACGAAGTGATAAAATCAGTAGATTCAAGGAAAATGTATTTTTTATAATTGTTTCCTCAGGCAATCTGATTAAAGATTCTAAAAAAGAGCCTAAATCATATTTAATTGTAAGTTCATAAATCGTTAAGTATTAAACCATTCCCGCATATAATTTCATTGCTTATTTAATATTTATGTTAATACTGCCTGTTCCCAAGAATTGTGGTTACAGAAAATATCTTATATTTTTGTTGCTTTACATGGGAGTACATAACTTTAGCGCTATATATGGATGCATATTTACAGAAAAAAATAAAAGTTATCTCTTTTACATTATTCTTAGAGTTGCCCTAATAATATACTATGTGTAAGCAATATAATAGATTCCCTGTTTACACAATAAGCTTGGAGAGCTATAGTAATAGTTTCTTAGTTCTAAACGGGTCTATACCCAAAAAGTACTTAACAAACAATTCATTTTTTGGTAACTAACTAAGAAATTCCGGCATTTCATCCTTCACCTGAGGGGCCTCCGAACTGATTTCCACCGGTTTCCAGGGACCCCGTTTCTCGTGCGTCACCCGGTGCAGGCGCATCTTGTAGGCCTTTACGAATCCCTTGCCACAAATATCACAGCTGGAAGGGTTTTGGGTTAGTCTTTGAGAACGAAGGAGAGGATGCAATCAACTTACACATGAGGCTTCTCCCCCGTGTGGATCATTCTGTGGAACTTCAGGTTGTCTGAATAGGTAAAGGTTCTGGAGCAAACATCGCACTCGTAAGGCCGCTCCTTGGTGTGAATCCTGGAAAGTATAAGTAATTATAATTTCTTTTGTATATTTTATTGATTATCCCATTTACCTGTGGTGCTTGGTCTTGGTGGATCGATCGGCGAAGGCAGCTGGACAGTAGTTGCACTTGTAAGGCCTATTCCCCGTATGCGTATTCATGTGCCTCACCAGCTGCTGATTCTGAACAAATCCCCGCCCGCAAATCCTGAAAAATTATAATTTTTTAAAATCTCTAATTATATCTTTTGTTCGCCAATCTTACTCGCATTCGTGAGGCTTTACTCCGGAGTGGAATTTCATGTGTTCCGTGAGTCTGGCCTGCGTGGGATAGATATTCCCGCACACGTCGCAGATGAAATTGGTCGGCTTGTCCCGTGGCCTTCTGCCCAGCTTTTTATCCGTTGAATCCACTTGAACTGTTGAATTGGACGCTTTGCCGGGTTGTATCACTTTTTTGGCCTGCCGCTGGCGATTGGGCGTAGTCTTGGGTGCGGGTTTTTCCTCCTTGATAAACTCCTCATTGTCCTCCGAGCTGAGCACATCGTTTATCATGTCGTCGTCCGTGTTGTAGACTCTGCTTTTGCTGGCGGAGCGCAATCTGTTACCTTCCCCCATTGGGGAGGAGCTGCCCTCGGCGGTAAGCAACTCGTACTCCTCGTACTCGGCAAAGGCCTCCGCCTCCGTGTCCTCCACTACCGTTTGCACAGCCCCGAATACGTCGGCGGTATGCTCTTCCTCGGCGGTGGCTTCGTACACAATGGCTTCCTCGACCATGTAGGTCACGAGCTGGGCCGGCTGGCTATCCTGCTCTTCCTCTGACTGGCGCCGGAGTTCCTGCTCCAACTTGACATCCAATTGGCTGGTCTCCTCTTCCCAGATCTTCAAATCGTCGGCTAGGGAGAGGTTCTCGCTCTCCCCACCCGAGTTGCTGGCCTCGCGGGCCAACATGTCCATGATATGCTGGTGGGAGCGCTGGCAGGTAAGTCGGAATTTGTAGGCCAGACGAAGGCAGCGTACGCACTTGCTGCACATCTTGTCCGGGAAGTTGTCGTCCTGGCTGACCTAAATAGTAAAGTTGTCAATGGAATACATGCTCCTGCAGAGGCAGAACTGCATTACTCACGGGAACCCCTGCGCAAATGTGCAGCATCTGATCCAGACGCGTGCTTGCATTCTGGCTGAAAATCTCATGGAGCAGCTCCTCGCCCTCGCTGGGATTGTTCAGGCACACACGGCACACTATCCACTTTTCGTTGGACTCTGTTCTCATGGCAAAACCTTCAAACTTGTTTAGATTCTCCAAATGTTTCCTCTTCAGTTGAACAATCTGCAGAACAGCTGAAATGCAAGCGTCCGTGACAGTCACAGCGAGACGCGTGCCCACGCGTGAGTACGGTAATTATCGTTTAACAAGAACGGTCACAATAATATCGGCATGATAAATACAAAAATGTATATTTATTTAGGTGACTATTTTCAAAATTAAAATAAGTGGTTTTTGGCAATAAATTGAGTTTGCCTTTATAAAAAGATTAAGGCAAATTTAAATTTTTACTCTTTGAAACCAGATTTCTTTAAAAATAAAGTTTGAATGCTTTGGTTTTGCTTTTCAACTGCTTATTTATTTGATAGCAATCATTAAATTAATCGAACAAATTTTAAATTAATTAGGAACATTCAACTTATATTTACTTTCACATTTTTTCCATTTTTCAAATGTGACCGGGGCGGAGGGCGCGTCAGTTTTTATCGCGAGATCGATTATTTTAATATCGGCGAACTCCTAACGGAAATTCGGCAACACGAAAATCCATATACTCGTGTATACTCGTGATAAGCAACGCAAAAAATTGCGGGAAAGTGATAATTGGAAATTTGTTAAAATATGTATATATATATGCAACAACAATAAAATACATAAACAATAAAAACAACAACAATTATAACCAGAAATAATACCCAAAAGAAAATTACAAAAAGAAAGAAATTTTGTTTAACCTCATTGAGAGCTGCTGAAGAAAGGCTAAATTGTACTGTTAATGTTCCAACAGAATATATTCCAGATTAGTTTAGAACTTCATTATCTTATCGTTCGTAATAAAGCCTGAGTAAGTAAGTGGTGGTCATATTCTTTAAAAACAAGTATTTTGACATTTGCAATATGACAGCTACATATGTAAATATATACAATTTATAGATATGCGTTTTATTTTATTTATGTAAATGAGAAACAACAAATTGTAATATCGGAAAATATCTACATATTATTTTTAGTTAATATTTCTAATTGCTGCCTATTCTATTCACCGAAATTCACAAAGCAATTGTTCAAGCCATTACCCATTTTTGTTGCCAATCTAACGATTGCCCTACAACAATGAAAATATAGTCAGAATCGACTTCAAGTTAGTTTCAGGCATCAATCCAATATTTTTTACAAATTTTATAAGACGTATGATCAGTAAATAATTCCAAATTTCTATGTCGCAAGTTTTAGTTTTTAAATTTTGGGGGTCGATTGCTTCATCCGCTTCGCTGGGCCGCTGCCGGTCGCAGCTGAAGTCGAGATGGTCTTCTTCGGTCGCTTGTCCCAAGGTGGCAGTGAGCGAAGAAAACGAGGACAGCCAGGAGCAGCGGACCTTGGAGGAGCCGCATGTGATCTTCCAGCGTTGGCTGATGTCCGCCCAGGAACAGGCCCCACAGGTGAGGCCGCGACTCGCCTGCATGGCCACCGTGGACATGGCGGGNCCGGTAACCCGGCTGACGAACATTGAAGATGTCAGCGCCAAGGGCATCACGTTCTTCACGACCTTGGGAAGCCGGCAGGCGGGCGAGATTAGCCAGAATCCGCACGTGTCGCTGCACTTCAACTGGGCTCCATTAATGCGCAGCGTCCGCATTGCCGGCACCGCATACCAGCTGAACACTGCCCAGGCGCTGGACCAGTTCCGACGCTACCCACGTCAGGTCCAGCTGAGCATCACCCACGGTCCGCGGTATGCGGCGGCAGATTTTCAAGCCCGATCCGGGTTCTTTCAAAAGATCGTCCAGCAATTGACCACCTGGTTCGGGCGCCCGCCGGAGGAAATAGCCATGCCGGCCAATTGGGGTGGGTACCTACTGGCGCCCAGTCTCTTTGAGTTCGGAACACTCTACGGGACCGGCAAGAAACGTCTTCGCTTTCGCAAATGCATCGAAATGCCCAGGGTGAGTCCTTGCAGCCATCTGTAAAATTGTGTAATCTAAAATAATTCAAGTAGATGGTAAAAAGTATTTCAAATTGTTTGGCTTTTTTAATTTAAAATATTTTCCAGATTAGTTTCATTTGATATAATTGAATTTTTTTTTTAATTGTATAATTGCACCGATAATTGGGATTCCGATTATTATTGATTATTCTTCTGTATTTTTATACCAATTTAATTTCATGCCTTTCTTTAAGGGTGCTGGAGGGGAACTCGATCAAGCGGAGCCAATGGAATGGGTGTACGACTCTTCCGAAGACTGAGTAACGAAAAAATTCTTTAAGATCCGATCTCGTTTAAAGTCGTCAATAATCTCTACATATTCCTTTGTCTTTTATATATGTACCTTTAGAGGAAATCATTACCATCAATTGCTAAATTTTCTGTTAATTGTCAAAAAATGTACTGTTTTCGGCATTTCTTAAATTAAGAATATATTTTTATATTATTTGGAGTAAGTCCTCTTTTTGGTTTCGTCCTTTATTTCTGTTGTTTAATTCTTTTATCAAAGTGAGTGCAAGGACAATTTATTATGTTAATGTGTGCTTACATTAGTGACGCGGAAATCTTTTTCTCCAAAATTCCAATAGAATATCAAGTCTAGTTGCTACAGAAATCCTTTGGAGGATTTTACATAAGGTTCTTTATTGAGTAAAATCGGTTGTTTAGAACGGTTTCTTTAGTAGATCGCTTAAGACTGATCTTTAGATTACTAAGTGTTAGGATAAAATATGTTTGTATGATTGAGTGGAAATTCGGGGTGTTGGGAAATGAATATGTCACTGTTGTGTATGTGTAACATATTCTACTGAATTGAGAACTTAATAAAATTAAAAAATATTGAAATGAACTTTCTGAAATAATTACACAACGTTTTTTAAGTTCTTTATTTCAAAGTTTCGGATCTGTTACATAATCTAGGACACTCTCGCTTTCGTTTCGTTTAGTTTATACTTATCTTATGCGGTTTTCCGCTTATAGCTGATCGTGCAGATCATATGTGCATTTTGGATTAATGTTTATGAGAACTCTAAGAGAATCTTGGAATTTATTGCTAATGCAGCATTTCTGCAAATAATTATAGGCAATATAAAATTAGTTAGGATTTTGCAAATATTGGCATTATAAAATAAATTTACAACAAATTTATATATTTTTTTTTAAATATTTAACTAGTTTTGTTCACTTAATGCTCTGAAAAAATTACAAAAAATATATATTTTTTTGTTGCCTACTTAGAAGGGCATTCAGTTTACTAACACTTATAATACTATTTGTAAGAATATTATTATTAATGTTTGTGCTTCTTAAATAAATATTAATTGATATCAGCTTATATATAAAATCTAAAAAAAAACCGAAGGAATCGAAGTTTACTATGAACAATAGCAGAATCAGCAATTCACGTTGCCTATAGGGTCGCAGACGTTCCTAACTGTGTTTAAAATTTCTGGGTAACATTTAAAAATCCTCTTCATTAATAAATTATTTATCTTTAAAAATATCATGAGTGCTTGTCGCGCTTTTGTGTGCAATTGGTCTTGAAGGACCAATGGTCATTCCTTCCTCGTTCTTGAATCCGCATTAAGTAAATACAATAATGAATATACGCATTTTCATTAATAGCTCGAATGTTCATAAGCCCGATAAGTTAATATCAGAGCTTTTACCATTACCACTTTGATGGCAAATTGGATTTGAATAAAAGCGGCAGTCCTTGCCGACTCAGGCGCATTTAAAAGTGCATTACAAGCACGGCTCGCAGCAGGCCTAATTGAATGTCCTGTGCATCGCTGTGTGTGTCTGTGGAGCTCGGGAAAACTGAATAAAAATAAAACAAATGGGCGACAGAATGGGGATAATGGGATGATTGTGGAATTATGAAGCAATGGGAGGAAAGGTGACCGAGCAGCAATGACAGTAAACATCAAATAGTGGAAGGCAAAGCGCTGGGCCGGAAAAGCTCACATCCCCAACCACAACCAATACCTCCATCCCCCCCTGGCCGATCAACCAATTTGTTTTTCTACTCCTTTGTAATTTTCGTCACTGTTTCTCGTTCTCGTTCCGTTTTTGCCATCCTGTAAATTTGTCCTCGTCTGCTTTTTATCCGCTTTTTCGCCTTTCGGACGTTTTGTTTTGCTCGTCCTGTTTAACAAGCTCTCTCACGGTGAGAGTGTAGTGTGCTCTCGCTCTCTTTTATTTCTTTGTATACCTCCTTTTTTGGCTCTCTCGCGGGAAACTGAGAGCGTGAAACTTGTTGGCAAGGATAATGAATATTTGTTATTTTCCTTGCTCCAGAAGGATAGGGTTGCCAAATTACATTATAATTTGTTAAAGGATTAACAAATAGCCATTTAAAGAACCATTTAAAAACATTTAAACTAGTTAAATAAAGAAAATGTATTTTAATTTCATCGAATTAAAAGTAAGCATCAAAAATGATAAATAATTTTGCCACTTCAATGTGATATTTGATGTATGAAATGTATCCATTTTAATGTATTTTCCCGTGATAATCATATTTCTTGGAATGTATTTATATTGTTTTGTAATGTATTTCACATTTACAATCATGATTCTTTATTTATAAAAAAACAAAGGTAACTAAGTTAAGTATAGTTCAAGCTCGTACCTTTGTCAGACTGTTTGACAACTCTAATAGCAATCCTGCCTTGGCCGTATTGGTAGCTTTTGGGGCGACAGTGAGGGTTGCGGTCTCGTTTAGTTCGCCGCGTGGTTCCGGCAGATTCAGTTCCGCAAAAACTTCGGCGGGGAGGAGCCCTAGTGTGAAATAAAAATAGACAAAAAATAGGAAGGATAACTCGAGGCGGTTAGCAAGAGCATATTTTTCACACACAATTGCAGAAAGCGGAAGCAGGAACTGGACAAAATAGTTAAGGACAAAATAGTTAAGGACAAAATACCATTTCTTACTACGATAGTTAATGCAATTTTGAATAAAAATTTAAATGTGAATTGTGAGTGCTAGACAGTTTTCTATGTGGTCTCTCTTGATGTGGTGTATACTGTGAGAATAACTTAGTTCAATTGCAAATTAGTTAGTGTGGCTTAATCAAATATATGTAGTTAAATCGAACCATATGTACATTTGTTTATATGCGAGTATTTTTGCTAAATATATTGAATTGATTTTGAACTTATACATGTTGAATGCTCACCCAATTATTGTAATTTTACACACAACTTTGGCAACAAAGGACTAGAAATCGGAATCCTTTGTGAGTCCGCGATTGTGACCATTCGCCTTTGTCCCGTTTTTGAGAAACTGGGGGAGTTGGTGAGACTTTTTATATAAGCAGTTCCAGCAGTAAATGGGACGAGCACCTGCGGCTACTCAACACAAAGGTTCCCTGCTTCCTCCACCGCCGCGCACTTCGTGTCCTTGCAACGTGACAGCCCCTAGAAGTATGCAAATCACACCCACAGCCCAATAATGGCTCATATAAAACTGGACACCCTCCATGTGGAGCGAGGTCACCGGAGTCCACGCAGGAGCAGTCCAAGTAGTGGCAGGAGTAGTGCCTGCAGCTCCAGCAGCAGCGCCTCACCGGTCCCCATTATCCCGATCATTTCTGTCAGTCGCGATGGCGACGAGTCCGAGTCGGAATCGGAGATTGAGACGGAGCCGGCACGTCTCTTCCAACGCCGGATGTCCACCAAGCGCACCAACAACCTGGTGAGTCCTTGCAGTTGTATCTTCAATTTCAGCTTACATTCCTTTCGTCGGTGGTAACAAAAATACAGTTGCGAAAATTTCGATTTATCGCATTGCACATTGCAATTCTGAACTTATAACGTTTACTTACAATATTTACCTACTTTAAACCGTTTGCAAATAAATAATGCTTTAAATACATGACAAATAAACGTACTCTTGCATTTGGTTGCATTTGTAGAAAAATGTACAATTTTTAAATAGCGAATCAAGCAATAAGGCTAAACTTTTTCTGTGTGAGGCAGGCAGTCCACCGACTTTGTCACAGAACCCACCACAAGTTACAGCAGTGCGTCATTGCTAAACTTTCTGGAGCGGAAGTTGCATGAAAACTCGGCTTATGTGCACGTTGCGTGTGTCGAGAGCTTATGCTTTCAGTGCTTCAGGGGTTACGCAAACCATTAAGTGATTACTTTGGTTTGGGTGGCCTTTGATTCGCAGCATTATTTAAATTGAAGTCCTTCTTGGTCCCATACAAATTATAAATATAATAAAAATATAAGAAAAAAAAATTAAACAAGTTAGAAATTTTCGCTTCGTAGACTGAAGTTTAGAATACCCTTGCATATGAATTTTTTAATGACCTGTACCTATGCCTTTTGTACGACATATACGTCCTAAAAGGACCTAATTAGACGGCAGTACTTAAGGTAAAAACTAATTTTTTTTAAAACAATAAAGTTATAGTTCGTGTGGTATATGTGTGATGTACCTTTAAGGGGTTGTGGAAAGTTGCAGCAACATAACTACATAGACAAACCGTCAGACGGTTAGACTAGAATTTTAATACTGGTCAAAAATATTAATTCTTTATAGAAACATAGCCAAATATACCATTGCCGTGAAAACTTCTAGTAAATTATAATTCTTTTGGCAAGGGTATACAATCCCGAACGGTGGCTATTCATCTATTTTAATTAAATGTTGCCATAGTTGCCCAGCGGCCAGGTTTCGCGAATAAAAGGAATAAAATTAAATAACGAAAGAAAGGCAAGACCCAAAAACCCTCAAAAGCCCGCGAAACCCTAGAATAGCTTCAATTAAGTGCTTTACGCTTTTGCGTCACTTTGAAGCGTTCAAGGCTCTCCTTTCTTAGTACCACGCTGCGTATGAATAATATTCCAGGAGACAAAGTTGAAGCCTGGGTTCCTGGCCATTTGATGTTAATTACACGCATCGCTGCACCGGCTCAAACCCAAAACAGTGTGGCCTTTGTAAAACGATTTTTGTTGTAATTTTAGCCTGATTGTTGCCATTTATCAGTACTCTGACAACAGTAAGGAAACATTTTCCAGCTTGGTTGTCCAACTGCAATTTGTTTCTTAAGTGAGGGTATTTATTATTTGCGATTTGCAGCATTTGATGGCTTTATAAAGCATATTTGCCTGATTGTGGCACACAAGCAAAATTGAAGTGCCCTCATGTGGAGAGGGGCGTGGCCTCCACAAACAAACATTTTGTGCTAGTGTTGGGTTTATACATGTCAAACTGAAAACAATAAGTCTAAGCCCGCTTAGTGCTCGGGCTTGATGGCAGCATTTTGGTTAGCGTGCTGCCAACGTTGACAATGGCGTTGACAATAAAACAAAAGATGGGCCCTCAACAGTTGGCTTTCAAAGCGGTATATGAAACCGAAATAAAACTTTTAACGCAAATTCAACTTTTTTTAAATCAATTTAAAACTTAATTCAGTATGGTTATTTCGAAAGTAACTTTGGAAGTGAGCTTTGATGCTATTCACAATAAAGTTTATAGTTAATTATTTAATTTTAAACTTTACTACATTGATTATTATTGTCATTATTTTAAAAGGACATAATTTACACTTTAAAACTTATCTTTTATGCACTCAAAAATTAAAATTTTGTTTTTAAATATATTTGTAAATTTAATTTTTTGGTTGGATTTTGGAATTCAAATTTTCGAAATTAAAAATTTATTAAAATTACAGTTTACTCCTCTAAATAGTGCCACCTTTTTATAGTATACAGATTTTGAAAAATTTATTTATCAAAGTACTATTGGTATTTAATTTAATTCTCCTTACTTTTTAATTCACATATTTAACTCGCGAAAAGTACTCACATATTTTCTGTATATTTATAAATACCGAAAATATATTCACCCTCAATTAGTAACCATTATAATCTTTTCATTGGCTAAACTCCTTTGGTTGTGGAATTCGTTGCTACCCAATCCCTCGAGTCACCATTTACATCCAATAAATGGCAAACTTCCAGTAA